>CM050166.1:18098654-18561154 GCA_027410445.1 Discoglossus pictus
AACCAATTTAGGCAGAGCATCCTAGCCAATGAGCTGAGCAGAGTTGTATCCTAGCGATTCGACTGTCAGTGTCGAATCAGCTGTCAGTATCATGGCTGCCTCCCGAGCAGCCAGTGAGAGGGAAACTGATACTTTGTTATACTGTACCTGCCTCTGATTGGCCACAACTAATTATGAATTTTATGTTAGTTTAACTTGGATTTTTAGGGGCATTCCTTCTCAACTGCCTGAAAACTCAAGATATTTTGCAAACTTTAGTGTAAGTTTATTTTGCGATTTTTGTTTATGCAAAAAAATGTTCTCATACGCTACTGTTTCTCCTCTATCAGATGCCTTCATAATCCATGAATCTTCTATACGCCTGGTGATTTATCCACCATTCCTATCTAATACATTCAGATTCCTCCTTTATTGGCAGTAGCAAAGGGTCCCTATACTGTTGTGGGTGCCGGTTCTTTGCACCTGCTGCACCAGCAATAGCTCTGCCATTGTTGTTAGTGCTAGGGGTAAAATATCTGAAGCTTCATCATTTCCACACATTGTGTTTTCTGAAGTCTGTTTTTACCTGGATTTGTATACACGGACGGTGTTTTATTCACTTTGGCGCCTGAGCCTGTTCTCCGACAGATGCCCGACCTTTCCCGACTGACCCCAACCATATATTTCTATAGCAACTTCTGCATTTTATGTTATTTTTTTTTTCTAAACCAACACATACAGCCTGCCAACAAAAAGATGGCCATAAAGCGAAAAAATGCTTCAACTGCAAGAAAGTCCAAGTGATATCTTGTTTTGATTGTTACCATGTGGGGGTGGGAGCAGGTAGGGGGACGTATTGTCTTGTGTTTGGTTTAGTGGAGTGAGGAGATGGAGAGTCAGGAGGTGCAGTGAGGAAGGTAGATTTGTACTAAAAGGGGAAACCGAACGACAATAGGACCATGGGAATGTGCTGACATTTGTAGTGCTGTATAACCGGAGGGTCAGCGAGCTGCCTTTGTGGTCAGCAGTCAATGTGATACATTGTATAAGAAATAGAAAGGAAGCAAAACAGAGAACCGCGGGCTTGTAAGCTGGGAACAAGAGCTGGCATAATACCTATAAATGGAATTTATGCATAAACTACTCATTATCTAACATGTCCACTCAAAATTTTTAATAGTCACCAATTCGAAAATATATATATGTCTTTTCCATTTCCACAATAACAGGGGACCTTTACTGTGTCGCTTTAAAGGGACTCTGTGGACTCCAAAATCAAGTTGTTGTTTTAGGATATTCTTAAAGAGCATGATAAATTGTATATATGTTGTGTTATCCATTTGTTTCTAAAGTGAATCAACGCTAGGAAATTTCAGGTTGTTGTTGCTGTATATGTTATATGCAAATGAATGACTATTAATTAGCTGGCTTGATGTGCTATTTAGGATTCCAGTTTGCCTGTTTGTCTTTGTAGTGGCCAATATAAAGATCTGCAATGTTATCTGGCAGATGGAACCCTCTCCTACACTAATCAGGTACTCTGAGCCACACATTAGCATACTGAGCAGCACATTAACATACAGGAGTCACAAAATCAATTCTAAATATGACAAAGTCCTATTAAAATGACAAATAATTGACTAATATTTGTTACAAAGGTTTTTATTTTACAATTATTACAAAAATGTAACTTTTACTGCTTCTGCAGACTGCATTTGCAACATTCCTTTTAAAACATTCGGGTATGATATGGCACAACAGCAGCTGCTTGAGGATATCTCCTTTTCTCCCTCTACAGTGACTGTCAGCACACGTCAGAGGGAGGTCTTGACAGTGCTGCAAAACTACATTTCCACAGTGTTACAAGTACATATTGTGTAGACTTTGCAACACTAGTTTCATGCAAAAACATCTAATGTTTTTTTTTTTGTTTTTTTTTAAATACATGTTAGAAAAATATGTTAATTCATGGACAGGGGCAAAGCTCTTGGTGGTGCACTGGGGCCCACTACAGGGTAGAAATTGACTGCGACCAGCAGCAGCCTGGGTAATTGGGTAAATGTATTAGATGAGTTGAACTGACCCCCTTGGTAATCTGGCCAACTACATACATACATTTTGGCTCTTGTATGGACCCAAAAGGGCACCTTGGAGATTGGGGCCCAAATTGTAGAGACAAAACAGTAAATGAATTCCAGTGTGACAGAGATCAGCATAAGGCTGTACTAGCTATTTAAGTCAAGCTTTTTGGGTAGATATAATGGGCAGATCAGGTTTGCCTTTTGGTTCTTATCAGCCTATTGGTAAAAATGCATCTTCCATACCAAAGAGCTTGGACAACCCAAGTTATACGGTAAGTAATAAGTTAAAGTATAAGTTGTTAAACATACTCTTTAGCTCTTATTGTTATAAAATTATGTTATAAAAAAAATGGTAAAATGCGTAATTCCTAAAAGATAAAGGTTACTTTAGAATAGTCTGAGTTATCTAGTTATCTGATAATTGAGCCCCCCCCCCCCCCCCCCCCCGGTCTAAGGTAAATAGCTGTTTTGGCAAAAAAAAGGTCACTAAATAAATGTTTTAAAGCTCCACTGTATAATAAAAAAAAATTGGGTGTAACCATGAGCATAAATAGGCAAGAAAATATCATAACGTGAGTTTTTGAGGTGGGCCATTGCGTTTCTGTAGGAAAACCGTTTGCACTTATTGTTGCAAGTTACCTGCTATTGAGCATGTGCAGAGGAAAGAAGTAGGTGTCAAATACCAAAAGCTCAAATGGTATAACAATTCCCACATTCCTATCCATTCTTTCCCACCCCTCCATCCATTGTTGAGTAGATAAGAACTTGTCCCCAGGCTCCCAGCCATCAAGAAGTGCTCAAGTCAAACCAGATGGCAACTTTCTATAAGCAAATACAATCTTCAAAAATAATTTTGTCGGAAATTGTATTATATTCCTGGCTTACACAGGAATTGTAATTTAAGAAAAACCTACCATGTTTTTGTAGTTTAACAAACAGCATTAACACAACATTATTAATGGTGTTTGTTCGTTATATACCTCAAAAACATGGGATTTTTTTCTTTAAATACAATTATTTAAAATATGTTGGAACCTTTCTGTGGCCGTTTAACTGAAGTAAGAAAAAGCTCTGCAATAGTATCGAAGGACTCTCCTCTTTTACTCTATCTATACAATGAGAATATGATTAGTCATTCTTATAATATCGTTTTGGACGTCTCTTGAGACATTTCTGGCTTCCAAGATATGTGAAGAGATTGATGTTTCCCTGTACCAGGTTTTATTGAGCTTCACTTATTATTTTTGGCTTTCATCTCATCAGAGTATTTTGGCAACACCACCCATCAATTTACAAATGGTTTAGGAGGTAAATGACGTACTGAACATCTGAACTTCCAGGGTATCCTTTTGTGATTTTTTGGGGAGTTACTGTAACTGTAGCCATTGTTTATGTGTTTTCCTTGTTTTCTTGGCAAGTCCTTATTCAATCGATCCAGTATTCTTTAGCTGTTATGATTGGCGCTAGATCCAATATAACGAACCAAATTGCTAAGTATATCACCATGACTGTCATAAACTGATACCACGTGATAGCGTATAAATAACTTCTCTGTAACCCATTTCCCATGCAGGTGGTATTTATATAATGAAAGGGATTTTTCCCATAATTTTTTTTTTAATGCTAATATAGTATTTTTTTTATATTTATTTATTTTGATTGATTTACATTTGTATATAGTATTTTTATTCAAGGCTTGTTCTGTAGTTATAAAATGGTACATCATTGCTTTGAGGTATAATGGATATAATATGCTGAATAAATATAATAGACAGAACATAAAGTGTGGCTTGGGCTTGTTCATGGGTGTATTTTGGTTTTATGCTGCCCTAGGTCTTTACAGGTTTTGACACCCCCCAAGCCCGACCCTCCCGCAGTTACTACTCCTATCCGCTTGCTATAACCCAAACCATAGTTTTATGTGTATGTCGGTGTCAAGAGGAGGGACCAGCTGGATCGGCCAATGAATGGATCCCACAGTTATGTCCTCTCCTCTGTGGGTATCTGTATATTGGTGCTAGGGATTCCCTGAAAGGAGGCTGCTTTAGGATCTGGGCAAGATGGCAGTAAGTAAGTGACTCTGTCCCAAGAACTGAATAGGAAATGGTTTTATTGCATCACATCTCCTCACTATATCTCAAGCACACAGTAATAAGTACAGAAGAACTATTAGGTATTTGTAATGTTATGGAGCTCATGAGCCAAATGGTTCTAGGTCTCATGCAGAAAGCTAATGTTCACTTTTCTACTGTCACTCTTGCCTTGGGAATTTACAACAACACAGCACTTCACTTACAGATTCTCCCCATCAAAGCTGTCATGACAATCTGTGTATTAGAAAATGTCAGGTACAAGAAAGAAATGCACCTATATTTAGACTTTTCTGTATATATGACCACATTAATATATCAGACATCACTGACACTGCCCGCTGTCCCCGGAAAATGTGCTCCCCATGAGGCTAGGCCTAAACATGCAAATTGGTTTATTGCTAAAACTGTGCAACAGACCAAAGGCAAGGTCCGTGTTGTGGTATAATAGGTCAAGCCGAGTGATCAAAAAAAGTATGCAGAAATATTTAAGTTGTATCACAGTTGGAAAGAAAAAGGAAGTGGGTCATCAGAGTGATTAGGAGATGTACAGGATGGGAGACTGTCTGATGTGAATTGGGAACTTATTTCAGTGTAGGGATGCAAAATGTAAGAAATAACTAAAGAGGCCAGGGGAACATGGTGGGACTGTAAGTGTTCAGAGGGATTTGGATCCGAGAGTGCATAGTGGGACATAAGGCAAGATATGGAGGAGCAAGGCTGAGTAAAGTTTTGTACCTAAGGGTTAGGAATTTGAAAATACAATTGTAATAGACAGTAATCTATTGGAGTTGGCCTAGAAGTGTGCATGTGAGAGTTGTGCAGGAAGACGGGATATAAGACGTGCAGTGGCATTTTGGATTTGTTGGTGTGTGGTGAATGCATGGGCTGGGAGCACAATAAGTTGCACTATTCCAGGTGAATGAAGATAAAAGAGTGAATCTGTAATTTTGATACTGAGATAGAGAGAATAAAATAATCTTTTAGATAATTTACCATTCATTAGCCAATCCAACTATCTGAAACTTTGGAGACATACAAACATTTCTATGTATATTGATATTTTCAATTTGTACTTGTTAATCCGTTTTTGTAATTCCTCATTAATATGCAGTTATCTCATTCTTATTGGTGATTATTAAAAAAAATTGCTAATTACGCCCATGAATTTGACTGTATTGTATTCAGTCTAAACTCAAATGGGAAAAATGATTGAGCACAGACCCCAGGGAGAAACTAGATTGATAAGGCTAATAACTACTTGTGTTCTGCACATGCTCTTATTTTGTCCTCATGATATGGCTTTAGACTGAAAATAATACAGTCAGACCCTTGGAGATAATTAGCAATTATTGCAATAATCACCCATTAGAAAAAAAACTCAGTCTTTACTTGGGTAAATAAGAAAGGCTGACTATTATGAAACAGTTGTACTTTCTTAATTTAATGTATTTTCTTGCAGATTAAATTATACTGTATTTGGACCCTCTGCTGTATCATTTTACAAGTATGAAAGCAGTGAAATGTAAAAAAGATAAAAATAAAACAAACAAAAAAAAAAAGCATTGCTGGCCCCTCTATCAGAGAACAGGTTAAAGGGTGGATCAGAAATAGTGTGGGTATATCCTCTACTCAATATAGACATATACAGTAAATATACACTCACAAGTAGTGATGTCCCGAACAGTTCGCCGGAGAACTATTTGCGGTGATTTTCGCATGTTCGCGTTTGCCGCGAACGGCGAACACATGCGCTTTTTGGTTTGCCCCCTATACTTTATCATTGAGGAAACTTTGAACATCATTTATTTTATTTTAGAATTTTTTTTTGTGTAATCTATGCCTGCCTGCCAGCGTGTGTGTGTGACAGGCTAACACCTAACAGCTTATATTGTGCTTATTTTCACTACTCATACCTGGTGGTGTAACATACATTGAAAACAACCATCATAAAACAACATTTTTTTGACTGTAATAGATTGAATAGCAATTGCCTGCCTACAGGCGTGTGTGTGAAGCCTATTGCATCTACTCTGCCAACTTTTGCCAGTGCACAGTGATACGTCATATCTGGTGCAACTGTAGTGTACAGTGACATAAAACAACACTTTTTTGACTGTAATCGATTGAATATCAGTTGCCTGCCTACAGGCGTGTGTGTGAGGCCTACAGCGCCTACTCTGCCAACTTTTGCCAGTGCACAGTGACACTCATATCCGGTGGCACCTTAGATTGCACGTGCAGTGTACAAATTTGAAGCGGGAGGACCGACCAAGCATCTTTTTCCATCTCCCTGTTCCAAAAATCAATGCCATATACATGTCCCCTAATAGTGGACGTAACAGGGATTAAACCGATAGGAATAATGCTACTTAACAGTACACACCTTATAATAACGCAGACAGAGGCAACGCGTATAATCTTCCATGCTGTGCAGTGGAAGCCCCCAGACTCTGACCTGTGTATAATCTTCCATGCTGTGCAGTGGAAGCCCCCAGACTCTGACCTGTGTATAATCTTCCATGCTGTGCAGTGGAAGCCCCCAGACTCTGACCTGTGTATAATATTCCATGCTGTGCAGTGGAAGCCCCCAGACTCTGACCTGTGTATAATATTCCATGCTGGGCAGTGGAAGCCCCCAGACTCTGGAAGTCTGAAGAAGAGGAGTCAGAGGAGGAAGGTAGCTTTGAGGAGGTGGAAGACCAAACACAGCAGGCGTCCCAGGGGGCTTGTTGTCACCTTTCGGGGACCCTTGGTGGCTGGGTGGAGGAAGAGACCTTCAATGACATCAGTGAGGACAAGGAACGGGACATGGCTAGCTTGGTATCCAACCTTGTGCAAATGGGGAGTTTGCGGTTGTGCAAAGGGACTGTTTGCGGTTGTTTGCGGTGCATTAAACGGGGAGATTGGTCTGTCACTGTGAAGCGGGCCTAACCCTTACACTACCTGATCGATACAACATCATACCTGATGTTTTAAAGCATGTTATTCCAAACAATTTAGGAATGTTAGGTGATTTATGCCCTTTATGGCTTAAAACCAGACTCTGCATCAACTATGTAATTTTCTGTGGGAGTTTTGCCATGGATCCCCCTCTGGCATGCCACAGTCCAGGTGTAAGTCGACTTGTAACAACTTTCCCATCACTATTGTGGCCAGAAAGAGTCCCTGTGGGTTTTGAAATTTGCCTGCCCATTGAAGTCTATGGGGTTCGCCGATGTTCGCCCATTCGCGAACATTTGCTGGAAGCCAAAATTTTATGTTTGCGACATCACTACTCACAAGACTTGTCAACATTTTAGAAAGCTAAAATGCTAGTGAGTGCGAACAGGAGAAGGCTCTTACCATGAGCGTTACTACATTCATTATGCTCACAACATATATTCCTCTACGACTTTCTGCTTTATTTATTTTGTACGATTGTTTTTATATCTGTATGTACTACTGGAGAACTGGAAACGTGCTATAATCATCTTTCATTTAGGACGAAGTATTGTTTAGTTAGTATAGTGACAATTTTCTCTATGTAGCCCTGGACTTTGGACTATTTGCTGGGCTTACCGTGACTGTCATGACTGACTTTGGGGCTTCACTAAATCCCACAAGTAACCCTGTTATTTGGGACTTTGGATCGCTGGGTTACTAATACCTGAGACTATCAACAGAGATATGAGATGTGTTAAGGGCTGTATCAATGTATCTTTCATTTACATGTCATGTTTAAAGAATTAATGTGTACATATAGTACGGTCATGAGTGTAATGTGTATGGGTTATGAGTGTATGAGTATAGTTATATCATCGATGAAGTGTGTGTATATAGTTACTGTCATGGTATCTTGCTTATATAATATAAAGTTAAGGCAGTCACATATGGGACAAAGGGTTAAGTTCTACAGGGATTTATGTGGATTCACTGACTACTGAGATCGGCTAGGCGTGCATCCTCTCTGGCTTCAGTCGTAAAGGGGGTTGTAAAACATAGCAGATCAGATGTCTCAGGAGGGGACTGGTGAGGGAGGTTAGTAGCCTTAGTTACAAGATGGGGTTTAGCTATAGAGGGGGATAGTGTTATTTTGTGATGTAGGTTCTATGCAAAGAAGAAAATAAACAGTTAGTTGCTTCTGGAACACATAGTTAATTGTGTGGTTCCTTGAGTTATTTTCTAACTATATCCAGATTGTGACTCTGGTCAACTAACTACCTATCCCCAAGCCCAGCTATATTCCTGCTGCCGCAACAGGTCTGAGGTTACTGGGGAGTGTCTGGCTAAGGTCCCGCTGACTTACAAAGGGGATTTCAAACGAACCAAAATGATACTGCAGGGTAGGGTCGACTCTGTTAAACCTTCTCAAGCCCCATAAGAAGAGCAGATAGTTACGTATGCAAAACATTTAGTGGTCTATAGAAGTCACCATATGTGTTCTGTAGCATCAAATAGAGGGTTAATTAGCATGTGGAAAAGTGTTTGGCATTTTAGTTTGGGACTTATATGTGATTGAATTCCTTAATTAGTTGTGATAAATTACATCCAGGTCTTTGCTTTCTATGTTTTTGAATTATTTTTATTTATTCTGCGGTAAAAGACAATCAAGCAAAGAACGGGTACAAACTGTATAAGACAAATATGCTCAACAACTCATTCCCCTAGTACACCTTTAGAAGATCACACTTTCAATTACTTCCCCAATGCAGAGCTGGCAGATACATGATAATTTGAACACCCTGGCTCCTATTCAATTGCAGGCCCGTAAGTACCTTCAAACTGAACTTTTGGCTGTAAATTCAAAAATGTTTACCTATCACATATTATAATTGTCTAACTGCGATTCGTCGTCACGCTTCAGACGAATTGCAGTTTGACAATGATAAGCTGCTGCGCATTGCGCAGAGCGCGGCGCGAGCCGCGTATGCGCAGAGCGCGGCGCAAGCTGCGCTTTGAGAGCAGATGAAAGAGTGGGGAAGAGTGGGGAAGAGGGGGGGTAGAGGGAGAGTGGGGAAGAGGGGAGGGAGAGTGGGGAAGAGGGGGGGGAGAGGCACAGAGGGAGAGTGGGGAAGAGGGAGAGTGGGGAAGAGGGGGGGGGAGAGGCACGGCACAGAGGGAGAGTGGGGAAGAGGCACAGAGGGAGAGTGGGGAAGAGACACAGAGGGAGGGAGAACAGGGGGAAGATACACATGGGAGGGAAATGGGGGGGGAAGAGGGGAACAGACACAGGGGGAAGGGGGAAAGAGACACAGGCCAGGGGGGAACAGGCACAGAGGGAGAGGGGGGGAGAGGCACAGAGGGAGAGGGGGGAAGAGACACAGGGGGGAGAGATACAGAGGGTGAGGGAGGAAGAGACACAGAGGGAAAGGGGGGAAGAGGTACAGAGAGAGGGGGAAAGAGGCACAGAGGGGGGGGGACAGAGGAAGGGGTGAAGAGACACAGTGGCGAGACACACAGAGAGAGGCGGGGGAAGAGGCACAGAGGGAGAGGGTGGAAGACACAGAGTGGGGAGAGACACAGAGGGTGAGGGGGAAGAGACAGGGAGGAAGAGGCACAGAAAGAGGAGGGGGAAGAGACACAGGGGAGTGAGAGGAGGGGGAAGAGACTCAGGGGAGAGAGTGCAGGGGGGAAGATACACAAGGGAGGGAAATGGAGACACGAGGAAGGCCGTAACAGACACAGGGGGAGGGGGAAAGAGACACAGGCCAGGGGGGAACAGACACAGGGGAGGGTTGGGGGAGACACAGGGGGGGGAAGAGATGCATGGGAGGGAGAAGGGGGAAAGAGACACAGGGGAGGGGTTTAGAGACACGGGAGGGAGAGGGAGGTAAAAACACAGGGGGGCAGGAGATAGAAAGGAGGTAGACGAGGTGGAAGGAGACACAAGGGAGGGAGAGGAGGGGGGAAATAAGACACGAGGGAGGAAGTAGACAGAGGGAGAGACTCGCAATGAGCTCCAAAGGGGCTCATTGCAAGGCCTGTGATGAGCGCCAAAGGCGCTCATCACAAGGCCAGTAAAGTAGAGGGGGAGAGGCTTACAAAGTGTGGCAAACAGCATTGCCAGGCTTTAGTTTTTATTGCCGTCATTTTTGACGGGCAAGTCGCTAGTATAGATATATTCAATTGACTCAAACCCACAATTGCATACTCACTGACCCAACACACAAACCATGAACCCGTAAGTAGCATTTCAGGGCATGATCATGATCAATTATTAAGCCCGTAAGTTACATTTTAGACAGAGCCAATAGTAAATGAGACCCTCATCATGACATCAATAAAACATTGAGTTTAAACTGCAATCAATTAGTGTTAATAGTCCGATCTGCAATTGGACTGGCAATCCAGAAATGTAGAAATCTATAAAAATCAATAAAGCAACTGTTCTAGTCCATGCAGGTTCCATGAAATTTATTAACTCCTTGATTCTCGGGATTGATATAACATGGAAATAAGATTTTTTTTTATTGCAGATTTGCAAGCTTGAGACTGTTGTGCAATTAATTCTAATGTCTTTCATTGCTTTCCCGGTATTTTTAATTACAGTAGTGTGTGTTTATTTGCTGCTGCAGTCTTATGAACAGGTGTCTTACCCACTTGCAAGTCCTATATAGTACTCATAGACTTTTTTCATACATTTGAAGGCAATTGCAGACTTGTTGAATTGTTGTAATTGAATATCGATTATGCGTCTAGCACGGGTAACATTTGCGGGCTTGAAAAATCAAAGGAGGAGATAGGACAAAGTTACTTTTTTGACAACCGCCTGTAACTCGCAATTGGAATGTGAGTAGCTAAAAATGTAATATTAGTAACATTTACGGTCTCCATTAAGAGCTAAAGTAATTGCGATTTGGACAATTGAATATGGCCCCATGTCTGTATCTCAGAAGATCATGACCAGATTTATGTGTTGGGGCTTGCTGTTTTTAATGATTATAGATTCAACAATAAAAAGGATGAGGTGTGGTGGGATACATAACTGGCAAATTATATCATAAGCTGCTATCCATTAGAGTACAATATGTGTACACAGAATTTTGAGGAAAGAAGGGGCTGGGTGAAAGACAGAAGAGGGAAGAACTACAGAGGTCTATATCCATAGATGGACAAGAATATACAAAACCTACAAGCCGGGGCGTGGCACTTTATATTTCAACAAAACGTTTAGGAACATGGAATTCCGAGGATTTTTTTTTATTTCTGGCCCCCTACATTAAGTACACATATAAATAAATACAATTATATTTAAAAGTTATTAAAATTGGAAGTGTTAAATAATTGAGCTTGAAAGTTGGTTATCTTTAGCAGAAATTGTATGAAATAGACCTTACTGACAATCCATTGGGATTAAATATATTTCCCAGTTAGTAGATCTATACAGGTACATCAGAATAATGATAAAATCTTGCAATACAAGAACATTTTTGTTCATATTTAGAAGTTCAGTTGTGTCCAACTCTACGTGACCCCATGGACCGCAGCATACTAGGCACAATTGTTATGTATCCAGTTATGCTTATCCATACAGTTTTCTGAGCAAAGATACTGGAGTGGGTTGCTAGTTTCTTCTCCATTGGACTGGGAATGGTTTGACCTCTGCTATCACATACCCATCTTGGGTAACCCTACATGGTATAGCTCACAGCTTCATTGAAGTACACAAGCCCCTTCACCATGACAAGGTAGCGATCTAGAAGAGGGCAAGAACATTAAGGTCATATTATTCCTATCTACCATCTGAGCATGTGATTTAATTTATCTATTGAGAAAAAAATTCTTTATTTATGTCGGATAGGATTCCACTCGGCCTAGGGTCACATTTCCTTCTAACTGGGGGAAAAAATATTCTGTGGAATTAAAATGGAATTAAATTAGTTTCTCAGTGGAGAAAATGCTATCACCTTAGTCAATAACAAGAGTGACACAAAACAACACATGGCCTGTTATTCCATGATGAGCAATCCTTCTACTACAGTAACATCAACTCTTCACATTCCAATCTTGATGTCATAAGACAGACTTAGCAACAGTCTTCAACAAACAATTATGTGCTTGGAAAAACAATGTATATAACCTTGAGAAAGTGTGTTCTACTGGAAGTCAATAATTACTGAAGAAATTATTGTGAAGTATCTGTATCGGGTTTAATATGCAAAGTCCTTTAGTGAATGGATATATTGGGAAAACTACCACTTGCCAGAGTTTAGTATTCTCAGAGCATTTGAAATCAAAAGAAGCAGGAGAGCAGACAAGGGCTGGAAAGAAGTTGGTGGACAAGTCCTTCCAAAAAAAGAGGTTGATGGAGAAACCCAATGGAAATGGAGATCAAGGGAAGTTCGGTGATGCTCTTGTAATTCCTCCAGTGGAGGCAGTGGATGGCACAGGTTGGACAAGGCCAAACATTGTTGAGTTCTTGGATTTTGTTGGTAAGAAGAAAATTATATGTGAAGAAGCTTTGCCCTCATTTATGTGAGAAACATAGGTAAATATACTGATACTATAAAAGCCCCGATCAAGTTGGCTCTTACCAGTGTGGCATTTGTGTTGTTACTGCAGCAAACAGATACATCTGAAATCTGTTTGTGTATAAAAATACTTCTTGAGTTGACAACAATCAATGACAATAATTCTGAGCATGCCTGGCTTTAGGTAGGTTCTAAAAGAACACCTCACCTGGCCCAAGAAGTTGATCAGTCCAGTAACTCCCAATCAAGGTTACCATTAGGGAGGCATGTGTCCACTTTAGTTCTCTATCCAATCATTGCATTTTAGAATGGGAACGGTAATATTCAGATAGGACCTCATAAGGTGCTCTCCACCATTGGATAGAAGGATGAAAGGCATATGGGGAATTTTTTTTTTTTCTCTGAAATTGTTATTGAATTAACGGGCTTAGATTTTTTTGGTTTGGGGATGTAGAGTGTTTATGCAATCTCAGCTTATATACAACAGTCTCAGGGGGGATTCAAACTGAGGCATTGGAACCTGTTAATAAAACTGTATAGTTTCTATACTCAGTGTCAGTCATGTGGACATATATATTGGTGATAGTACATTAGCCCACATTTAATTTAGAACAGGTATACACTATATGGGTATAAGGACGTTGCAGTACATTGGCAACCACAATCACTTATTTTACAAGTCTTCAGAGTACCAGCCATACTACAACTGGAAAAGTATAGCAACACATCACTATTCCCAAACAGGATAAATCACGGCAGTTATTGCATCATTATCCTGACGATTACACTGATAATAGAGTACACAAAGTGTACATTATATGCTGAATTTGATGTAGCTCATGAGATACAATAGTAACTCCAAGTGGCTCCTAGGGACTGTGTCCATTTATCTCCATTCAGTTGATTGATTGGTGACATGAGGCAGGTCATTTGCTTTTTGGTTGAGCTTCCATTCTTATTATTTATGCACCTACTTGTGGTAGGCTTACAAGTGTTATACCACATATAACTAAAATTACTAGAACAAATTTGTATCCCTTTTAAACTAGTGAATGGAGGGCCCCAGTGAAAAAAAAATATTGGGCCTTACCCCAAGAAGGAGGGGCAAAAAAATATTTTGACCCACCCCAGGCCCCCTCCAGGTGCCATATATATATACAGTATATATAATACATATACAGTTGTGCTCAAAAGTTTTAATACCCTGGCAGAAATTGTGACATTTTGGCATTTATTTTGAAAATATGACTAATCATCGAATATTTTATTTTATTTTATTAAAGGATAGTGATCATATGAAGCCATTTATTATCACATAGTTGTTTTGGCTCCTTTCTAAATCATAATGATAACAAAAATCACCCAAATGGCCCTGATCAAAGGTTTACATACCCTTGAATGTTTGGCCTTGTTTCAGACACACACAGGTTAAAATGGCAATGAAAGGTAAATTTCCCACACCTGTGGCTTTTTAAATTGCAATTAGTGTATGTATATAAATAGTCAATGAGTTTGTTAGCTCTCATGTGGATGCACTGAGCAGACTAGATACTGAGCCATAGGGGCAGAAAAGAACTGTCAAAAGACCTGCGTAACAAGGTAATGGAACTTCATAAAAATGAAAATGGATATAAACAAATATTCAAAGCCTTGGAAAAGCCTGTCAGAGCTGTTCAATCACTTATTAAGAAGTGGAAAATTTGGGGATCTCTTGACACCAAGCCATGGTCAGGTAGACCAAGAAAGATTTCAGCCACAACTGCCAGAAGAATTGTTCGGAATACAAATAAAAACCCACAGGTAACCTCAGGAGAAATATAGGCTGCTCTGGAAAAAGATGGTGTGCTTGTTTCAAGGAACAGAATATGCTGATACTGGAACAAAATTGAGCTGCATGGTTGAGATGCCAGAAAGAAGTCTTTACTGTGACAATGCCACAAAAATGCCCGGTTACAATATGCCCAACAACACCTTCACTCGCCTCACAGCTTCTGGCATACTGCTATGTTTAGAGAGGGGTCAACAAGGCCTATAGTGAAAAGAATACCATCCCCACTGTGAAGCATTAGGTGGCTCACTGATGTTTGGGGGGAGGCGGATGAACTCCAAAGGCACGGGGAATCTTGTGACAATTGATGGCAAGATGAATGCAGCATGTCATCAGAAAATACTGGCAGACAATTCGCATTCTTCTGCATGAAGGCTCCGCATGAGACTCTCTTGGACTTTCCAGCATGACAATGACCCTAAGCACAAGGCCAAGTTGACCCTCCAGTGGTTACAGCAGAAAATGGTGAAGGTTCTGGAGTGGCCATCACAGTTTCTTGACTTTAATATCATCGAGCCACTCTGAGGAGATCTCAAACGTGTGGTTCATGCAAGATGACTAAAGACTTTGCATGACCTAGAGGCATTTTGCCAAAACGAATGGGCAGCTATACCACCTGCAAGAAATAGGGGCCTCATAGACAACTATTACCAAAGATTGCACGCTGTCATTGATGCTAAAGGAAACAAAGCACAGTAATAAGAATTAAGGGTATGCAAACTTTTGATCAGGCCATTTGGGTGATTTCTGCTATCATTATAATTTAAAAAGGATCCAAACAACTATGTGATAATACATGGCTTCAAATGATCACTATCCTTCAATAAAAATTATTTTTTTTGCATAATCAGTCACATTTTCAAAATAAATGCCAACATTTCACAATTTCTGCCAGGGTATGCAACCTTTCGAGCACAACTATATATATATATATATATATATATATATATATATATATATATATATACACTAGCGACTTGCCCGTCAAAAAATGACGGCAATGAAATTATAAGGTAGCTAATGCTGTTTGGTGTGTAATAATTAAATATATAATACATTAATAAATGAATATACTTTACCTATTTTGAAGCATTGTGTTGAAGAGCTGGCAATCTGTTTTGATGTTGCTGGAGCATTAGTGGTGGGGTGCTGCTGTGTCTCCTTTCCCCCTCCTTTCCCTCCCTTATGTCTCCTTTTCCCCCTCCCCCCCCCCTCCTCTCCCTCCTTTGTGTCTCATTTCTGCCATCGCCTCCCTCCCTTGTGTCTCATTTCCCCCTCCTCTCCCTCCCTTGTGTGTCATTTCCCCCTACTTTCCCTCCCAGGTGTCTCTTTTCCCACCCTCTTCCTCCCCTGTGTCTCTTTCCTCCCTCCCCTGTGTCTCTTTTTTCCCTCTCCCTCCGCTATGTATTTTCCCCTCCCTCCCCTGTTTCTCTTTCCTCCCCCTCTTTCTCCCCTGTGTCTCTTCCACCCCCTCTCCCTCCCCTGTCTTTCCCCTCTCTCCTATGTCTCTTCCCCATCTACTCCCTCTCCTGTGTCTCTTTCCCCCCTCTGTAACCCCCTGTGTGTCTTCCCCCCTCTCTAACCCCCTGTGTCTCTTCCCCCCTCTCCCTCCCTCTCTTTCCACCCTTTCCCCCCTCTCCCTCTGCTGTGTTCCTCATGACCCTCACCGTGTCCTGGGGGCCCTGGATGTCGGTCTCGGCCCTGTCCCTGGGGGCGGGGTTCCCACCCTTCTCCGTGGGTGTTGGAGGCCTGTCCGGGTGGCTGGTGGACTCCTGTGTGGTGGGTTGTGGGCCTGGCGCGGGTCCCCGGGTGTAGATGACATCTCCCAGCAACTGAGGCCAAGGGCTACGGGCAAGGGCAGCGAGGGCTGAGGGCAAGGGCCTCAGTTGCTGGGATGGCGCTTCATCCCAGCAACTGAGGCCCTTGCCCGCAGCCCTCGCTACGCGAGGGCCGCGGGCTCACCATGTCCTGGGGGCCCTGGATGTCGGGCTCGGCCCTGTCCCTGGGGGCGGGGTTCCCAGCCTCCTCCGTGGGTGTCGGAGGCCTGTCCGGGTGGCTGGTGGACTACTGTGTGGTGGGTTGTGGGTCTGGCGCGGGTCCCCGGGTGTAGATGACATCTCCCAGCAACTGAGGGCCGCGGGCTCGCTATGCAAGCCCGCAAGTGTGAGCAACGGCCTCAGTTGCTGGGATCCATCCCAGCAACTGAGGCCCTTGCCCGCAGGCCCTCGCTATGCGAGGGCCGCGGGCTCGCTATGCGAGCCCGCAAGCGTGAGCAACGGCCCTTAGGCTCGCCGGGCAATGAGCGCCTGCGGCGCTCATCGCTAAGCCCGCTATTCGTACGGACCACGCAAACAGCGTGACGACGACTCGTAGCAGGACAAATATAATATGTGATATATATATATATACTAATTTGTCTTGTAAAAATTATTTTATGTTAACATGTTCCTTTTCTGTTGTGCAGTGGAACCCTGCAACCCCCAGCAGCCCCATTCAGCCCCTTGCTTCTCGCCTGCAATATGAAGCGTAGGCAGGGGAAGGATATCCAACCTCTGACTAATGAGAAACGGACCACCGTGCACAAGTAAGAGGAGGGGACTGAATGGGGCTGCTGGGGGGGCTGAATGGTGCTGCCGAGGGGGTCCTGGCAAGAGACAGCATTGGGCCCCTCACGGAGCACCGGCAATAGATCCGCCACTGCTATTAAAAATGTAAACAGACCTCCCACATTATTACCAAGCCTCTAAATGATGGTACTCAGCAGTGTTGGTGAGTCTCTTGAAAACTGTCTAAAATAATATTTTGTATCCAGACACCCGCACCCCATATCCAGCCTTCATATTTTCTCCATGTATTATTGTAGGTATTACATTTTTTCTAAACTCAGTTATTTATTACATACCTTGTTATGAGCCTGCATAAATTACTAATGCCACCATATATACAAAGCTTTTAATAAGAGTTACAAACAAGTCAAACTAGTCTTACCCAACTGTCAAATTGTTGCTCACAAAATGTATTATGTACATACATGGTTCTAATCTTGAATTGAATAAATGTATGACACCCTGTGTCAACTCGCAGAACACTCTATGCACCCTACAGTGTACTCTTTTAATGGTCATAGACTATCCTTATGTACAGTGCCTGGCAAAAGTATTCACCCCCTTGGCATTTTTCATGTTGTGTTGCCTCACAACCTGTAATTAGCATGGATTGTTTGAAGATGTTTTTTTATTATTGTGAAGCAAACAACAAATAGGACAAAATAACAGAAAAAGTCACTGTGCATAACTATTCACCCCCTAAAGTCAATACTTTGTAGAGCCACTTTTTGCAGCAATCACAGTTCCAAGTCACTTTGGATAAGTCTCTATGAGCTTGCCACATCTTACCACTGGGATTTTTGCAAAACTGCTCCAGCTCCTTCTAGTTGGATGGTTTGCGCTTGTGAACAGCAATCTTTAAGTCTGACCACAGATTTTCTATTTGATTGAGGTCCGGGCTTTGACTAGGCAATTCCAACACATTTACATGTTTCCCCTTAAACCACTCAAGTGTTGCCTTAGCAGTGTGTTTGGGGTCATTGTCCTGCTGGAAGGTGAACCTCCGTCCTAGCCTCAAATCACGCACAGAGTAGTACAGGTTTTGCTGAAGAATATCCCTGTATTTAGCACCATCCATCTTTCCCTCAACTCTGACCAGTTTCCCATTCCCGGCTGCTGAAAAATATCCCCACAGAATGATGCTGCCACCGCCATGTTTCACTGTGGCGATGATTTTCTTTGTGTGATGTGTTGGGTTTGCGCCAGACATAGTGTCTTCTTTGATGGCTAAAAAGTTACATTTTAGTCTCATCAGACCAGAGAACCTTCATCCATACATTTTGGAAGTCTCCCACATGCCTTTTCACAAACTCAAAACATGCCATTTTGTTTTTTTGCTGAAAGTAATGGCTTTCTTCTGGCCACTCTGCCATAAAGTCCAACTCTATGTACTGTTCAGCTTATTGTCGTCCTATGTACAGATACTCCAGCCTCTGCTGTGGGACTCTGCAGCTCCTCCAGGGTTACCTTAGGTTTCTGTGCTGCCTCTCTGATTAATGTCCTCTTTGCCCGGTCCGTGAGTTTTGGTGGGCGGCCGTCTCTTGGCAGGTTTGCTGTTGTGCCATGTTCTTTCCATTTGTTTATGATAGATTTGATGGTGCTTCTGGGGATCATCAAATATTTGGATATTTTTTTATAACCTAACCCTGAATTTTACTTTTCAACAACATTGTCCCTTACTTGTTTGGAGAGTTCCTTGGTCTTCATGGCAGTGTTTGGTTAGTGGTGCCTCTTGCTTAGGTGCTGGAGCCTCTGAGGCCTTTCAAAAAAAGGTGTGTATATGTAATGACAGGTCATGTGACATTTAGATTGCACACAGGTGGACATCATTTCACTAATTATGTGACTTCTGATGGTAATTGGTTGCACCAGAGCTTTTTATGGGCTTCATAACAATGGGGGTGAATACATACGCACATTTCTGTTTTCTATTTCTAAAAAATAGTTTTATGTATATATTTTTCTCATTTCACTTCACCAACTTAGACTATTGTGTTCTGATACATTATATAAAATTCTGATTAACAAAACATTGAACTTAAGGCTGTAATGTAACAAAATAGGTAAAAAGTCAAGGGGTGAATACTTTTGCAAGGCACTGTATATCCAAAATTGCTGAATGATACCTTGCTACCTCTCATATTTGTTTTTGTTACTAACTGGTTTAAACAGCCACAATAGAGATCCTTATTAGGTAGGTGTTTAGAGGAGGGGCCAGCTAGACAGGCCAATGAATGGATCTCACCAGTTAGGTCCTCTCCTCTGCTGGTTTCTATTTAGAGTGCTAGGAATTCCCTGGAAGTAGGCGGCTTCTGGATCTGGGCAAGATGGCAGTTAGTAAGTGACTCTGTCCCAGGCACTGATTAGTAAATGGTTTTAACGATCATGTTCCCTAACTATGGGCCTCATTCAATTGAGAAATGTAGTGTACAGGAGCCCGTAATGGAGCCCCTAAACTAATTTGCTATTCAATTGGCGTTTTTTCGCAAGGTGCAAATGATCTACAGGTTACAGGCTGAAAATCCCTTCAGTTGTAACTTACAACCTATCTAAACCTCTGGTCTTTCAAGACCGCAAGAGTTACAATCGCAAATCGCAATTCAATTGCTATAATTCATCAAGCCTGCAAATATTTTCACACCCATAAATGTTCAATATAGAAAAAAATCCTACAGGTAATAGATATGTCCTGCAAGTGATTTTAACCCCTGTTCGTAGCCCTGTACATGCAATAAAAAAAATCCATACTGCACTTTAAAAGACAGGGAAGTGATGAAAGACAGTAGAATTAATTGCACAACAGTCTCATGCTCCTAAATATGCAATCACAAATATTTTTTTTGTATGTGGCATTTCAGTGTTATATCAGTCTCGGGAATCAATGAGTTGATACACATCAGGCCACCCACATGAACATTTCCTTCATTCATTTTTATGATTTTGTACACTGCCTACACTAATTGATTGACGTCTAACCTTCATGTTTTACTGACCTAAAGATGACGGTCTAATTTTCTATTGGCTGTTCCTAAATCGGTAGTTACGGCCTTGCTGAATTTATCATGATCACGCTCTGAAATGCTACATATGATTGCATGGTTTACTGTATCTGCCCGTAACTCGCGGGCTTGTTCAATTGAATCGCCCTGTAATTGTAGCAGTTCAAGCCTGCAGGAAGCCCGCAGACCTTTGGGTTGTATATCATGAGTTGCGGCCTTAATGTTAGGATAATGTTCTGCTCCCATTCCTCTGAGCACTTTGTATTATGCAGAAAGCCAATGTTCACTTTTCAACATACAACACCTCAGCATTTAACTACAAGATTCTCCCTCATCAAAGCTGCCGTTACTGTATGATAGCAAAGAACCAATAAAATATGAATATTTTGGAATTTATTAAAATGTAATTTAACAACAGAAAAACAGTTTTGAATGGACTACATTATAGTAGACTGATGTTATCGGCGAGTAATTGCCTCATGATTAGTGGCTACCCAGATTAATGCCTTCCTTTTGCACATGTCTTAGGAGGTGTCAGTATGTCAGACTCTATTGATACCTAATAAGCCATATGCAAAAGAAAGGTATTGGTTAGGTAATTGGGTACTGCTAACAAGACAATTGTGGCGGGAAGATCTCTTGAGCTGAGTGATATAAATATAATATAGTAAATTCAACGTTTTTTCTATTATTGAATTATATCGTTTTAATAACTTCTGAATACAAATATTGATATGAACATTGGTTTAGATTTATTTTGCTACTATATTTGGAACCTCTGATGCGGTCCTTTATGTAAAAGAACTTCTTATTCCTGCTCTATTTAAATCAGTTGAGTTACCCGTGAACTTGAGAACATTTTAATGCTCCCCTAACCCTTTGAGTTTTTAAGGGTTATTGTTATGGACAGAAGGGCCCACTGGACTGTTTGGGGTTAATCAGTTATTATATGTGTGGTTAGAAGGTACTAACAACTTGCTTAACAGTTATATGATGAGTGTAATGCATACATGTAGCTATATCATGGATGTAATAAGTGCATATAGTACTGTCATTGATTAACATTAAAATACTGTATCTGTATTAGAAGTACGATAGTAGGCTATGCATAGATAATAAAGTTAATTCAGTCATATCTGGGGTATACAAAGGGAAATATTTCAAACAATTTATATGGTCCTGCGATCGGCCACATGTGACTGCTCTGGCTTTGGTCTGGAAGGGGGAAGTTTAGTTTTATAACCCTGTAAGTTGAGTTCTGGCAACTGGGGGATGTATCATGGAATAGACATCTGCCAGGTGAGAGTGTAACAAGCTATTGCCCACAAGAGGAGGGGTTGGGCATGTGGGGGAGTGAGATCTTTGTGTGTTTTATCTATCTCTGTAACAATGAAGAAGTGGCCAGTCTGATTTTGGACACACTAAACGAAGGTGGTGTCAGAGTCTGCTTGTACTAATCAAAGGTACATGGTGTGTGATACTTAGATCCTACAAAAAGGGGTCTGATGGTGCCTGTGTCTTCAGAAATTATGCTGTCATCTGAAGTGTCTGCTGGTGTTGAGATCTGAACAAACAGTTGCGACCCATAGAGAGAGAATTGGGGTGAACGTAGTCCCCCAAATCTGGCGGTCGTAACAGTAATTGTTTAGGGGGGGAAAAAGTATGTTTTAAAAATAACAGAATGGCTAAAGATGAGTGGAAATTCCCACCACAGCACTGATTTCTGTAACACTCTGAGATCATGCTGTGTCACCAATTGTTGTCAAGCTCAAGCAGCCTCATGAGGAGCGCTCAGTGGGACATATTGTTTATATTGTAAATAGATCTGGCGTTTTAAAGACTACATTTTTTAAACATTAACTGAACATCAACTTGAGTATTTATCTGACTTAAAGTACCACTGTAGTCATTTATTTCAATTAATCTATTTCAAAGAACTACACCTGAAAACAGGCAAAATGATATTAGTATATATAAAAAATGAATAGAGATTTATTACTTTTTATACTGCAACAGAATCTGCTATTTTGCTTTCTGCTGATTTATGTCCTCAGCAGGGAGGAGTCCTTGAAAGCACAAGAAGTTTCTATTTCCACAAAAGGAATGTGCCAGCTATAACAGACAGTGCTTTCAACCAAACTAATAGAACACTCATTAGCTTACAAGGACTCATCACCCTGAGGAAGTAGCAGACATATTCAAAGACAGAAAATAAAACACAACCCAGCAGCAAACAATAAAGTTTAAAATAGCATCAAAAGCCAATGGTCTTATATATGAAGTGAGAGTTTAAAGGGAACTGACCATTAAACACATTATTTATTTAATAAATGTTTTTTCATATTTTATTATGTTTTTCTTTCTAAATATATGTAAATTCATATTTTCACAAATTAATTTCACGTTATTAGTTATTTCTCCTTATGAAGCAGGCCATATTTGTTACTGGCAGTGTTTGCAGAGCGGGTGCAGTGGCCATTTTTGTTACTGGACGTATTTGTATCATGGATGCAGTGGCTATTTTTGTTACTGGCACCATGATTGTTACATGCGTGTGCAACAACAGTGAAGCCTGAACTAGGAATTTGCGCTAGTTTAGTGCCTACAAGCACCGCTGCACTACAGCCCTTACATATGAATGTGCAGCCGGATTTCAGGGTTAGCCATTTTTTATGACTTAATAAGGCGATTATTTAAGTTATGTGCCCATAATATTATGGACATATTTAAATATATAATGCGCTCTGAAATCTGCACAGCTTTTATTATTTTTAGTTATGAGTAATGCAGATTACTAATTAGCAATTAAAATAATATTCTGAAGAGGAAATAACTTTGTGTTTTTCATTTAGTATCTGCAGCTGTGAGTGAAGTAGTTGGAGCGCAGGAGGATTCAGAATTAGAAATCTGGTGAGTAGTTTCCTTTGCAAATAATCCTTTATAATAGATATTGAGATTGGCAAAACCATTATAAAAACCTATATATAATGTATTCACCGCATATTTATTTAGATTTACAAAGTGTTTTTGTCTGTAACGCTTTTCAACTATTATAGGGAAAAATTATGTTCTGTTATTTTATGTAGTAGAAACATCGTCCATATTTTACTTCTGTTATGTAGCAATGTTGATGTGTATAATAAGCCATTTGTATTACATTACTGCCTTGCGTATAATTAATCACTTGTGTCCCTAACACGTTTGGTAGATGAAGGTGGTTGGAAAAGATAATGCCTCATAAAACTTGTAACAGTTTATTTTCTTTTCTTATTTTTCTCTTCTCATGTTTCATTTCTTTGGCTTCTTTTGAGAAACGTTTAACAATATCGCCCCCCCCCCCCCACCCTTTTGTAAAGTCATATTAGGCTACAGTGAAGTGTGATAAGATTAGACCATTACACATTTCTTTATGCGATCTGTGCTTTGTTCTCCAAGCTTGTAAATAAAAGAAACTTGACTGACGTCACTTGGGTGAGGCCTGCAGAAGATGCACTGACAAGGGATTTTTCCTCTAACAGTATCAAAAAACATAGGTGGGTACAGCATATATTTAGAAAGAAGGGCAAATCATGGAATTGCATTTGTGTTAGTTGATAATTGGGGAATAGTATTACACTGATGGTTGCTTAACAAAATTAGGATCAGAACAGCAATAGATGGGTAGGACCATCATTCTCACAGAGGTCTAGGCTTCATTGGCAGAAGAGTCTAAGTCAGGGGCAGGAGTCAATCAATAAGTTCATGGTCACATGTAGTAGGTTAGGCTGGGCATCAAACAGAATCAACAGGGGAACAGACAAGAATTCTCGACTGCTGGAGGGCCAGAGAATGGTTGGATTCACAGGAAAATGGGCAATCCATGTCATCCAGAACACAAATACAATCACATTCAGGGAATATACAACCTTTTTTGGACCCGGATGGATTAGAGAAACACCTGTTTATGGATAGCTATCTTTCTTCCCATAATTGATACCACATGTCAGTCTTTAATGTTCTCCCCTTCACCCTTGAACGATGCACACCACTTTGTCAATGTGGTGCACCACTCTGGCTAATGAATAGGTCATGTGGAAACTTTACACTACCCAACCTTCCAGAAGTGGCCACGAAACAAGTCAGAACAGACTTCAAATATTACACTCTTGTGTTCCTCTGAAGAGTAGGTGCATGAACAGGAGAAGTTGGAATTTAGGAATGTTTCTCAGATCTATTGTTCTTCCAGTGGACAAAATATTGAAGATGTCTCCTGGTTACTACTCCAAGGTTTTATCCGACACCTTGGTGATGCTGGCTGTTCACAGAGATGGAGGAAGTTGAGTTTGGTCTCGTTGAAGAAGTAGTTTGCATTTATAAACCATTGCTTGTACTTTTTGTGTTTTGTGATAAAAACTATTAGTTGAGAAAACCCTTACATACTCTTAGATCTCTGATAAACACAAATATGTGGACAACTACACACTTTACCTTTATTAATTGGTAAATATTGGACTTTCATATTTAATATTTTGTAGATATCTTTCAATGAGTGTTAGCCTGATTTTGTTGCTAGAAAATTTGAAATTATTTTATTTTTATTGATTTAAAAATTAGGATTATCTGTGTGACCCAGGTGATTGATGCAAATATTTTAAGCACATGATTATTTTTACTATTCTCTTTAACTCAATAAAAGCAGGGAATAAGAAAGAAAATGTGTATGCTCCCTAGTACACCTGGAACATCTTCAGATTCGGAGTCCCTGCTGGAGGAGGCTGGAGACGAGTTATTGAGCAGTTTGATGGAATGTATCCGCCTGTTACGTAGGAATGACAATCTGGTGAGAATCTTAAAACATTGTAGAGGGAACATTATGCTTAAAGTTCTTTAATATTACAGAGAGAAAATAATTATGTGAAAAGTTATGAAACTTGCTTATTACTGGTGCCATATTTGACCTATAAGTGAAGACTTTTGTATAGGTTAATGGAACTTTCGCTTTAAAATACCTACCACAGTTTTTGGGTCAGCTGTAATATTTTATTTCTCTGTATGTTAAACAGGAAAAATGCTATGCAGTCTTAAAAACCGAACTGGACCTTTTCGAAGCAACGGCAAGTAGTAAATTTACCAATTAGACAGTTATGTTTACTCCAAACTATGGACCCTATTATATTGCCCAATTCCTAAATCTATATACACTTATCCAATAAGTTACCCGCCCACAATCACTACGGGCCAGCCAAAGATGCAAAATCTGCCTTAGAACTCCATTGGTTTTAGTACAGCTCGAAAATTACGAGCGCCAACAAATGGAACTTACACAAAATCAATATTCTATTAGAACCGTAAAATATTATAAGTACTAAATAGGACTCCCAAGGCACTTTTCAAACACTTATTAGAGCTGTAGCAGCATTTAAACACACAATGTTGTACTTTAAAAAACATGGAAAGACATTAGAATTAATTGCACAACAGTCTCAAACCCACAAATATGTAATTACAAAATATATTTTTTAAATGTTATTTCTGAGTGATACCAATCCTGGGACTCAAGAGATTAATACATATCATGAAAACTACATGGACTAAAGCAGATAATCTAATGCATTCTATAGATTGCAAGCCTGATCGTCAACTATTACTTATTGGCACTAATTCATTTGTAACCTTCTATTGCAGATTACATCTAACTTCCATGTTTTACTGACGTCATGATGATGGTCGCATTTACTATTGTCTGTGTCTAAGAAGTAAATTACGGGCTTGCTGAAATATAGTCAGATCATGTGAACACACCCCCTAAAATATGACTTAAAAAGGCAGGGTTTATAAGTTTAAGCTTATGGGGGTAAATTGTGAGCTGGAGTCAATAGAATACATCTAAACATTTAGAGAGAAAAAAATACCTGCAGCCAAATTTACAGTTTAGAGGCATTTGTAGCTAACCCTTAGACCCAAGGCCTAACCCTAACCCTTTAACCTGTAAGCCCTACCCTAACCCTAGACCCCATGTCTAACCCTAACCCTTTAACCTATAAGCCTAACCCTAACCCTTAGACCCCTAAGCCAAACTCTAACCCAAAGACCCCGTAACCCAAAGACCCCTAACCCTAAAACCTATTAGCTACCTTACCAGCAGCCTGAGCGGCGTGCATTTGTCAAGCTCGCTTAGCTCGTGCCACCATCCAAAAGTATTGAGAGAACTTGTAAAACATGTGTGCATGTGTAATTAATCTTAATTAATATTTGCACATAAACAATCTTGACAGGTGCATGTTGAGGCAGGTCCATTGGCATAGCCAATGAAATACGGTACGTGTAGTGAGCTGGCTCTGGAATATACAAGGTAACATGTAGTCATTCTGCAAACATATCAACCATAGCTTTATCCAACTCCTTGGCTTTCGGGCCAAGGATGGCAGTATTTCTGAACTATTCGCGTGTTGCTGTGGTTAAAGTGTAACGTGACAAATGGCACAATTGTAAATAGCCTGCATGGAAACTGTGAGCACCACGTGCAATTAATGTAAGAGGTGAAAGCCGGCTGAGAAGGTGTGACGGCCAACCGACAGTTGAGCATCCAAACAAACCAGGGGGCTGCAAGACATGTGTCTAAAACAACAGTACAGGGAACTCTGTTGTGTATAGGGGCTCCGAAGCAAATTAATGGCCACTGCACCCATGCTGATGAGAAACTGGACCTCTTGTGATTGGCAAAGGGTTGCCTTTTCTGATTAGTCACGATTTATGCTCCAATGACTGGACGGACTTTGGCGTGTCAGACACGAAACCTCTGAAAACAAACACTCTGCAACCATTGTTGGGTCCACTCAATCCCCTGGAAGGTAGTTTCAACCGGTTGGGTTATCTATCCATCCTTGCAGATCAAGTACGCCCATATATGTTGACTGTTTTCCCTGGAGTGGATGGGATCTTCCAGCAGGACAATGCAACATATCATACAGCCAGCATTTTCCAGGAGTGATTGGAGAAGCATGATGGAGACTTCCAAATACTTCCCTGGCCTCCAAATTCCCTGGACTTGAACCACATTGACCACCTGTGGGACCACATCGATCTCCATGTCTGCCGTCTGGATCCTCCACCACACACTCTTCCGCAGTTGTCGGGTGTAATGCAGTCTGCATGGCTCCCTTTCCAACCTTCCAGCATCATACTGACTCACTACAACGCCGTCTAGTGGCTGTCTGTGCTGCACATGCCGGATATTCGTAATGTTGGCTGTTAGTCATACTAATGTGACTCGACTGTGTGTGTATGTGTGTACATATATATATATATATATATATATATATATATATATATGTGTGTATATATAAAATTGAGTGTAACAGCCGTGAATGTCCAGTAACTAGTCATTTAGTAATTATTAATATATATATATATATATATATATATATATATGTTAATGATGAGTACTAAAGTACGAAGGTGAGCCCTTAAAATACGACATGCAGGATTTAGAAAAAAAATTCAAGACGCCAAAAATTACAAGATTAACAGCCGAACGCCGAAAACCAAAAAATTAGAAAAACATACTAAATACACCCAAAAAAATTACAAAAAAATCAGACAGCACGGGGCAACAGCCAGGAGTGAGTGAGGTGGAATGCGAATTTAACTCAATTTAGACGATTTACGCCACAAAAATATCGCTGAAGCAAGAAAAAAAATGGCAGCCAAAAAAAATGAAAACAAGGCTACTCGACCGCGCAAAACACTGCCATCACACTACGACCTACAAAATACACTATTACAAAAGCCGGAAAATGCTCACGAGACGCGTACCACACAATAACATTACGACTATACAATGCCACTTTACACAATAAACAAACGGCTTTACCTCGCGCACGCAGCCGATTTATAATGCACACTTGGAACATTCATTACACTTTATAAGCAGGGCACTAACACTCACAATGTATATTCTGTGCAGACGCAAAATACAAGCAGATTGTTAGCTCTTCAGCCTATTGCTCGCTGCATATATCAATTATAAATAATTAAAGTATATTAATTGATTTAAGAAATCATTCATTATTACTTAGCTACATATACATAGAAATATATATCTCTCTCAGAAGACCAAAAGTACACGACAGGAGAGGCTCGCAATGAGCGCCGAAGTTCCTCACAGTACAAAACTGTTTCAATTATGTGTCAAACAGCATTCCCATGGCTTGAAATGTTATTGCCCAGTCATTTTTGATGGGCAAGTCAGTAGTTATATTATAATAAGAACTAGATAAAAACAAAAAACATTTTTTTAAATTGTGCTACAACATGACAAATATTGTAACCAGTTTCAACTCCAAATTGTTCATTATTTTGTTTCTAGGAGGCGCTATATAATCTTGAAGAAGTAATCAGTATGAAGGACTCCGCTATAGACAAGGTTGTGTGGCAGATCCAACTCTTCAGTAGAAATGCAGTGTCATTTAGAGGCTCCTGTAACTCACCTGTTTATTTTTTTGGGGGGAAATCAATGCAGCTTTTAAAACTTACGTTTGAACTTTTGACTTCAAGGCATCAGCAGATATGCTTCTATTAACACTTTATCTGGTATTGAGAAGATGGGAAAGGATTTGCCCAGGAGGCTGCCGTGATAGGAGTGTATATCTGTATTGATGCAGATAAAGGCGTCTATCTAGACAGCCTCCTGGGCAGGTAAAGTGGCCACTGTGTCAAATAAAGATAGAGTTTATTTGATAGAAATTTGCTATAGACCTCCCCTAACATATAGACTTGAGAAAGAAATAATAAAATGACAGATATGTCTCTTGTTCGTTGCTCATCTGCTAAAGCACTCATTTTATAATTATTCAAAGAACAACAAAGCATTTATGGCAGTTATTATAATTATATATTGTACTATTATTAGTTATAAAAATTTAGCAAGATATGAGAACTGTCATACTCATATTGCCACAGAATGTAATAAAGTATAACTAACATTGTCAGAATGAATCATGGGGATCATATATATAGTTGTTGTAATTGCGAGTTTGCAAAGCCACTCATTGCGGGGCCCGTGATGAGCGCCGAAGGCGTTCATCTCATTGCCCAGAAGTTAGAGGGGGGAGAGGTCTCGGTGCTCCTTGAAAGGCCTGCGATGAGTGCCAAAGGTGCTCACCGCGAGACCCGCAAGTTGCATATTTGCACAAGGCCTGCAATGAGAGTCAAAGCTCATTTGCGCGAGGCCTGCAATATAGTGGGGGGGAGAGGCTTGCAATGAGCGCTGAAGTTGCTGATCGCATGGGCCACAACGGACGCAGGGGGAGAGGCAGGGAGCAAGCTAATTTGCTATTCAATTGGCATCTTTTTGAGGCCTCCAAAAGGCTTCTGAGTTACGGGCTTGAAAACAAAATGACAACGCTTAAACCCCTGGCCATTTTTTTTTCAAGCACATAATACAGAAGCCGTTTGGAGGCAAAAAAGGACACCAATTAAATAGAAAATTATCTTGCAACCTACTTACTGGCACATTGCCTCTCCCCCTGCGCCCATTGCGGCCCTCGCCTGTCCCCCTGGGTCTATTGCGTGCCTCATAGGCCCACAAGGTAGAGGGGGGACAGGCGAGGGTGGCACTGGGCGCAGGGGAGGGAGAAGGGGGAAAAAGACATAGGGGAGGGAGAGCGAGGAATGAGACACAGGGGAGGGAGAGGGGGCAAAGAGACACAGGGGAGGGAGAGGGGGCAAAGATACACAGGGGAGGGAGAGGGGGCAAAGATACACAGGGGAGGGAGAGAGGGGGAAAGATACACAGGGGAGGGAAAAAGAGGGAAAGAGACACGGTGAGGTAGTAGTGGAAGAGACACAGGAAGGGGGAAAAGAAAATGAAATATTATCCCGTCACTTGTTAGGGGAGGTGCGCAATGGGCGCCAAGAGAGGTCATTACGAGGCCTGCAATGGGTGCTGAAGGTGCTCATTGCTAGGCTCTCAGAGAGGAGAGGGAAGGAGAGAAGAGGGAGAGGACACAGAACAAGGGAAGGAGAGAGACGTCGCACATTGTGAGCCTCACATTGTGTGGCAAAGAACAGCATTGAACCAAGAACCAAGGCTTGACGGGCAAGTCGCTAGTAAATATAAATATATATATATATATATATATATATATATATACATATATATATATATATATATATACATATATATATATATATATATATATATATATATATATATATGTATATATATAGTGCATAAATAGTACATTTGTGTTCACATTTGAATGTCTAAAAATAAATTTTATATATATATATATATATATATATATATATATATATATATAGTAGACCCTCCATACTCGACTACCTCAGGACTCATTTTTTTCGCTACTTATCACAGGCAGACCAAGAAAAAAATGCTTCAGAACTCGAAGCTGGCTTGGAAGAATGAAAGGGCTGCCTGTGCTTATAAGAACCAAAGTGCAGCCTGTCCTGTGCCTATAAGAATCAACACACTGCCTGTTTCCTACAAAAATCAAAGTTTAGCCTGTGACTAACAGAATTAAAGTGTAGCCTGTGTCTATTAGAATCAAAGTGCAGCCTGTGCCTATAAGAATCAAAGTACGGCCTGTGCCTAAGAGAAGCAAAGAGCAGAATGTGCCTATTAGAATCAAAGGGCAGCCTATGCCTACAGTAATGAAAGTTTAGCCGGTGCCTAAAAGAATCAAAGTGTAGCCTGCACTTATAAGAATCACAGTGCTTTCTGTGCCTACAAAATAAACAAAATGTAGCTTGTGCTTCCAAGAACCAAAGTGTAGCCTGTGCTTATAAGAAACAAAGTGCAGTCTGACCCCAAGTGTACCTTGTGCTTACAAGAACCAAAGTGTAGCTTCTGCTTACATCATGAGGTCGAAGTAGGCTAGTGATACCACTTAGCAGAAAAGAAAAATAGTGAGAACCACTGAAAACTGTGACTAAGCAAAGGTCACAGACATTGGAGTAAGTGGAGAAATTGTAGTACATTTGGAGTAATAAAAACAGTGGGTGGTAGTATTTCCCAGGCAATAATTTCTGAGAAAGCAAAACAATTGCATGCCGATCTGGTAAAAGAGCCTACAACAAGTGGTGAGAGCAGTGAAAAATGTAAAGCTAGTCATGATTGATTTGAGAATTTTAAAAAGAGAACTGGCATTCACAGCGTGGTGAGGCATGGAGGAGCAGCCAGTGAAAACAAAGAAGCTGCCAAAGCCTTTGTCAGAGAGTTTAGAGACCATGTAGAGGCTGAGGCTTTTATTTCCCAACAAGTATTCAACTGTGACGAGACTAGTTTATTTTGAAAGAAAATGCCTAACAGGACCTACTTCACCGAAGAGGAGAAGACATTGCCTGGGCACAATGAAGGACAGGCTAACTTTGTTGGTATGTGTGAATACTAGTAGGGATTTAAAAATGAAGTCTCTATATCTCTCTTTATCACAGCGATAACCACAGAGTTTTCAAAAGAGATAATTTTATAAAAGCAAGTGTAATATGGAGGGTATTGCAAAGCAATTTCTGGATAACCAGGCAATTCTTCATTGAATGGATGAACGAAGTGTTTGGCCCCACTGTCAAAAATATTTACAGGAAAAAGAAGAGAGCTCTGTTAATAATGGACAATGTTACTGCTAACCCTCCAGGCTTGGAGGACAACTTGCTGGAGGCGTGGCATGCAGTCTCTTACAAGACCAAGAACTGTGGCTGGAAATTGTGGCCACAAGCTGTAACTCTTAGGAACTTGCATGATGACCTTAGCCCAATAGGGGAGGACATTGTGTCTCTGGGCAAGTTGGCAACCTGGAGATTGGTAATGAAGATATTGAAAAGTTAGTGGAGGAGCACAAACAAGAGCTCAGCACAGAGGAGCTGCAGGAACTTCAAAGGGAGCAGCAACATATAGTGGCTGAGGAAATTTCTTCACGTGAAGAGGGAAGGTAGGAAGCACCTCCTGCACTGATGAAAGAAATGTGTTACACAATTTTGTTGAAAAGTATCACCCTGACAAAGCTCAAGCAAGCAATAAAATGGACTTGTGTAATGAATAAACAATATCTCACTTCAGGAATATTTTAAAACGAAGGCAGAAGCAAGTTTATCTTGATAGTTTCTAGTGAAATTTGCTACATCAGAGGCTCCAACAGGGTTCATTGATTTAAAGTTACAGAAAAGAGAAATGTCCCCTGTTCAAGTGCCTGATGTTCAAATGAAAGAGGACTCCCCTTCCAAGCAATAACCTCTCTGCTCCTCCTCCTCCTTTCAGGGGTTCAGAACTGATTATTTAAAATTACATTCATCCCTGTGAGAAATTATACCATGGTACTTAACCTGCCGACCTGAACGGATTTACGGTTGAGTACCAAGCTACTATATATATATATATATATATATATATATTTGTTGTTGGGTCCCTCTCCTAGTGATCAAGTGTGTCGAAGCATTATTCTCCAGCAATGGAATGCCCTTGCAGACATTTTGGGCCCAGGTAAACAAGCTGGACATAAATTTGCGATCTGGCCCCCTTCTCGCGTAGCTGAGGTGTGGCTGATTGCTACGCCCTCTTTGGCCTGCCAAGAGGGCAGAGGGCCGAGTAATGTGAGGAGAGGAAGGAAGGCAACGAAAGCGTGACCGCAATGGAGCCTGGCGAAGGGCTGCAGTAGACTTGTGAGGACTTGGGAAAGTGTGATGGACGACAGCCTGCGAAGGCTGGTTTTGTGTTTATTTAAGGTGTGAACGAGGTAATGCTTACGAAGGCTGGTATGGGTCGTATGATAGCGTAGATGTCGTAAGGCTGCAAAGGCTGGTATGGTTCATATGGAAAGAGTGAGTGAGGTGAGGTGCGAGGCTGGTTTAGGACTTATGGAATGGTGGATGAGGGTCGTAATTTTTAGCCAATTCAGGTAAAACCCACTACGAAAAGGTACGGGAAAGTTGAAAAACCTGGTAGCTTTGGGCCAAAATTTGCGAAGCAGACTGAGCGAAGCCTAAAAGGCGTAGCCTTGGACATGGAAGGGACGCAACTTAGCGAATTCAGGTCCATACCCACCCAAGAAGGTATAGAAAAGTTGAGAAACTTGATAGAGCATGAACTAAGCATGAAAAGCGAAGGCTGAACCTTGGACAGCTTAGAAGGAGTAGACAATTTACCTTGGATAACGATAGGAAAAGGCACAAAAAGGGATTGGAGCTTGTGATGTGAGGCCAGGAGAGCAGTTGCTGGCAAGGAGCGCCAAAGGCGCTCCTTGCGCTGGTGGAGATGAACGCTGTGGGCGCTCATACCTACAAATCCTGCGCGACTTAGCCAGTAAGCCATCAACACAAATCTCAATTACACAATTCAGTATGCGAGACCCGTAGCAGTTTGAAAAAAATCGCCTGAACAAATTACGGCCCGTAACACTTGCAAAAAGGAAAGTGGGACTTAGAAAAAAAAAAATATGACCTGCAGCACAGGACAGCCAGGACATCTGGGAGTGAGGTTGCATGCCAATTTTAACACAATTTGCCGAGTTTTGGCACTCAAAAATCGCCTAAGCGACAAAAAAAAATGTCAGATGAATAAAACGAAAGCGAGGCTACACGACCCCTAAACACAGGAATGTACGAGGTATAAAATACACATAGACAATCGCCGCCATTTTACAACACTAACTTGCAACTAATAACTTTACCATTCTAAAATGCCCAATTACACAGCTAAACAAACGGTTTACCCTCACGCTCTCAGTCTATTTGCACTGCACACTACAGACTTCAAACATTGCTGACACTTACACCTCAGCTCAGCAACAGTGCAAATGTACATTGTATGCTGCAGGAAAATCAAAACAGATTGTTACCTCTTTTATTAATTAATTAATTATCATAAAAAAAAAAATATATATATATATATATATATATATAAAAAAAAGGACCAGAGGAGAGGATCGCAATGAGCACCAAAGGCATTTAGTGCGGGGCTCACAATGAGCACAGAGGTTGCTCAGAGGAGCAAAAGTACTCGAGGGGAGAGGCTTGCAATGAGCGCCAAAGGCGATCAGCACAGCCCTTGCAATGAGCGCCAAAGGTGCTCAGACTACCAAAAGTACATGAGCCGAGAGGCTTACAATGAGTGCCGAAGGCGCTCATTGTGAGCCACGCGATGTGCGCCAAAGGCGCTCAGTGCGGGGCTCACAATAAGCTCAGAGGGTGCTCAGAATACCAAAAGCCTTACATTGTGTGGCAAACAGAATTCCCAGCCTTGCAATTTTATTGACGATAGTTATGCTTTGGTGTTATTTTCTTCTTGCCTCATTTCAAGCAGTAAGTCTCTTTTCCTAAGGTGAAGGTTCATAGTTTAAGGAACACTGTCATCCCAACAAGTTGGTGTCATCTGAATGAGAATTTAAAGCCACCTTTACATTGTATAAGCTGTTTTTCAGTAATTCATTCTGGAGATATTCAGCATTGTGCGTGCAGCTACTTTATGCTAATTTGTTGCTCACAGTGCTAAAGGGTGGGGGGAGGGGATCTAACTACATGAAAACCTTAGGAGGCATTGGTTTGCTACCACTGAGACAGGCAAGCAGACTGTAATCCTAATTATCCACATATCCAGCAAAATAATATTCAGGAGCCAATTACTTGCAAAAGTATATAGCGGGAACAATGCTGAATATTTTAGGAATGATTCACTTTAAAATCAAATGACACATAAATGGCTAGTGCAATTTAGAGCAAATTTTTCATATGTTTTAACTTTAAAAAACTTGATTTTGGAGTTTTTTAAAGTTGTTATATTTTCAATCTGATGACCAATAGTCAGTATAATGTATCCATTGCCAAGAAATGATGTTTACAATCTATAAAGAATGAAATATGCCTTTTAAAAATATAAATATTTTAATGTTATGGGTAAGTGCATAAATATAAATGATGCACCTTTTATGACTTTTAAGTAGATCAGTATAAACAGCTTTTGAATCTATTGTGATTTAAAAAGGTGATCTTTTGTGAGAAAAAATATGCTGAAAACTGCTGTTTTTCCTTTTGATTGTTCGCCTGCTGCTCCTTTGATCTCTTCCAGACTGCAGCAGAAAATTTTCCTAGGTGTGCCTGTAATGCGGTGCTGTAAAAAGGCAGCTGCACAGAAGTAAGATGTGCAACTCTCTGAAAAGGATGAGAAATAATCCAAATTAATGGAGGGAAAAACAGCTAATGTCAGTGCCCATTTCTCACAAAAGATTAACTATGTTGACATCACACTACATTGAAATGTTGTTTATACCGATCATTACGACATAAGGGTGGATTATTACATTGACTTTTTAATACAAATAAGATCATAAAAGTTTTTTTTAAAATATTATATGTACCATGGTGAATTTCATTTATAGATTATACTGACCACTTTGTCATTATGGTTAATGCATTAACAAAACTTACATTTATTTAATGATGCTCCCGTTCTTTATTTAGATCGACAATGAAATTGAGAAACACAAACTTGAGATAAAAGAAAATAGAGAAGATATCAAGGTATATATAATGTGTTATAGTTATGTATTTAATCTACAAATGTACTATGTCATGACTGATTTATGGGGTTCAGAGGAGCTCTGGGACCTTGTTTATGCTGATCCATACTGCGGCTTGGGGGTTTTCCATCGACTACGTAACCTGATAGAAATAATGCCTTGGTCTGATGAGGCTCTGGTATTAGTGCTCCTGGTCCATCGGGAGTTACAACTAGAGTATATGGATCTTCTTGATTAGGCTGCCGTAGATGGGCTTTGGCCAACTTGGGGAAAACCCTGCCAGTTAGGTAGGGGAGAAGATCATGTGCCTGAGACGAAGGGCACAGATAAGTTGTGCTATGGCGGGGTCAGAGGGGACTGTATGGAGTTTGGAACCACCGAGGACTTGCCCTCAGAGGCCCCATAAAGTGTCAAGGGGTCCAGAGAGGGGGTATTATGGACTGGTGGGAAAACTCTGACCCCAAGGTTTTAAAAATGAGCAAGGCCGCTCTGACACAGTGGTTCAACCTAGTCAATTAAAAGCTGGTCCCTATATTTAGGGGACTAAGCCTAGATCGGTCAGAGGCCCTGCAGAAGGAAATGCAAATTGGATTATCAGGCCAAGGGGGAAGGCCTTGGGGGGGGAATCCCATGCTCCTGGGTTTTTGAAAGAACAAAGTTTGGACTGTGCCCTGGGAATGGAATGTGGACCTAGCGTGTGTCTCCAGTTCAAGGGACAGACTAAGTAAGCGGCTCTGAGAATTTGTCAAAACAGAGGGACCAGTCTAGACCAGAGGACTGGAGTGGCATCGCCAAGGTGGTGAAGGAGACAAAAGGTGTGTGGCAAACAGGTTGCCCAAGTGACAGTCTGGGGTGGGGCAGCCAGGCTCACCAGCCCTGTGAGGGGTAGATAATGGGCTTTGCCCTGGAAATGCACTCTGCACTAAGTAGAGACTGTCATCCTAGCCTAGGACTCCTGTGGATAACCACTGTCCAGTAGCCCATCATAGACCATAGGACAGACCAGAAGAGCAGCCCTGAGACCGTGACAGACCAGGTGAAGCATCCTTATACAGTTGGTGTGGACACCATTGCTAAGGACAAGGCAGCGGAGCAAAAATAAATAGTCTGTCAGATTGCTGATGCAAGGGAGAGTCTGGATGGAAACAGCAATATGGAGGACAACATGGACTATACCCTGGGTATGGATTGTGAAACTGGCTGGGGGCTCCCGTGGATAACTACTGTCCAGGAGTCAGCCATGAACCAAGGGACAAACACAGAAAACAACCTTGGGACTGTGCCAGACCAAAGAGACCAGCCATGCCTAGGTGGCTTGAGCCGCACTGCCCTGTTTTTAGAAGACAATCTGGATGGGAGCAGCCATGCCCACCCGCCCTTAGAAGAGAAGGTAATGAACTGTTCTTCAGTAGTGGACATATATACAAGCCAAAGGGTAGCATCTGAACAGAGTGGGGGACACCATGACCATGAACCCAGAAGGAGGTGCGTGCAAGGCACGGCCCATTGCTCAACCCAGGGGGGTGGAGGCTACAGCTAAGGCCTAGATTTCTGATCCCAGCCAGCAGATCCAGCTGCCAGGGCCCCTACTGGAATTAATATTTGTTGTTGCCATAAAGGAGTATATTTTTTGCTAACATCAAAAAGCTATTACAATGGACATGAGACTTGTTTTAAGTGATTTTATTTTTATGTGTAATGTAATGTTAACCACCATAATGCATGTTGGAGTTACTATGTGATGTGATAGTGACAAATTGTTGCTTATAGGTGACAGAAATGTGATATTCTGAAGTATTTGGTATTCGGCCCAGGAATGGAATTCTCAGGTGTTACTCTACCCCCTCCATAGTCTCCCATGTGTGATCAAAGTACAGTCGTAAAGTTTGAAGTGACCTAACAAGATAAACCCCAAGCCCTGGTGTATCAGAAAAACCAAAGATGGGGGTTGACGACAGGGTTGGGAGGTCATAGTGAGAAACCAGATCCATCATCCAGACGAGGGCGATGATGAGGGGGGCCATGTGGGTTTTATTGTTTGGTGTTAAAATGTGTCTAAAAGAAGAATAAAGTTAGTCTCTGTCTGATGCACTAACCAAAGGTGTGGACTACGTCTTGTATTATGAGCTATCATAATCAAAGGTATTAATGTCCAGTCGGCAGTGACTGGGCCATGTGTAAGCCTGATATTCAGATTCTTCATGAATGATGTTGCTGAAATGGCATCCTGGGATCTGAGATAAACACAAAACCTCTGTAGGGTGCACCTGGTCCCCTCGCCCTGGTTCATGACATACTATTTCCTGTATTCCGCACAGTGGACGCTTTTTCTTCACCGTAAGATAAATTATGTTGTGGTGTGACTATATATATATATATATATATATATAATATTTATTATGTCTATAAATTAAATTTAGGTGTATAAAAAGTTGGTTAAACTGATTTATGATACTGTTATCATTTTGAGTATTATCACATATTTCTGTATTTATCAATTAAATGCACAGAGGTATGAAAAACTTATCAGTATGTTAAAGGAAGAAATTGCAGAGTTTGATTTGAAGAGCGGACATGCCTAATCTTCAGAAGGGTAAGCACTATTTTTTTAATCATACATATATAATATATTTACCACAAAATGAATGGTTTAATTTAGCTATAATAAATGAAAACATGGCTCGCACCTTAAAATACAACAAATCGGCTTCTAAAACACCATTTGAGAATTGTTGTTTATATAACCCTGCCGGAAAAAAAATATTTCTGTCTTATATAAACTAATTACTTGACCAAAGTACAATAGCTAAACTATCCTATAAGATTTCATGGGGAAAATAACTAAATATAACTCTTGATGACAAGCAATGGGATAAAATCCTCAAAAATGCGGCAGGTTCCTCTCAAATATAATTTTGAGAGAAAATGCTTATAAGATATTATTGAGATGGTACCTTACATCAGTAAGATTACAATTTTTGAATCAATCTTTTGATGGTATATGCTTCAGAGGTTGCAAAGAAATTGATACTCTAAAACACGCTCATATTTTTGGAGGAAATATATTTAATGATTGAAAGGCTTTTGGGATTCCATATCCATAGAAAACCAGAAGAGGCACTACTACCGATACGGCAGGTCTCAGAAGAATTACAACTCTTAATAAATCAAATATTCTTAGATACCAGAAGTGTCTTAGCTAAAGACTGGAAATCAGGTACATCTACAAAAGATGAGGTTAAAAGACAAATCCAATATATACACACAATGTGTAAGATCTCAGCAGATCTAGGTGAGAACTTTAGAAAATGGGCATCATGCTGAGATATATGGAGCCTGAAAATTGGCTGTAATTAATAGAATATTAATTTAGGATTTAATTTGCCTAGAATAGAGAGATTTCCTGATATTTATTAGAAAATCCTTCAATATATGTTCCCCTTACCCTACTTCCCATCCCACCTTTTTTCTTTTTTTTTTATATTATTTTATTTGCTTGTTCTCTTTTCTCTTTTGTATGTGCACAATATAGTATTGTCTGACTATATGGTAGAGAATTCCACAGTTTAACCACCCTAACTGTGAAGAACCCTTTTCTTTGTTTAAGGTGAAATCTTTTTTCCTCTAACCTCAAAGGAATGTCCTCTTGTCAGTTGAAAATCTCTTGCTCCAAAAAGTTCACTTGACAAAGCCTTATATTGACCCTGGATGTATTTAAATAAGGTAATCATATCCCCTCGTAGACGCCTTTTTTCTAGCGAAAATAAGTTTAATTTGGTTAGTCTTTCTTCATAACTTAGCCCCTCCATTCCCCTTATTAGCTTTGTAGCCCTTCTCTGTACTTTTTCCAGCTCTAAAATGTCCTTTTTATGAAGTGGTGCCCAAAATTGTACTCCATATTCCAAATGAGGGTGTACTAGAGATTTGTATAGTGGCAGAATTATATTTGCTTCCCTTGCTTCTATACCCTTCTTAATACATGCTAATATTTTACTTGGCTTTGCAGCTGCTGCTTGGCATTGAGCACTGCTACCTAGGTATTTGTCTACTAGTACTCCCATATCCCTTTCAATATCTGATACCCCTAGATTTGCTCCATTAAGATTATAAATTGCATAGCTATTTTCCCTTCCCAAATGCATAACCTTACATTTATTTGTATTAAATCTCATCTGCCATTTAGCCACCCATTTCTCTAATTTACGCAAATCCCTTTGTAGGGAGAGTACATCATTGTCTGATTTTATTACCTTGCACAACTTAGTGTCATCAGCAAAAATGGAGACACTACTTTTGAGTCCTACTTCTACGTCGTTAATAAATATGTTAAAAAGGAGAGGACCTAATACTGAACCTTGAGGAACCCCACTTATCACATTAGTCCAATCGGAGTATGTTCCATTAGCAACAACCCTTTGCTTCCTGTCTTGTAGCCAGCTCTCGATCCATGAGCAGATATTTACTGCAATTCCTGTATCCCTTAGTTTGCTCACTAGTCTTCCATGTGGCACTGTATCAAATGCCTTTGAAAAATACAAAAAGACTACATCCACTGAGTTGCCCTGATCCAAGTTCCTACTAACCTCCTCATAGAAACTAATTAGATTGGTCTGACACGACCTATCCTTCATAAATCCGTGTTGACTGCTACCTAAGATCTTGTTCAAATAGACATATTCTTGTATTCTGTCCCTTATTAACCCTTCTAAAAGCTTCCCAACTACAGATGTGAGGCTCACTGGTCTATAATTCCCCGGATTTGCTCTTGACCCCTTCTTAAATATAGGTATCACCTCTGCTTTTCTCCAGTCATCCGGTAGAGACCCTGTAGTGAGTGAGTCTTGAAAGATTAGATATCATGGTTTGGCTATTACAGAACCCAGCTCCCTCAGTACCCTTGGATGTATTCCATCAGGACCCGGGGCTTTATTAACATTTATTTTCTCCAATGTCTTTTGTTTTTCTTCCTGCGTTAACCATTTATTTAGTGATGGTAGTGTAGCCCCATTAAGTTGCGGTGTCCCAACCACTGGTACCTTCTTTGTGTATACCGACGAAAAGAACCTATTTAGCTCATCTGCCTTTTCCTGGTCACTAATTATCAGATGGCCTGTGTCACATTGTAATGTTCCTATAGCTTCCTTCCTAGCCTTCTTCCCATTAATATATTTAAAAAATATTTTAGGGTTAGTCTTACTTTCCTTTGCAACTGACTTCTTATTTTCTATTTTAGCCAGTCTAATAGCTCTTTTGCTGCCTTGTTGATTTCCTTATAGTCACATAAAGCTGCCTCTGTTCCCTCCTTCTTGTATAATTTAAATGAGTGTTTCATTTTCCTCATCATGATCTTTAAGTCATTGTTAAGCCACATGGGATATGATTTACTCCTATTCCTTTTATTTCCACATGGTACATGCCGATGAGTATGTTTATTTAGTAAGGATTTGAATGTTGTCCATTTATTTTCAGTATTCTTCCCTGTAAGTTCTTTGTCCCAGTCTATATGTTGTATTGCTACCCTTAGCCCAGTAAAGTTAGCCCTTTTAAAATTTAGAGTTTTTGTTGGCCCCTTACTACTCTGTTTTTTGTATTCAATCTCAAATGAGACTGTGTTGTGATCACTGTTTCCCAAGGGTTCCCATGTTTAACATTTGATATTATATCAATATTACTTGTGATGACTAAATCCAAGATGGCCCCATTTCTAGTAGGTTCTTGTATTACCTGCAGGTTAGACATTTGTTACATATACAAATGTATTTAATGTGTGTATCACATATATAGTTGTGAGCAATACGGGTTCTTGCTAACGCTTGCAGGCTCACATAGCGAGCCCGCAGCAACTGTGGCCCTTGCTGGTGGAGATGAGCGGCATAGGCGCTCATCCCTACGACCCTGTATGACTTAGGCAGGTAGTGCCAAAGGCGCTGACTGCGCTGGTGGAGATGAGCGCTATAGGCGCTCATCCCTACGACCGGCGGAACTAAACATCAACATGAATCTCAATTACACAATTCACAATGAGAGACCCGTAATACTTTTAAGAACGAAAGCAGGACGAGGTATAAAAAATACAAATTTAATGGCTGAACCGTGCACATAAAAAAACAACAACAACAAAAAATTACAAAAAAACATCACACACAGCACGGGGGACAGCCAAAACGTCTGGAGTGAGGTTGCACGACAATTTACACACAATTTGCTGAGTTAAGGCACTCGAGAATCGACTAAACGACAAGAAAAATGGCTGCCGAAAAAAACGAAAAAGAGGCTTCACAACCTCTAACCACGCAAAACACCACATAAGACTGCAAATACGAGCCACGGGACTTAGAAAAAAAAAATCAGAGGTCAAAAAAGTACAAAGTTAACGGCTGAACCACGCACATACAAAATCAACAAAAACACAAATAGAAAAATATACAAAATTAAATAAACATCTCACACAGCACGGGGGGACAGTCAGGATGTCTGGGAGTGAGGTTGCACGACAATTTAAATACAACTTGCCCTGTTTCGGAAATCAAAAATCGCCTAAGCGACAAAAAAAAATGGCGGCCAAAAAAAGTGAAACTGTGACTGTACACATTGACACATAGGCACAGGATGGGCACGTTGGCACATAGGCACATAGGTAAAGGCTGGGCATATTGGCACATAGATATAGGCTGGGCACATTGGTACAGGTTGGGCACATTGGCACATAAGTATAGGCTGCACACATTGGCACATAGATATAGGCTGGGCACATTGGTACAGGTTGGGCACATTGGCACATAAGTATAGGCTGCACACATTGGCACATAGATATAGGCTGGTGCACATTGGTACAGGCTGGGCACAGTGGTACATTGGCTGGGCACAAGGGTTTGTTTATAGTATGAAAAGAACAATAGAGACCCATCACTCCTCAGAAGTCTCCCACTCATCTCCTATCCGTTTAGCTGCTGAATTCATGTTAAAGCCGGGTCTCACAAGATCTTGAGTGATCTTGTGAGACCCGGCTTTCAGGGGAATGCAGCAGCTAAAGGCACAAGAGTTGAGGGGGAGACTACTGGAGAGTGAGATTCCTGGGATTGACATATCACGGAAATAAAACGTAAAAATATTTTTTTTATTGCAGATTTGCGAGCTTGAGACTGTTTTGCAATACATTTTAATGCCTTTCATTGCTTTCCCAGTATTTTTAAGTACAGTAGTGTGTGTTTATTTGCTGCTGCAGTTATACAAACAGGTGTTTAACCCACTTGCGAGTCCTCTCTAGTACTTGTAGAAATGTTTTATACATTTAACTTTTACGGGTGTGAAGGCAATTGTGGGCTTTGTTGAATTGATGTAATTAAATATGGATTTTGCGTCTTTAGAATTGGTAACATTTGCGGGCTTGAAACATCAAAGGAGGAGATAGGATGGAGTTACATTTTTGACAACCGCATGGATTTTGAGCCTGTAACTCGCAACTGGAATGCGAGTAGCTAGAAGGGGCCAATTGAATATCAGTAACATTTACGGGCTCCATTATGGGCTCATGTAATTGCGATTACAGTTTGTTTTATATATATAATGCACATATTTATCTTTGAATTATTTAGTGTTAAAATAAAAAAAACAAGAAAAAGATACAAGGACAAGATTGTTATACTGTTGTAACTGTGCAATACAAATGTTGCTTATATGTATTTCTCTTGTGTAATATAATGTTTGTCTGTATATAGCAGTTATATAAATATAAGGATTTACTGTAATGCTGGGTATTTATGTATATCTTTCTTGCACTGTCCCTTTTAAAGGGACACTGTCACGCCAACAGGAATTTGGTTTCATGCTAAAGAGCATTCAAATCTTTCTGTAAAGTGTACTAGCATTTTTATTCTACAGTAAATAATTCCTGAGATATTCTGCATTGATTGTGCAGCTACTTTATACTTATATGCAGCTTAAGATCACATATTTGCATACTAAGGGGGCATAACGTTGCTACCCCCGGTCAAGACTACAACCCTAACTGCCACATCAATGTAACTAATATTCGGGGGCCACTCATTTGCTTTAGAATACAGCAGAAAAAGTTAATTATCTCAAGAATTATTCACTTTATCATCAAATGGCTAGTGCAATGTATACCTACTTGTTTATGCTCTTTAGAAATATTTTTTGGGGGAGTGATAGAAATGATAGAACAAATTATTTAGTTAGTAATTTTTGATTCTTATATTTTGTAGGGAAGAAGCTGGTTACTATTATTTTTCAGGACTGGGAAAAAGACAGTGAGCTTATGGATCTGTTTTCAAAGGTACAGCAATTTGTGACCTGGAGATGTCGCTCCTTTTGTACAAAAATACACAAAAAATATGGTTTCAAAACAGAGATGCATCGATTAAACAAAATAAAATGGAAACATAAATGTCGTTATTGCATGATAATGGGAGTTATATATTTAATGATAAAAAAACAAAATAAAATTATTTGTATATTTAGTCCAGGAGAATTGTCGATATGACTGGGTTTACCTCAGTCATGTAGACAATAATATCGAATATTTTATCACCATAGATGTAGGATTCATCTGATTGCAGAATCTATACAAAATAATGACTTGAAACCCAATTGCCAAATCCTGTAGAGGTCCAGAAAAATATTATACTGTACTTATTGGGGCAAATGTACTAAAGTGTGATATGTTCCATAGGAAAACTTAAGAATGCACATATTCTGTTCAAGAGCGCTACTGAGAACTGTAGGGAGAGGAACTGATGCTCATTGTGATCTCTTTAATCCTACTACACAAGCTAGGAACCGGCCCCACGCGGATGAGAGGCAGTAACATTGAAACAGCTTACATGGGTAGGTTTCCTGCTTGTGTATAATCCATCCTGAGCTGTGCAATTCAGCAGGCATACGCTAAAAGGAAACCATGTTTTAAATGGTATTGGATTACAAGAGCGAAACCTTTGTGGGCACATTTGCATGCTCAGGTTCCCAGAATGCAGTGTAATAACTGTATTTCTTTGAATTCTGAGCAGGAAATATGTGTTTTAACTTGTTTTAGACATTCAAATGTGAACACAAATATAGTATTTATTTACTATAGATATACAGTAAACTCCAGATTATCCGGCACCTAACCAACCGCCACTCTCAAGCAACCGGCACCAGCATCAATTCCCCATTTTAAATTTTTCTCCCGCTAAACCGGCATAACAGGCACTATCTGGAGTTCGAGACTGCAAAAAAACTTTTTTTTTCTAATTATTTTTTCTGGGCCTAAATGGCACAGTTTAGGTGCTAATATATATATATATATATATATAAACTCTTCTCTCTAATCGTATAATCTGTAGGAGATTTGTCCTCCCCTGACATCAACACTTCGCACTTTGGTATATACGCCCCAGTGATTGAGGCGTGTTGGCCATTATAACTGGTATTACTCATGGATCCTTATTAATCAGCAGAACCCATAAAGATAAATATATGATAACAAGGTCCTGAGTACACATTCATAGTAAATTACATATAAGCCTTATTTATTTTTTTACATAATTGCTGTTCAATTTATCTCTCAGGGATTTGAAGATCATCAAATAGACCAACTCATGTGGAAGACCTGCATATGATACAGTGCTCAAAACTGGATCACTGAAATCCAGTCCAGGTTTTCTCTCTATTTCCTTTTTCCATCCAGCCATATACTTGCCCTTAATGACTCCTGATAATAATTCCCCCTGCTAATTTTCATTGTACACATTTGTTTAATGAAAAATAAACTATTTGACCAACATATTTTAGTTATTTTTTTTTTTTTTTTTATAGTTTTCAGAGATGTCAAACAAATCAAAACCTAGATAATTAATTTGCCTACCTGGTAATGCTTAATTATTTAAAATGACTTGGAATGCCACGTTTTTCTATCAGACATATAAAAGAGAATGATTTAAAAATCATAAAACTTGTTTTGTTTGCATTAATTAATACTAAAGTACAGTATACTAAGCTTCTCTAGGACTCCATGAACAGACCATGCAAATCTCATTGGCAGACATAGGACTTGTTGTAAGTGTGTAACGCTCCATAAGGATGTGCCGCACGCGCCATGAGTAGCTTTAGTCACGCGTCATGCGCTGCTTTAGCCCGCGGCTTTGGGAGGAGGGGTGAGGAGAGTAGACACAGGGGAGGGAGGGCAAAGAGACACAGGGGAAGGGAGGGAGGGAGGAGGAGGGGTGAAAGAGACACGGGGAGGGGGAAAAAGACACAGGGGAGGGGGCAGAGATACAGGGAAACGCACAGGATAGGGGTGGAAGAGATATGGGGAAGAGACACAGGGAAGGGGGAAGGGATACAGGGGAGAGAGTGGGGGAAGAGACACAGGGGAGGGAGGGGGGTAGAGACACAGGGGAGGGGGAAAAACACAGGGGAGGAGAAGGAGACACAGGGGAGGGAGGGCAAAAAGACACAGGGGAGGGGGGCAAAGAGACACAGGGGAGGGAGAAAGAGACATTGGGGAGGGGGCAAAGACACAGGGGGAGACACACGGGAGGGGGAAGAGACATGGGGGAAAGAGATACAGGGGAGAGAGTGGGGGAAGAGACACAGAAGGGGAAAGAGACACGGGGGAGGAAAGAGACAGGGGGGAAGGGGGAGGAAAGAGACAGAGGGGGGAAATGGAAGGGAAGAGACACAGGGGAGGGAGAGGGGGAAAGATATACAGGAGAAGGTGGGTGGGGGAAAAAAATACAAATATTATCCTGTCATTTATGACAGGCAAACAACTAGTAATATATAATCATGATCAAGGGCAGTTTCAAATACATGTATCTTTTCACATCCTTGTCTGGAAACTCTAACCATGTGGGAAATGTTTTCACTATGATGCAAATTTTATGCAATATATATATATATATTTGACCACAACAATCATTTATAATATGGTGGGCAAAAGAGCGATAGAAGCCTCCACCGTACAGTAGTACAGTAAATAAATAGTACATTTGTGTTCACACTTGAATAAATAAAACAAGTTAAAAAAACCTGCTTCCAGTTTAGAATTCCGAGAAAAACAGTTATTACACTGCATTCTGGGAAGCTGAGCTGGGACGTGCAAATGTGCTCACAAATGCCACACTCTTCAATTCATTTGCATGTTCCAGCTTAGCTTCCCAGAATGCAGTGTAATAACTGTTTTTCTCTGAATTCTGAGCTGGAAGCAGGTTTTTTAACTTGTTTTATTCATTCAAATGTGAGCCAAGTCTGATTGTCTCTTCGGCTTAGGAACCAGTAAAACACACAATAAATATATTACATGGCAGCTCCTTTATCCTTAAATATGAAGCAATAAAATACCAAATTGTTTTCCATGACTTTTACGTACATATTTAAGCTGCTCTAATGGCACAACTTGTATTTGGATAGAATTGTATTTAGTGCTTGAGAAAATGTTTTCTGTTCCACTTGCATGGATGAAGGTTAAAGGACCACTGCAACACACTTAGAAAAAGAGCTTTATGTTCTAATTAGGGATTTATATTTAATTAAATTCATATCCTCATAGTTGGAAACAACTATATTCAGCATTAAATTACTTTCAATCATTCAATTACATTGAATTACTTGTCTTTACCCATTATAAGGTCATCAAGGGGTGTAAGCAACTCTGATTGGGAAGCAGTCCTATATGGTCAGATACAAGCTCCTATCTACATACAAGCTTGCGTCAGACCCTTTAGGACTGCCTCCCAGTCAGAGTTGCCTCCAACCCTTTTTGACCTCATGAGGATGATGATGAGATAAGCAGGTCAAGTGAAGGTTTAGATATTGATAATTTTCTGTGGTTTTTGAAGTAATTGAAAATACATGATTCTGAGCCAGAGATTTGTACTTATTAATGAGCTCTGGGATATTGAGTGTGTTATCTGACATGTTATCAAAGTATTTTTATTACGCCATGTACAGTATGTTCCAGAGTAGGAGACTGGAATTTACCCAGTGATGCGGATATCAACCAAACAGAAGGCTGCTCTCTCAAAAACAGATTACTATATTTAGCGGCGGAGCTAATGAATGGAGGGCCCCAGTGCAAAATAATTGAGGGACCCCCCACTGCAACTTCCCTATACAAGGTAGATGTCTGTAGAAAACAATAAGCAGCCAAAATGAGATGTAGGTGATTAGATTACCCTCTTCGTTATTAAATTAAGAGCACCCCTTTACTCTAGACCTATGCTGCTGGATGTAGAGGGCACCTACCCAGTTGTGGGCCCCGGTGCTGTAGCAGTAGCTCCACCACTGACTATATTTAATATAGTGTAACCAATCTTCGTTAGATGGCCAATAGATTTGTAATACAAGTGGTAAATACAAGTGTTGCTTAAGTTTATCACATATAATAGTTGTCAAACTACGAATCGTCCTCACGCTTGCGAGCCTTGCGTAGCGAGGCGAGCCATTGAGGCATTGAGCCTCGCGAAGCAAGGTGAGCAGTTGAGGCATTGAAACACGCGGGACTCCAAGCACTTAGGAAACTCTGGATTGCCTTAGGCTGCAAGCAGTTGAGGAACGCGGGACTTATACAAAGTTAACTGGTGAACTGAGCAAATACAAAAATACAAAAAAAAAAAATACAAAAAAAAACTCACACACAGCACAGGGGGACAGCCAGGGAGTGAGGTTGCACACAAATTTATGCCGAATTTGTAGAGTTTCGGCACTCGAATATCGGCTAAGCGAGAAAAAAAATGGCGGCAGAAAAAAACTGAAAACGAGGCTACACGACCTCGAACCAGACACGTACCACTTACATAGGAACGTACGAGGTACAAAATACACTATTAGAAAGGACGGAAACTGCTCTCGAGCCGCGTAACACATACACAATCTACGCCATTTTACAACACTAACTTGCAACTAATAACATTACGGATCTAATATGGCGCATTACAAAGTAAACCAACGGTTTGGCCTCGCGCACACAGCCCATTTACACTGCACGACTGGCACATTGCTGACACTTACACCTCAGGGCAGCAACAGTCCAACTGTACATTGTAAGCTACAGGAAAATCAAAACAGATTGTTAGCTCTTCAGGATATTGATTGCTGGATATATTAATTACAAATAGGTAAGGTATATTCATTTATTAAGTAATTAATTAATTAATTATTATAATTAAAAAATCTATATATATATATATATAAAAAAAATACACTAATCAGCATATTTTACACTGCCGTTACTTTATTAATGCTTCGCACTTCCTAATACATTTGGTCATTCAGAATTAATTATTAATGTACATTAATTTCATAAGTATTAGTAATGGAAAATAAAAATGTATACTTTCCACTGCAATAAAAAAAAAAAAAAATTTTACACTGCAGTTATATATATATCGCGCAGAAGGTCATCAGAGGAGCAAAAGCTTTACATTGTGTGGCAGCATTGCCATGTCTTCAAATGCGACTTGCCCGTCATTTTTGATGGGCAAGTCGCTAGTAATATTATACCCATCAGAATGGTGTATACATAGAGTAGTAATTGGAGTAATGTGACAACTCGGTCATATCATGGTATTTTTCCCCCTTACTCTTTTCCTGTGTGTAACTCTTTGCATGTTGATCCTTTTTTAGCTCTGTAGCAAGAAAAATATACAGGCCTTTATGACTTGACCAATACAGGAAATATACTGTATATACTCGACTATAAGCTGACCTGAGTATAAGCTGAGGCACCTAATTTTACCACAAAAAACTGTGAAAAGTATTGACTCGTGTATAAGCCGAGGAAGGAAAAGAGGGTCCTTCGCCCCTGATTATCTTCCTCCTCCCCCCTTATCATCATCCTCCTCCTCCCCCCTTTATCATCCTCCTCCTCCCCCTTAATATCCTCCTCCTTTTCCCCCTATCATCTTTTTCTTCCCCCATAACCTCCTACCCCATGCACCCTCTCCAATCCCTGTCCCCCACTCTCCTTATTTGCTACTATGCTCCGATGAGCTGATGCTGATCCTAACGCCGCAGCACGTCTTCCGAACCGCATATGCTAATACGCGCATGTGACGCATCAGCTCATCGGAGCATAGTAGCAAGTAAAGAGAGGGGGGATAGGGATTTGAGTGGGTGCAGTGAGGAGGAGGTTATGGGGGAAAGAGGATGATAAGGGGGGGAAGGAGGAGAAGGAGGATGATAAGGGGGGAGGAGGAGGATTTTTTGCTCCCCCTAAAATAGGAGAACAGATAAGTGGGACCTTGACTCGAGTATAAGCCGAGGGTGGCTTTATCAGCATAAAAAAATGTGCTGAAAAAGTCGGCTTATACTCGAGTATATATGGTATTTGTAAGTGCCACATTCAGCCCACTAACATCACTACTGGCAATAAGAATACAAGACAATGTAGTAAGACTGAAAAAGGCCATTAGGGCCAGGTAGGCCCCTTGTAAGTGACAAGATAAATAATGCCTGGGATCTTGCTGTGTTTCCAGGGCAGGGGTGAACTGTCTGGCATTTTGGGCTGGTCTGCCTTATGAAGCAGAGTTGATACTACCCTTCCATTAGACACTAAACTTAGAGATGTTTGTGCACCTTTCACTCTGTTTCTACATATCCAAATAAGGATTGGTGTCCCCCTTAGGCTTTTGGTTAATTTCTGGACATCTTGTTTATTGTGGTTAGGGGATCAGTCGCTCCTAAACGTCAAGATGTCGAGTCATATGCTTGTAGTTGTGCTCTTTCTCCTCTGCAAGGCGTGGGTACATGGCACTTTTAGGTCTGGATTGCCCTCTGGTAGGATTTGATAAAGAAAAAAGTAAACAAACCCTAGTGCATTGCAGCATTGCATTGGGTGCACCAGGGATATTTCCTCCCCTGATGTGACCCAAACTTGAGAGTCTGAACACCACATGAGTACTGTTCCTTAAAGCTCATTACTTTGCGTTGTGCATTTCTTACTCTGTTTCTTGCCCCTGTAAACACCCTAGGCACATTATAGTTTGCTTCTTAAAAAAACCTTCTTTACCGGGAAAGTAAAATAAATTCAGATGATTTAAAGACTAGGAAGAGAAATCCATGTCCCATTGGCTGAAAGTCTTATCCAAATTCTACAGTTTGCAAAAATACTTAAATACTTAAAAATACTTGCAAACATAATATAAAACGTGCATTTTTAAGTTTGTAAATTGAGCGGTTTGGTGTCTGATTTCGGGTTATCTAATGAATGTAAGCAGTAAGGGAAAATGATTTGATAGGCAATTTACTAATGTATAATTACAAATCTACTAAATATAGTGAATGTCTTAAAAAAAAACAGTGTCCTTGAACTGACCAAAGCAAATGCAATAGATAATGTAGCCATTGGTGAAAAAAAACAAATAAGAAATGGTTTTAGTTAATTATTTATTGACATGTTATTAATAAAATTATTATTATAGAGTAATTCACGACAATGGATCTATTTATACATAGGTACACAAGGTAAACACAGGTACCAATCTGCACCAATGTGTGGTCACATCCTAATGCTGGCAGATCTGACCTTTTTCTACCCCCTAAACTGGGATAATGATTGCCAAAATAAAGAGATTATCTTGTGTTATTTCTAGAAAAGCCTTAATCCTAATCAGTAACTAACAATATGTTACTGCAGCAACAGAGGACCTCAACAAAGCTGGAATATTCAATATTTTTGAACAGTGCGGCATTCTTTACATTCTGTAACTCACTAATCGGTTGCCGGTAAATATTTTGGAATGAGAGAGGCATTTACACATTAATTGGTATACTAAATAAATATTGTTCACCAAGGCATAATAAACTGTACTGAGATATTGCTGATATATAATATGAGTAAAGGGTATGTGCATATATGGAAGTTGGGGCTAGTTTAGTTTTAACTTGGTGGGAAAAAAGTGGTGCACTAAGGAGGGGTTTGGGTTTTTAGAGCACTGGGCTGACTTCTCATTTGGGTACAGTCCCTATATCAGGGATGGATTGCACCTTAATGACGAGGGAGCTGCTGTGCTAGACGAAAGGATGGTAGAACGACTGGGGAGTAGGTGGGGGGAGGGACGAGATAGAAGTAATGGGGTAGAAAGTGTACAGGGTAAGAAACAAATTAACTAGTCATGGGATAGAGATGGGGTAGGGTTAGTATAGTCAATAGGGAGGTTTTGCTAAGTAACTCACTTCAGATCTACAGAATCATAACATAAAATATATACTTGCTGATGCTAGAATTATTAGCAGTAAATGAGAAATGGGACTTAATAGGCATTACTGAAACATGGTGGGATGACTCTCACAACTGGACTGTTAATCTGGTTATACAACAACCTACTAGAAATGAGGCTATCTTGGATTTAGTTATAACAAATAATATTGATATGGTATCAAATGTTGAAATAGGGCAACCTTTGGGAAGCAGTGATCACAACACAGTCCCATTTTAGATTAAATTAATAAAACAAAACTGTAAGGGGCCAACAAAAACTCTTAATTTTAAAAGGGCAGATTTTTCCAGTCTAAGGACAGAAATACAAAGTGTAGACTGGGACTGATTGGTAAAAATACTGAACATAAATGGACAACATTTAAATCCTTACTAAATATACATACTTAACACCATATACCATGTGGGGAAAAAGTAAAATGAGTAAATCACATCAATAATGTAAACAATATTTTTTACATATATTAATAGAAAGAAGGCGAGGAAGGAAGCTATAGGAACATTACAATGTGACACAGGCCGTCTGATAATTAGTGACCAGGAAAAGGCAGATGAGCTAAATAGGTTCTTTTCTTCGGTATACACAAGGGAGGTACCAGTGGTTGGGACACTGTAACAAAATGGGGCTACACTACTTTCACCTAATAATTGGTTAACACAGGACAAAATCCAAAAGAGGTTGGAAAAAATGTTAATAAAGCCACAGGTCCTGATGGAATACATGCAAGGGTACTGAGGGAACTGGGCTCTGTAATAGCCAAATCATTATATCTAATTTCTCAAGATTCACTCAATACAGGGTCTCCACTAGATGACTGGAGAAAAGCAGAGGTGATAGCTGTGAGCCTCACTTCTGTAGTGGAAACGCTTTTAGAAGGGTTATTAAGGGATAGTATAAAAGAATATGTCTTTTTAAACAAGATTATAAGTAGGAGTCAACATGGATTTATGAGGAATAGGTCATGTCAAACAAATCTAACTAGTTTCTATGAGGATGTTAGTAGGAACTTAGATCAAGGCAACTCAGTGGATGTAATCTTTTTGGACTTTGGAAAGGCTTTTGATACAGTGCCACATGGAAGACTATTGTAAAAACTAAGGGATGCAGGAATTGCACTAAAAGACAAGAAGCAAGGGGTTGTTTTAAATGGACATACTCAGATTGGACTAATGTGGTAAGTGGGGTTCCTCAGGGTTCAGCATTAGGTCCTCTACTTTTTATCATATTTATTAATGACTTGGAAGAAGGATTGGAAAGTATTGTCTCCATTTTTGCTGATGACACTAAGTTGTGCAAGGTAATTAAATCAGCTAATGATGTACTTTCCCTCCAAAGGGATTTGCACAAATTAGAGAAATGGGCGACTAAATGGCAGATGAGATTTAATACAAATAAATGTAAAGTTCTGCATCTGGGAAGAAAAAATAGCCATGCAATTTATAATCTTATTGAAGCAAATATAGGGGTATCAGATATTAACAGGGATTTTGGATTGCTTGTGGATAACCACCTAGGTAACAGTGCTCAATGCCAAGCAGCAGCTGCAAAGGCAAATAAAATATTAGCATGTATTAAGAAGGGTATAGAAGCAAGGGAAGCAAATATACTTCTGCCACTATACAAATCCCTTATGGCCCACTGTGGCCCCCTGTGACCCCCTGTGTTCCCCCTCAGCCTCCTGTGTTGCACCTCACGAACCTCTGCGGCCTGCCTCAACCCCCTGTGTTCCCCTTCAGCCTCCTGTGACCCGTAACGGACCTCTGCAGCCTCCCTCAGCCCCCTGTGTTCCCCCCACACCCCAGGAAGTGGAGTGCAGCATCAAGCAGCTAAGTATTTATATAGGTGTAGATGTATATGGAAATGTGTATATGTTATATATATATATATATATATATATATACACACACTTTTATATATGTTATATGTATATGTACACTTTTTTTTATATATATATATATATATATATATATATATATATATATAGACACAGATCCACAGTATATTGTATGTACTGCATTGATGATGGAGGGGGTTCGGGAAGTGCAATATTTACTTTTTGCACCGGGGCCCCCTAAGCACTAGCTCCGCCGCTGGTTCACCTTAAAGAAAGAAAAAGGTTCTTCACAGTAAGGGTGGTTAAACTGTGGAATTTTTTTTTTTTCCTTTTGAGACAATTGGCAAAGTTTTACTGGAATTGTTTTTCTGTTTGCTTCCTCTGGATAAATTAACAATTAATCTGCGTATTGCAGATCAGAGGAGATCTAAAAAGGTTGAACTTGATGGACTAATAGTCTTTTTTCAACCTCAATTACTATGTACAGTAACTATGGAAGGAGATTCTGGAGGAGGCTGTGTTTTTTTAGCCCTCCTAGTGGTCTTTGAGTAAGGGTAGAGGGGTAGGTAGATACAACAGGAAGTGGATGGAAGAGCAGAGTTGTTGTTCTCAAATGGCACAAATTAGCTCATTCTCAGATTCTTCAGTTGAACCTCTCCCCCCCCCCCCCACCCCCCATTATTATGTATACCATTGGTAGCCTTAGATTTGTTCTAGAAATATCTAAATATATGTATGGGTAGTAATGTCTTTCAACATTGATGTATGAATAAGTGTCTCTGTGTCCCCCTATTAGTTAGTTTATTTGAGTGCTTTGATTTTTGTTTTTGTTTTAGAGAACTATTACGCTGTGATATTATTTATATGCATTTTTGCCGGCGCGGAGGCGGCCCAGGCACGCCGGGTCTGACGTAGAGCAGTCTTACCCAGCGGAGCCTGGGCGCGCCTGATTGGTTAGAGGGTAGAGGGAGGGACTTCCGCCCGGTTCGCTTGCTTTCTCCTTACTCTGCGCCGGCCATTGCCCAGATAAGCAGCTCACGCTGGTACTTCCATGTATGTACACATTAACCCATATATCCTTGGTATATTGGCATAATAGTAGCTTCCCTGCTTGTGTGTGTGTGTCCTTGTCAGTTTGTGTTTGTCTGTGTGCGGTTGCATTTTTGGTATGGACCCGGGGATTTAGAAGCCTTGCCTAGCCATGGTTAGAACCAGGGCTTTAAGTCATGGAGTTAGGTGGGTCCAAGTTAGGTGCTCTCGCAAGGTGTAACAGAGGGCAGGAAGGGGTCCGAGCAGGAGAGCCCATTCAAAAAGGGCCAGACACCCATACGGTTGGACGCAATGCTGCTGTGGCTAGAACACTACGGTAGGTTGCCGGGAAAAGCTGAGGCAGCCTTCCTGCTTTGAGTGGGTCTTTGGGAGGGGTTTACAATCCTGTGCACCCTCTCGCCTGCCGATTCAAGGCTCAAGAACCTAAAATCTGTTAAGGAGTTCCTGGGGGTGGCGGCTGAAGAAATACTGGCGGAAGTGGAGTTGGGAAGAATGGCTGGCCCCTTTTCACCTCCCCCGTTTCAGGGCCTAGTCATTTCCCCCTAAGCATAGCACAAAAGAAGGAGCCAGGACTCATCCGTATCCTACGCGCCCTTCGATCGGGCGGGCGTCGGGGGGCAAAAGTGGATATAGAATCAGCTTTTCGGTTACTACCTGTGTATCCCCAGAGCCATCGTTTACTCGGCTACTTTGTAGACGGTGAGTTTTTTGTGGACCTTTACCTGCCCATGGGTTGCTCCATCTCGTGCTCCTATTTCCTGTAGTGGGTGGCTCGGACTGAATCGGGTTATCACGGGATCACGAATTATCACAACGATTTCCTTTTCATGGGACCGGCTGCGGCTTTATCCTGGAGTCATTCACGAGGATATGTCAGAGTTTTGGGGTTCCCCTGGCGGACAAGAAGATGGAAGGGCCTATTGCTGAATTGCTGTTCTTGGGGATCCGGATCAAGTCTGAGGCAATGGAGTGCAGCCTACCACCGGACAAGGTGATGGATCTATCGATCAAGGGAACAGCACTGGCGGCCGCAAACAGGGTGTCCCTGCGGCGGCTTCAATCAATCCTGGGGAAGTTGAATTTTGCATGCAGGATCATCCCCATGGGCTGTATCTTTAACAGGAGAATGTCGTTAGCAACGGCGGGACTTCGGCAGCCTCACCATTTCATAAAAGTGTTGGGAGCAATGAGAAAGGACGCCCGAGTATGGATAGCATTTCTTTGGGAATTCAACGGCAGCACTTTGATTCACCTGGACAGTGTGGTCTATATGAAGGCATGTCCGGGTCAGTCGGATTCGGCGCCTACTTTAAGGGGTCATGGTGCTCTGCAGCATGGCCTCAGTCATGGGTGTCAGCAGATCTAACAAATGATTCCACAGTTTTGGAATTGTTTCCCATCGTCTCGGCAGCACACCTGTGGGTTCAAAATTTTAGAGACCGGCAAGTGGTATTTCAGTCAGGTAATGCGTTTGTGGTTCGGGAGATCAATAGTCTTTCAGCATCCTCTGGGCAGGTATTTCGGCTGATCCGGCATCTCGTTCTGCATAGCCTTTACTCGAATATACGGGTGAGTGCAGAACACGTTCCAGATTTAAGCATCGGGGTAGTTGATGTCCTTTCTCGGTTTCAGGAAGCCCGGTTCCGAACCCTGGCCCCTGAACATCCCTACGGAGCTTTGGGAACTTGGAGCAGTCAGGTAGCCGTGTACGTGAGGCAGTCGTTGGAGCTAAGGACGTGGTCAGCCTACCAGAGAGTCTGGAATGAATGGAGCGATTTGATGAAGGCAGCGGGAGGCATGTCATCTGAAGAGAAGTCTGTAGGGGTCCTGCTGTGGTTTCTGATGCAGTGCGCAGAAAGAGGCGATTCTGGGGTCCGCAGTGGGTCAGCAATTAACAGCGTTGGTCTTCATGTTCAAACTGGCAGGGCTGAAGGACCTAACGAAGGAATTTGTGGTTCTCTGGGTGGGGAAAAGAATATTTATGGCTGAACGTAGGATGGACAGGAGGCGTCCAATCACATTCTCACTGCTGTTGCGCCTAGTGGAGGCGTTGGGTACGCTATGCAGGGACTCTTTTGAATCCCTGCTTTGCTGTACAACCTTTTCCCTTTCGTTCTTCGGAGCGTTCAGGATAGGGGAAATGGTCTCGGCGAAAAGGCACGGTTCAGGGGGGCTGCTAGCAAAGAACACCTGTCTGGAAGGTGACAGGTTGTGGGTGTGGTTAAGGAGGTCAAAAACGGACCAAGGTGGAAAGGGAAAGGAAGTGGTCCTGTACAAAGTTGGTACTAAGTGTTGCCCCTTTGCGAGTGTGAGGTCGTACCTGGAAAAACGGCCATCAGGGCCAGGCCCTCTTCTTTTGCATGCCAACAGCCAGGCTTTGCCTTGATTTCAATTTGAAATGATGCTGAAGAAGTCATTGCTGCGGGTTGGTATGGACCCGGTGGACTTGGTTAGAGGGTAGAGGCAGGGGTTAAGATTGCCTGATAGGAATCGAAGGGTTAATAGCCTAGAAAGGAAAAATGTCATTTGGATATCTGTTTCGGTATTGCGGGAGGTGAGTTGCCTGGCCCACTGGCTTAAGTGGGCGTTGCCCGGCCTCAAGCATTGGGGGGCTCTGGGCGCGGGCACAGAGCATGAGGTTACTGACCTGGCCAGGCTCCTCCGGGACGTTAATTAAAGAAATTGTATAAGAATGTTAATTATGTTAATTTATGGATATATATAAAATTGGTTGGTTTTAATAAAGCTGTGGCCCGTAATTTTGCCAAAGTTTCGGTAGTCTGTCTGTTTATTTGACAAAAGCCAAATGGATCATGCTGGGGTCAAGTGAAATACACATGTCAGACCGTGCACTTTAAGACCATACCATGGTTCACACCTTCCCCCACAAATGGATGAGATATAATTCCTAGAATGGCAAAATGATATTAGTAAGTGATATTATACATCAAGGTGCACCATTCAATGTTCAGACAGGATTGTTGTTGAGAGGAGTTGTAAATGTATTTTTTATGTCGGGTGCACAGGCGTAGGAGCCCAAACAAATCTGGGGGATAATTCAACTATACTCGCAGGAAAGGAAGCGAGGGTGCCTCTCAAAAACTTTTTTTTATTTCTTTGATTATAATCTCAATGCCCCTGTACCTCATATAATTAAGTATATATATTTATATCTAAATATGGCAACTTATTATGTGTGTATATATATATATATATATATAAATTATGGGTCAAATCTGTTATGGAAAAGACACATACTACTCCATAGTACTCTGTGTGGTGCCAAATCTAGTAATGCATGATTACGTTTAATTGTGCTATTTTTTGTATGCCCTATTAATTTTGTCCCCATCCCCTTCCCCTAGTTCCTACACCCTTGGGCAGGTGTGTGTGTTGTACAGTAGTGTCCAATTCTCCATGACCTCATGGACCACAACACACCATGCTAATCCACTTGGAATTTATGGCAGACATACTGGAGTTTGTTGCCAGTTCCTTCTCCAGTGGGCCACAGCATAAATCTCCTGGTATTCCTAGGTGGTCACTCATCTAAGTACTGACCAGTCCCAACCCTGCATGACTTCAGGGGTGTGTAATCTCTTGGTTCCCTGACTGAAATCAAAGCCAGGTTGCAGTGGTGAAAGCATTGAATCCTAACCACTGGACCACCAGAGAACCTGAATGGCAGGTTGGTAGGTATTAATCCCTTGGGCTCTGTTTTAGCTGGTATGACTTAGCCTTATTGGATGTCCATGGACCCCCATGCTGTCTAGGGGTAAGGGACCAGGGGGCAGGGGAAGTACCCATCCATTTTGGACCTTAGGAAGTAGTCGCAAATGTTTGCTAGCACTCATGTTAGATCCTTGGGTCTAATGTAATGGTTCTACTCACTATTAGTACTTTTTTAATGGGGGAATGTTTGTGGGAAGCCCTTGCTATGCATATACTCCCTATGCTAAATATAGCAAATGCAATGTGGTAGAATCTATATTTTTACATGTGATTATTGCATGTTAAAAGAAATTGAGAGGATAATGTTCTAGGTTGTTATGAACCTGATATGACCTTATCAGCCCTGCAGTCTAGTGAATGTAGGCATTTTTTGCTCAAATAACTTAATTTATTATTAAAACACGTATTCGATGCTTTCACCAGTGTGACCATTTATCTCTGCCATGATTACCAAGTGGATCAGCATGGCCATATGGTCCATGAGGTCACAGAGAGTCGGAAATTACTGAACGACCCAAAAAAGGTTTCTAAGAGTGGCTCTTAACACATATCTGATCCAAATGAGTTGCTCTTCTGCAAAGTTTTAAATTAAAATGTTGACAAATGTATTAAATGTGTTTCATGGGAACTGGACATAAAACCGGGCAGTATTTTGGGTGTGTGCTGTTATCAGTGTTTTCTTTAAGCATTAAAGGCTCATAACTGTGTTACAGATTATCTTCTGGGAATGTACAGAGGCAAAAACACCAAAGATAAAAAAAAAACACATTCAGTTTTTTTACTGGAAAGAAATAATAAATCTGTTACTAATAATATAAATATTGCTGTAAGGAGCCCAGAAACTGTTTTACACATCAAAAAAATATAGGAGTGAAGGTCACACTGAGAAAGTGGTATAAATAGGGTGATATACGGGTTGTGGCAGCTAAGAAGCAACTGTCTCAGCTAAACTGTCCATTCTCCTATCTACAGTAAAATATCTCAATATAGCCTTATCCCTGTGCCAGGGCATCGTCTACTATGAAATTAAAAATAAATACTGTGTGGACCTCCATATTTGTGACTAGAATATGTTATTGATAAATAAAACAAATAAACAATACTAAAGGAATTCTATAGTGAAGTAATAAATCACCAAAATTAAATGATTTATACTTTAGTGTGAAACTCTTTCATTCGTGATTTCTTAAGGTCTAAATGTAAGATGCATGCAGCCCCTGCAGAAATGGTCTTCAAACACCATAAAAGAAATTGAAAGTATGTAAGGGTGATAGCTTAATATAGATACGCAAGGTAGAAATCTTCATTCACATACTCAAGTGCCATTCAGTATACCAAGACATACGTTGGCTGTTTTTTGTGGTACACACTAACCTCCAGGTACATGTCAGCCTGGTCACTAGTTGACCTAGTAAAATACTGTTGGGTTCACCTTCTTGGACGCAAATACAAATTAGGCTTTCTCCATACTGGGTTGGCACGTCCAGGTATGTGACCCTTCATCTGGTATTCAGTATTATGCAATATCCTCGTCAGATACCTTGGTTAGGTAGTATTAGTTGTGCTCCCACCAACATGTTTCTTCTCATTTGGACTTTCTTGAGGTATTTCAACATATATACCTATACTATATATACCTATACTAAAAAGTAGTGCTGGACATAAATGTTAATTTATTTTAATGACCTCATCTACCCATCTCTGCCCGTGCAGTTCCCTTCTGCGCATGTCTTAAATCTTTCCCAGCATCAGAGTTTTCTCTAGGGAATCCTGCCTGCTCATAATACAGCCAAAATATTTAAGCTTTAGCCTCATGTTCAAACCTTCCAGTAAACAATTTGGCTTGATTTCCTGTGGTATTGATTGGATCTTCGTGCCATCCAAGGAACTCTAAGCAGTTTTCTCCAACACTACAATTCCAACTATGATAAGAGTAATATCTTTTCTTGGTGTTATATCTAGGAGGTGTTGAATATATTCACAGAATTAGATAACTTCAGCTTCTTCAGCATCCATGGTTGGAGCATAAATTTGGATCATTGTGATATTAAATCACTTGCCTTGTATTTAAACTGAAATCATTCTGTCATTTATTGGGTTGTAACTGAGAACAGCTTTCTCCATCCTTTGATTCATTACAAGGGTGACTCCACTTTGTCCGCAAGATTCTTGACCACAGTAGAAGATCTGGTGGTTGTCTGATAAGAAATGTCCCACTCCAGTCCATTTGAGATCAGTAGTTCCAAAGATATGTCACAACCTTGTCTTCTGATGGGGCTTGAACTAGTAATTGTACCAATCCCACCCCCTAGGTCTATGATTTGGTTTGTATATGTGTTTTACAGAGAGCATAAACATTTTACTGGGTTTCGAGAGTTTTTAAGCAATCAATTATTACTTCTGATCAAGTAAACTCTCTCTCGCTGTCTCTCCTTTCAGACTTAAATTTTCAACTGGGGAATATCCTAATAGATCTTACTTCCAACTGTCATCCCCAACTGGTGACCACTCCAACATAATGATACAGTCCCAGCCATCACAAGGACAGCTCCGGTTCATGAGACAAATGCCTGGAAGGAGCCTGGAATTGTGACAACATCAATGTTTAATTTTGTCTTCTCATGTTTGACCACATCCATTTCCCCTTGGTCCATAGTTCTAACATTTCAGGTTCCTATGCTGAATTGTTCTTTGCATAGACAGACTTTCTTTCCCCTCCAGACACAGGGCAGGGTGTACTCTTGACTTTGGCCCAACCACTTATTTAGATCTGGTGCTACTCGTTCTCTCCTTCTGCTCTTCCCCAGTATTGTGGTAGCACCTTCTGTCTTGAGGGGCTCATCTTCCTATGACATATTTTTATGTCTATAAGTGTGCTTATCCATCATCTTAGCAAAGTCACTGGGGTGGGTTGCAGTTTCTTCTTCAGTGGACCGAGATTTGTTGACTTCTCTACTATGACCTGCCTATCTTGGGGCACCATTCATTATATAGCTCACAGCTTCATTGAGTTTCATGAGACCCTAGTGACCCAGAAGGAGATATTACAGTATACATAGGGTTTTTCTTAAAAAACACAAATCTCCTACTAAACTGAGTGACATCCAGCAGTGTGACATCTTTATGATCATTTACCCCATAGACGACTACCTGACTACTTGTGAAGTATGGAACAGACTAAGAAGATTAACCACTGTGTCGGGCATGAGCATGAAAGCATTTTAAGAGAAAAAAGTCATTTTAGCACACTCTGCTTGTATTACGTGGGCTTCAATCTTGGACCACTACTTTGCCTGTAGCCTGAGGAGGAGAGTTTTCCTACTTGGGTTTACACTTTTATATGCTTAGTTTGTCAAGTGGCTATTTTGATTAGTAATCGTTCAATAGCACTGAATAGAGATCTTATCTGAACCTATGAGTGTCTGTGTCTAAACCTATCAAACAGAAGTACCGTATATGTTTGCGGCCATTAAAGGAAAATATAATACAATAGATAGAAATGAAAGGCTGTATTTTTATTGTATACATTGAAAAAACATTAAAAGTATGTAGGCATAGTATAAATGTAATATTTATTTGGCCCTTTAAAGGGGAGGTCAGATCATCTTATCATAAAACTACAAATCTACACAATCATACCTACAGTGAAAGGTTCCTGTATTTCCTGGCACTACTTGAATGTTTTAAGCAGAAAAAGGAGAGCTTTTAAGCACTTCTGAATAAAATAATGTAAATAGATACATAGGTATATTATAAAGATTTTTACAAGTTGGTTATATGCTCTAGCTCAGCGGTTCCCAAACCTCTCCTCAAGACCCAACATACAGGACATGATTTACATGTAACACGGTAATGTAATTTAATTAGCATTAAACACACTCTAATTGCCTCATATGTATTCAAACAGTGCTAAACATCAATCATGGCCTGTCTGATGGGTCTTGAGGAGATGTTTGAGAATCACTGCTCTAGCTGACCTCCCTCTTCCCCATGAACCTTTTTTAGGCAGCATGGGCTGCCAGCACAGGACACACTATCAGGATTGCAGCAGGTGGTTGTAAAAAGTTGGAATACAAATCTTTATCTATCTTTTATTTTATCTATATATCTACAGTGGATATTAAAAGGTCTACACACCCCTGTTAAAAGGTCAAGTTTCTGTGCTGTCAAAAAATGAGACAAAGATAAATCATTTCAGAACTTTTTCCACCTTTAATGTGACCTATAAACTGTACAACTCAATTGAAAAACAAACTAAAATCTTTTAGGTAGAGGGAAGAAAAAATATAAAAATAAAATAATATGGTTGCATAAGTATGCACACCCTTAAACTAATACTTTGTTGAAGCACCTTTTGATTTTATTACAGCACTCAGTCTTTTTGGGTATGAGTCTATCAGCATGGCACATTTTGACTTGGCAAGATTTGCCCACTCTTCTTTGCAAAAACACTCCAAATCTGTCAGATTGCGAGGGCATCTCCTGTGCACAGCCCTCTTCAGATCACCCCACAGATTTTCAATCGGATTCAGGTCTGGGCTCTGGCTGGGCCATTCCAAAACTTTAATCTTTTTCTGGTGAAGCCATTACTTTGTTGATTTGGATGTATGCTTTGGGTCGTTGTCATGCTGAAAGATGAAGTTCCTCTTCATGTTCAACTTTCTAGCAGAAGCCTGAAGGTTTTGTGCCAATATTGACTGGTATTTGGAACTGTTCATAATTCCCTCTATCTTAACGCTCACCTCTGACATCAATGGCACGCGGTGCTCCGCAGTTTAGACGTTGTTTATTTGCAGTGGTGCCGTTTGTCCAGCCACGGTACACTTTAACCACAGCAGCACGCGAACAGTTCACAAACTGCGCTGTTTCAGAAATGCTGCCACCCTTGGCCGAAAGCTAGTGATCATGCCCTTTTCAAAATCAGATAAATCACACGTTTTACCCATGACAGCAATGGTTGATTTGTTTGCAGAATGCCTACATGTCACCTTATATACCGACCAAGCAAACTCATGACACGTGTCGTATTTCATTGGCTAGGCGCGGCTGCCATCAAAAGTATGGTCATAATAATGTGACATGTCTATCTATCTATCTGTCTGTCTGTCTGTCTGTCTGTCTGTCTGTCTGTCTGTCTGTCTGTCTATCTGTCTGTCTGTCTGTCTGTCTAGCTGTCTTTCTGTCTACCTATCTGTCTATCTGTCAGCCTGCCTGTCTATCTATCCGTCTGTCTATCTATCTATCTATCTATCTATCTATCTATCTATCTATCTATCTATCTATCTATCTATCCGTCTGTCTATCTATCTATCTATCTATCTGCCTGCCTGTCTGTCTCCAGGAACAGAGAATTACTACAAACCTGGGGAAATACTGAAATGAATCCGTTCCTGTCCAGCCCAGTGAGACAAATCAGAGCAGGTCCCAGAGGCCGCGCCAGAGCAGAACAAGACAAATGGCCGTTATCACATCCTGTGATGATAAATGTGCCTTGGCTGTGTTCCACATATTCAGAAACTCATTAAAATATTGGAAGTGAGATAGTGCGAAAACTTCCTACAAGCTGTAATGCTGCTGAAAACACAGGAAACAAGGTTCAAGATTTAAAGTGACACCGCAAAGGTCCCAGCTATCACAGAGATAGTGGGTGTGTTAGATCATTCATAAGTTGGGTATTTTAAGCATTAATTATCTATAACAAATCCCCTTCTCTAAATCCTTTTATCTAAAACCACTGATTTATACCCACACAGTCTGGATATATATATAAAAAAACGCATGAAGAGCATGCCGAGGTTGGTATAGATTACATTACTACTAGGACTAAGTCTATGTGAGTATTGTTATTTATCCAGCTGGACATGCTGTTATTCTTTATCACCCCATTGTGAAAGTTAATTAATGGCTGTAGATAAAGAGACTAAGAGAGAGAGAGAGAGAGAGAGGGGGCTTCTTTATAGATCATTTTTATTATAACAAAAAACTACAATTATATTTATTTATATGTGCACTTTATATATTATATATATTTTTATAACTGAGACCTTTGCTGTGTCACTTTAAAGGGTAGTTCAACAGAAATGACCCTTGTTTGTGAAGTACGTAATAACCTAACAATATTTGCACCTGCCATGTATATAAAAACATTTTTAGAATAAATTCTTAATTTTTTAAGACTTTGCATAAAACAACAAACAACAACAGAGGCCGGGAGTGTGTCTGTTGTACATTGTGAGTATAAACACAACGTTACTTCTACGCCCGTAGACCCCACTCTGCGAAACCGGTCTTAGGTTTATTAAAATGATATGGAAAGTTCTCTGTTTTTAATCACATATAATAGTTGTCTGTGATTCGTCGTCACGCTTGCGACAAATCGCAGTTTGGCAACTATGACCGATCGAAAAAAGAAAAAAAACTACTGACTGATCGCATGCGCACGGCAGCAGGCACGTGTATGCGCATGGCGCAGCTGAAGTGCATTACGGTGAAAGGTGCGAGAGAAGGGAGGAAGAGGCACACAGGGGAGGAGGGGAGAGGCACACAGGGGAGGAGGGGAGAGGCACACAGGAGAGGAGGGGGTTAGACACAGGGGAGTGAGAGAAGGGGGAAGAGACACAGGGGAGTAAGATGGGAGGGGAAAGATATAGGGGAGGGAGAGGAAGAGGGAAAAGACACAGGGGAGGGGGAAAAGGCACAGGGGAGGTATATGGGGGGGGGGGGGGAGACACGATGGAGAGGGGAAGAGAAGGGAGCCAGAGAAAGGAGGAAGAGACATACAGTGGAGGAGGGGAGAGGAACACAGGGGAGGAGGGGAGAGAGACACACAGAGGAAGAGGGGGAGAGACACACAGGGGAGGAGGGGGTTAGACACATGGGAGGGAGAGGGGGAAGAGACACAGGGGAGGGAGGAGGGGAAGAGAAACAGGGGAGGTGGAAAGAGACACAGGGGAGGGAGAGGGGGAACAGACACAGGGGAGGGGGGAACAGACACAGGGGAGAAAGAGGTGGGGAAGAGACACAGAGGAGAGAGAGAAGTGGGTGAAGGGACAGGGGAGTGAGAGCAGGGGAAGAGACACAGGGGAGGGAGAGGAGGGGGGAAGATACACAGGGGAGTGAAATGGGCAAGAGACACAGGGGAGGGGGAGAGACACAGGGGGAGGGGGGATAAAATACAGGGGAGGGAGAGGGGGGAAAGAGACACAGGGGAGGGGGAAAGAGACGCATAGGAGGGAGGTGGGTTAAAAACACCAGGGGGGGGGGACACAAGGGAGAGAGAGGAGGGGGGATATGAGATACAATGGAGGAAGTAGACGGGGGAGAGACTCGCAATAAGCGCCAAAGGCGCTCATCGCGAAGCCAATAAAGTAGAGGGTTACGTGTTACGGTCTTAAAAACTTTGCAATGATTAAACCCGGAACTTACAGCCTCCCGAAGCAAAAGTTACGATCGCTAAAATCTCAAATCGCTATTCGATTGCTCCAATTCCTCAAGCCCGCAAATGTTTTCACAGACGTAAAGAGCGAATGTAGAAGAAAATCCTATGATGATAGACATTAGAACTAATTACACAACAGTTTCAAGCTCACAAATCTGCAATTGTTTTTTTTTAACATTTAATTTCAGTGTTATATCAATCACGGGAATCAAGGAGTTAATACATATCAGGCCACCCACATGGACTAGAGCAGTATTGAAATTACTTTTCATAATTCTGTATTTTGCGGGTTTGCTAGCCTGATTGGGATGTAACCTCTATGTTTTACTGCCATATTAATGACAGTCTCATTTTCTATTGGCTGATTCGTAATGGGAGGTTACGGGCTTGCTCAATTGATCATGGTTCCGCCCTGAACTGCTAGGAGCCAGTGCATGGTTTACGGACTCGGCTTTGAGCCAGTAATCTGCGGGCTTGAGCAATTGAATAGTTCCGGATTCCGAGATGAACAGGAGCCCGCAGTACACATGCAGACATACAACTTATATACTGTGAGATGCGGGCTTGCAATTGAATCAGGCTCAATGTTTCTATGGGTACTATATGTACTAGCCAATCAAGGATTGTCTCTCAGCAGCATTTCATGATTTTTGTTAAGACACAGTCTATAAGTGGCTAGAATACTTAGTACTATAGAGACACTGTGTGCATGAGCTGCTGGGGACTGTTTGGAAGGTTTCAGTGAGTCAAAACACAGCTTTTAAGTTTTTTGTTAATAAAATGATGTTTAGATCAACACAGGTAGTTTATTTTAATATAAAAAACAGGGAAACTTCCATATGCCTTTAACACTTATCTGGTATATATCCTTTGGATCAAATTAAATAAAAACCTGGTGGTCAGAAGACCTCAGACAAGATTTACGGGGTCACTAAATTTTATTCTTCATCTCTCTAAAAAATTGGAAAGTATTTCAGTCACTATTTCTACCCACCAAAACATATTTAGTGTCCAGTCTGAGTAGTCTCCCACGAGCCTCATTTCACAGTTGCCATAAATCTCACTAATGAGCCCAATACAAGGCCGAAACTGCTGTCTGTGAGTGGGTTTCTGGCACTGTACCCTAATACATAGCTATGTTCTGAAGCCTACTCAAGACCTACATTGATCCCATGTTAAGTAAGCTAGCTGTTACATTTTGGGTTTCATTTGCATGTCCCTACCCAGAATCCTTAGCAGCACTGGAAGCACTGCTTAGTGATAAATTCTGTGGGAAACCTGGGCCTCGATTAAATTGAGCAACTGTTGTTTACAGGAGCCCGTAATGTAGCCCATAAACTAATTTGCTATTTAATTGTCATCTTTTTGCAAGCCGCAAACAATCTACGGGTTACAAACTGAAAATCCCTGCGGTTGTCAAAATCGTAACTTACAACCTCCCGAAGCCTTTGATCTTTCAAGCCCGCAAGAGTTGCAATCACTAAAATTGGAAATCACTATTCAAATGCTACAAGCCCGCAAATATTTTCATACCCGTAAATGGCAAATGTAGAAGAAAATCCTACGGGTACCAGATAGCACTCACCAGGGGGTTTAACTTATATTCGTAGCACTGTAAATGCAAATATAAAATCAATACTGCACTGTAAATAACGGGGAAAGTGATTTAGATTCACATAGCACAAAATGTCACCTCTCTAAAACATATCTGGGGGGGGGGGGGCTACATTACAGTATTCTGACAGAGTCATACAAGGTGTGTATGTGAGTCACAGACTCTGTAAAGCTCTGTTCCCTCAGGAGGACTGAGCTCAGGTAAGTAGCTGCACCTGGGCAGCCCTGATCTAAGACTACTCCTGGAGTAATTGATGGTCTGCTAATGCAGTTTGTCTGATCTAGGGAAAGACACATACACAAAGACTGCAGCCTGGAGCTTATGACCGCTTGGAGCAGAGTGGAGACCTGGAAATCTGAAGAAGCATACAGGGCAGAATTTTTTTTTTTTAATATTGGACTGTTTGTTTTGTTTCACCAGAATTAACTGGATGAGAGCTGGTTAGTTAATGTAGTGCTTCAAGCTAGGCCTGTTATGTTAATTAATTTCTATTGTTATTAATGTTTGTTATTTTTGTATCAGTGGATACTTTTTAATAAAACTTGGAAAAGTACATACAGCCTCTTGGGGCCCTTACACTATTTTGTTATTTCTAAGTATGAACAACTTGTCATTGAGTTTAGACATCAGTTAAAGTGTCAATGTATTGTAAACTGTGTAAATATATGTTTATACTTGTACAATATATATGCATTAAAGGTAGCCTTAAAAGCGTGAATTAGATTTGAAAGACTGAACACCTTTATTTTGGGGACAAGATACCCTCCGGGTCCAGTGCTTATCTTGCCATTGGTGCACAGACACCTGCAATCACTGACTCACGGCCCATTCTCTTCCTTAGACTATAATAAATTATACAGATAAAAGCTAAGGTTGTGCTTTGCCTCAGGCGGTGCAGATGAGCTGATTCAGTAATGGGCCTCAAGTGAAGGTGAATCAGACTGAAGGTCATGGCAGACAAGAAACAAGCTGCGTTCATCTTATGTAACAACATCTCACACTCATAGCCCTGGGGTAGGCAGTTTGGGGAAGGCTTGTTGCATTAATTAACCCTTCCACTTCAAAAGCCCTGAGGTCATGTAGTTTACTTTTCGACAGTATTAGGTCCCCTTTTTTTTAACATGTATATTAATGAGATAGAAGTAGGACTGGAAAGTAGTGTCTCCATTTTTGCTGATGACACAAAGTTGTTCAGGTAACTTAAATCAGATAATGATGTACTTTCCCTCCAAAGGATTTGCATAAATTAGAGGAATGGGCATCTAAATGGCAGATGAGATTTAATACGAATAAATGTAAAGTTATGCATCTGGGAAGGAAAAATAGCCATGCCATTTATAATCTTAATGGAGCAAATCTAGATGTATCAGATATTGAAAGGGATTTGGGAGTAGTAGTGGGCAACCACCTAGGTAACAGTGCTCAAAGCCAAGCAGCAGCTGCAAAGGCAAATAAAATATTAGCATGTATTAAGAACGGTATAGAAGCCAGGGAAGCAAATATAATTCTGCCACTATACAAATCCCTAGTACACCCTCATTTGGAATATGGAGTACAATTTTGGGCACCACTACATAAAAAGGACATTTTAGAGCTGAAAAAAGTACAGAGAAGGGCAACAAAATTAATAAGGGCAATGGAGGAGCTAAGTTATGAAGAAAGACTAACCAAATTAAACTTATTTTCTCTAGAAAAAAGGCACCTAAGAGGGGTATGATTACCTTATATAAATACATCCAGGGTCAGTATAAAGATTTGTCAAGTGAAATTGTTAAGCCAAGAGGTTTTCAACTGACAAGAGGACATCCTTTGAGGTTAGAAGTAAAAAGATTTATAACTTAAAGAAAGAAAAGGGTTCTTTACAGTAATGGTGGCTTATCTGTGGAATTCTCTATCAAATGAGGTTACAGTGGATTTGATAACTTTACAAAGGATATATTTTTAATTAAAAAGGGCATTCAGGGTTATTTATCCTGGATAATTAGAAGGAGAAAGGATTGATCCAGGGAGGAATCCGATCGCCAGTATCTGGGGTCAGGAAGGAATTTTATTGTTTTCCTGTTTTGAGACAACTGGCAAAGTTTCACTTGTTTTTTTTTCTGTTTGCTTCCTCTGGATCAATTAACAACTAATCCACATACTGCAGATCAGAGGAGAACTAAAAAGGTTGAACTTGATGGACTGAAAGTCTTATTTCAGCCTCAATTACAATGTAACTACCATAGTTACTCGAGTATAAGCCGAGTTTTTCAGCCCTTTTTTTAAGGCTAAAAAGGGCCATTACTCGAGTCACTCTCCCCCCCGTGTCTCTCTACCCCCCCCTGTGTCTCTCTAACCCCCGTGTCTCTCTCCCCCCCGTGTCTCTCTACCCCCTGTGTCTCTCTAACCCCCTGTATCTCTTTCCCTCCCCCCTCCTCATCCTCAACCCCCCTCCTCATTCTAAACCCCCCTCCTCATTCTAAACCCCCCTAAATACCTCCCTCTCTCCCTTTCCCCTCACTTAACTGCTTCTGCTCCGGCCTCCGCTCCTTTTTGACCCGGCGCGCATGTGACGTCACATGTGCGCCACGTCATTAGCATATACCGGATGCAGGCACCCAGTATATGCTAATGGCGTGACGTCACATGGAGCGGAGGCCGGAGCAGAAGCAGGTAAGTGAGGGGAAAGGGAGAGGGGGAGGTATTTAGGGGGGTTTAGAATGAGGAGGGGGGTTTAGGTTGAGGAGGGGGGTTGAGGAGGGAGGTTGAGGAGGGGGTTGAAGATGAGGAGGGAGGTTGAGGATGAGGAGGGGGGTTGAGGAGGGGGTTGAAGATGGGGGAGTTGAGGAGGGAGGTTGAGGATGAGGAGGGAGGTTGAGGATGAGGAGGGGGGTTGAGGAGGGGGTTGAGGATGGGGGGTTGAGGAGGGAGGTTGAGGATGAGGAGGGAGGTTGAGGAGGGGGGGTTGAGGAGGGGGGGTTGAGGAGGGAGGTTGAGGATGGGGGGGTTGAGGAGGGGGGTTGAGGAGGGAGGTTGAGGAGGGGGGTTGAGGAGGGAGGTTGAGGAGGGGGTTGAAGATGAGGAGGGAGGTTGAGGTTGAGGAGGGGGGTTGAGGAGGGGGTTGAGGATGGAGAAGTTGAGGAGGGAGATTGAGGATGAGGAGGGAGGTTGAGGATGAGGAGGGGGTTGAGGAAGAGGTTGAGGATGGGGGGTTGAGGAGGGAGGTTGAGGATTAGGAGGGAGGTTGAGGAGGGGGTTGAGGTTGAGGAGGGGGGTTGAGGATGGGGGGGTTGAGGAGGGGGGTTGAGGATGGGGGGGTTGAGGAGGGGGTTGAGGAGGGAGGATGAGGATGGGGGGTTGAGGAGGGAGGTTGAGGAGGGGGTTGAGGAGGGGGTTGAGGATGGGGGTTGAGGAGGGAGGATGAGGAGGGAGGTTGAGGATGAGGAGGGAGGTTGAGGAGGGGGTTGAGAATGAGGAGGGGGGTTGAGGAAGGTGATAAGGGAGGGGGGAGAGGCACAGGGAAGGGAGAGGGGGGAAGAGACACAGGGAAGGGAGAGGGGAGAAGAGACACGGGAGAGAGAGGGGGACACAGAAGGCACAAGAGGGACACAGGAGGCAGCACATTTCTCACCCTCGGCTTATACTCGAGTCACTCATTTTACCCAGTATTTTGTGGTAAAATAGGTGCCTCGGCTTATACTCGGGTCGGCTCGAGTATATACGGTATGTAACTATGTAAATACAGGAGGGGGTTTACAGTTGTTGTTGTGAGCTGCCTGCTACTGAGCATCACATATACCAAAAGTTCCAATAATATAACAAAACCTACTCCCCTCTATCCCCTCTTTCCCCTGTCCCGCTGATTAATTAAGAGTTTCTCTAAAACTGGTGTTACATTGTTTTTTTATATAGTCACTAATGGTGCCAGTTTGTTAACAGACTTCAAATGTGAATGTTTCCTAAACTACAATGATTTTAAAGGGATTGTGTATTTGAGAGATCGAGGAGGGACCAACTGGATCGGCCGATGAATGGATCCCACATTTAGGTCCTCTCCTCTGGGGGTTCTGTGTATTGGTTCTAGGAATTCCCTGGAAGGAGACATGATACAGAATCTGGGCAAGATGGCAGTTAGTAAGTGACTCTGTCCCGAAGAAATGAATAGGACTTTTTTTTTTTTTTTTATAATGCATCTTGTTTCCTCACTATGTCTTAAGCACACAGCAATAAGTAGAGGAGAAGTATTAGGTATCCATAATGTTAGAATAACAATCAGATCTCAACACAGCAGTTATTCTCATGCAGAAAGCTAATGTTCACTTTGGAACTGTCAGCACTTCACTTCAAGATTCTCTCCCATCAAAGTGTTGTAACAAAAAAAATGAACAAAACCGAAAACGTCCATCTTGTTTGCCCATTCTATCTACCTAAATGCTTGACTTAATTAAGCCTCAGGATAGCCTCATGCTTAGCACAGTCATGCTTAAATTCCGTTACTGAGTTTGTTCCTACCACTTGCAATGAAGACAGTTTCTTTTATCTACAACCCTCTCTAGAAAAAGGGCTTTTGCATTAAATAGTACATTATCCCCTATCCATTATTCCCTCAATTTATTCCTATTATTCCTGTGTACTTTTTCTAGAAAAAATAGATACCGCAGATATAAGGATGGGAGGGACCCGATAATATTCCCCTAAGGGCCCAGCAATTTTGAGAAACACCTCTGTTAATAATCTGCAAACGCCAGTAAAACTGGGCGTGTTATCAGATTAATACGGGCAGACGAGTTTAGCAAGTCATTATCCAGATGATTACACAGGGTCAGGAAACCTTTAATACATTTAGGTGGTTGAAATATCGGAAGCACCACACAAAATGCCAGCCCTGTAAAATATGTCTAGGGGCCCCTACATTATTTTATTTATTTTTAAGTAGTCATACAAGGTGTTTATGCGAGTCACAGACTCTGTAAAGCTCTGTTTCCTCTGGAAGACAGAAGGAGTTAACCTCTATGCACAGTTAATTAGCTGCACCCGTGCACCCTTATTTAAGACTGCTCCTGGAGTATGGAAGGGGCTGCTTATGGACTGATTCTTTACAGTTTGAATGATCTGGAGAAAGACAGAGAGATGGCAGCCTGCAGTTGGAGACCTAGAAATCTGAAGAAATATACAGGCCAGAGGTTTTTTTTTTAAATTGTGTTTGTTTTGCTTCACCCAGATTTAGCTGGACGAGAACGGATTAATTAGGGAAGTGTTAATTACTTAAGGCAGCGCTTCTCTGGAAACTATGCCTATTTTTTTTTTTTTTTTTATTGAATTTTTTTAGCAAAACTTGAAAAAGTATCTACAGCCTCTTATATTGTGCTCCTGATCAGAGTGTCTGAAACATGAAAACAAACCAAGAGGAGACTGGTGACTTGTCACATATGTACAACTTCTCACTGTATTTAATTGAATCATATATTTTTATTATTATCACATATATAGTTATCGTCAATGCAATTTGTCGGTCACGCAATGTTAAATAATTCGGCCATGCACATGCACAATGTGCGCCAAAGGCGCTCATCTCGAGGTCCATAAGGCAGAGACTGGGACACCCCGGCAGCCACCATTAACCCCTTGCTCTGGGGGTCCGATCGGGACCCCCCTGGCAGCCCCCATTAACCCCTTGATCGGGGGGTTCGATCAAGACCCCCCTGGCATCCCCCATTAACTCCTTGCTCTGGGGGTCTGATTGGGACCCCCCTGGAAGCCCCCATTAACCCCTTGTTTTGGGCTTAGGGCTCGCCAGACTCAGACGGTACAGGGGGTGACTAGCCTGGATGCTTCCCGCTGGGCGGATGGGCAGAGCCTTTGCTCCAGGCTCAGCATTCCCAGGCACTACATGTACCAGCCAGGCACTGAGCTCAGTCCGGGGGATCCGTGTGTGTCGTAGCGCCCTCACCACCTCCAGCAGACACAGGGGGAGGGGGGGAGGGTTGGAGAGACAGAGCAAAGAGGGGGGAAGAGACAGGGGGAACACAGGGGAGGGAGAGGGGGGTGAGACACAGGGGAGGAAGAGGGGGAAAAGGAGAAAGAAAGGGGGAAAGGAGACACAGGGGAAGGAGAGGGGGAGGAGACACAGGAGGGGGCAAGGTGACACAGGGGAGAGAGAGAGGGGAAGCCACACAGGGGAGGGGGGAAAAGACACAGGGAAGGGAGAGGGGGAGAGACACATGGGGAGGGAGAGGAGGGAAGAGACACATGGGAGGGAGAGGGGGAAAAGGAGAAAGGAAGGGGGAAAGGAGACACAGGGGAAGGAGAGGTGGAGGAGACACAGGAGGGGGCAAGGAGACACAGGGGAGGGAGAGAGGGGAAGCGACACAGGGGAGGGAGAGGGGGAAGAGACACGGGAAGGGAGGGGGGAAGACACACAGCGGAAGGAGAGGGGGGACAGACACAGGGGAGGGAGAGAAGGGGAAAGAGACACAGGGGAGGGAGAGGGAAGAAAATGAGAGGGGGAAAGGAGACACAGGGGTAGGAGAGGGGGGAAGGAGACACAGGAGGGAGTTGGGGGGAAAGAGAGAGACACAGGGGAGGGAGAGGGGAAAGAGACACGGCGGGGGGGGGGGGGGGGGGGGAGCACAATTTATAAAACTCTATCATGCCGTAATTTTTGACGGGCAAGTCACTAGTTATAAATAACCTTTATTTGTAATGAGCCAGAATATTCTGTAGCGCTAAACAGGGTAGATACAAAAACAAACTTGAAGGCTTGAAGGCAGGAATGAGAGAAGGAAAGAAGAAGGCCATTAGCAGAGTGAAGAGGACAGGTGGGAGAGTATTTAGAGACAAGAGATAAGAGGGTGTATTTATTATTGAGGGCTTTATATGTTAGGGTCAGAGTATTACATTTTATTCTGGAGACTACGACAGTGAGGTGCTGCAGTCCTCGATCGTTAAGTATGGTAGATGAGTCTAGCGGAGGCGTTCATTATCACTAGATGAGTGTATTAGAATTTTGGTTGTGTCTTGTGAGAGAAAGTGACGTATTTTGGAAATGTTTTTTTAGGTGAAAATGACAAGATTTAGTGATAGATTGTATGTGAGGAATGAAAGAGAGGGCAGAGTCTGGCAGAACCCCAAGACAATCGTCCTGAGAGGTGGGCATGATGATGGCATTGTCAACGGTGAGAAATATGTGAAGAGAGCAAACTGTGGAAGAGGGGGGGGGGGGGGGGGGGGGGAATTAGGAGCCCCGTGACATATTGAGTTTGAGTTGACAGGCAGACATATTAACAATGCCACCACCAGTAAAAGGGTTAATGCGTTGTAAACTGTGTAAGTATATGTTTATATTTGTACAGTATATATGTACCAATGATATTGTACTTGCTACAAATTTTAAGTCCAGTACTAAATTGTTTGAAACACATAATTTAATAAAGCTGCACAATTTTAAACAAACAGCTCCATCTAGTGTTTTTTTTATAAACTGCATTTAATTTTAAATTCTTCCTCTAAATTTTTATGTTCTAATTTAAAAGGACATAGTAAAATTAAAATATATATATATATATATATATATATATATATATATATATATATATATATATATATGTTTGAAAGCTTCGACCATGACTAAGTACATAATTATGTAGAAAAAAGTCATAAAGCTTATTTATAATAAGAAAAAAATATGTTGATGCGTCTGCAGGATCTTAGAGGACTCCATGATAATTGATGGAAGTTATATGTGGGGGTGGTTACATTCCTGGAGTGATGTGCTGGCTTTGAATGATGCAATGTCCTTCCTCTTAGTCTAGTGTGGGTAAGGGGTGTGATATCATTATCAATCTTATACTATCATCTAATGGTCTCTGGCATCCTTCTTGTTCCCATCTAGCCCTACCGATCTCTACAAAGACACACCCTCATGATCCAGCTATTAGGAAGCGATCTAACAAACACAAAATGGATTCCTTTACTCATAAACAGAATTTAAAAAAATTAAGACTTTTACTATAAAGTAAAGAAATACAAGTCTCCTTTTTGTGCACACTAAAATCAATATTTCACATGATATTAGTGTTGAATAATTAAAGTAAGTATTGAGACATTAAAATGTAACTTTTATACAGACTAAGATATAGAAGCACTTAAATGACTCTGTAATATATTTTAATTTTCAATCCCTATCAATATAGAAATGTAAATTATGAGAAATTGCCAATGTGCACTGTAGAGATTAATATAATTGTGTGAGTTTTGGTAGTGTTGTAATAAATCTAGGAAATGCGCACAATATATAGTAGACTAAATTCTGGAAATTGTTTTTTTTCTTCTTACTGAGAATAATTTCCCTTATTTTCAAAATGTTATCAAAATAATTTGCTCTTATATAAAAGCATACAGCAGGAGAAGTTCAAATGTGGGACCTTTCCTATTGGCTGGCCATACGAAGTGGCGGACATCATCCACTAGGTGGTGCGGCTGCTTTTTCAGTGAATTTCTTAGGGCTTACTATTAGGGTTAGGTGTTAGAGTACTGACAAGTTATTAGCTTTACACTGCCAATAAATTTACTGCGATCTCGGTTACGCTAACTAGTGGCTGATGGCCGCCACTTCTTGCGGCCACCTAACAGGAAATATCCCAAATGTGTGTTTAAACCCTACAGGACTTGTGGGTATTGCTTCAAGAAGGGTGTATGTTAGAGGAGGCAGATGACGTGAGCTGCAAAGGAATATAAAACCAAACAATCTGATTTGGCTCAAAGCTCCATTTTCAATCAGCTTTTGAGCCAATCACAATACAGCTCTGATATCTAATAGAGCCAGAAAAAATAACATGGTATCTGAATGCCTTCTTATTCATATAGCAATTCATTCTCTAGCCACTTCATTGCTAACTACCACTATTCCACTTCCTATGGACACATTACACGGCGGCATTGCCCTGGCACCCCGTCTACCATCTTGAAAGGGACATTGTTTTTTATGCATTTAAAAGAGCACATTTTAAACATTACAATTGTTGCTTTTGCATGAAAGTAAAACCCTGAAGAAGTGGGCAAAGGAAACACGGAGGTTAGGAGAGGAGCAGAGCAAATTAGCAATTTTTATTGAGAAGTGGGTAAAGCATCATCTTTATGTACTTGTATTTTTAATAATGATTGTATGTAGAATCCCCTACCCACCAGGATGGACACTCCCTGGACCTAATTTTCTCTAATCACTGCTCTATCTACAATCTTACAATCTCCCCACTCCCTCTTTCTGACCACCATCTCCTAACCTACAGCCTCATTACCCCTTCCAGTCTCTACCCTTTATCACGCCCAACTACCAGAACCCACAGAAACCTGCAGACACTTAACTCACAACACCTTTCCAATTTACTGCAACCCCTTGTCAGTCCTCTCACTACCCTCACTTGCCCTGATATTGCCACCACAAAATACAATTTGACTCTAAATTCCACCCTGGACTCTCTAGCCCCCATAACCGCAGGCAGACGCCCCCGCTCTCATCTACAACCATGGCACACTACACAAACACGCTACATCCAGAAGTGCTCCCGTAGCGCTGAACGACTATGGAGGAAATCTCGCTCCTCATCAGACTTCCTTCGTTACAAGTTTATCCTACGCTCCTATCACTATGCCCTCAATCTTGCCAAACTGGGCTACTTCTCATCATTAATATCAAATTTTGCCTCCAACCCCAAACATTTGTTCTCCACTCTTAACACTCTCCTCTGTCCTCCCCCACCTCCCGCCCCTTCCTCTCTTACAGCTGAAGATTTTGCTAGATACTTTAATAGTAAAATTGAAAATATTCATAATGAACTCTCCTCTCAACGTGGCCATTACACACCTTCTCCTCAAAAAACAAACAGCAGTCTGCCTTCACCCTTTCCCAAACCTATAGCCACTATAAACTCCTTTAACCCTGTAACTGAGGATGAAGTTGCTAACCTTCTATCAACCTCTCGTCTCACAACTTGTCCACATGATCCTATTCCATCACAGCTGACCGCCCCCCCCCCCCCCCCCCTCTCTACCACACTTATCCCAGCTCTCACACATCTATTCAACCTTTCCTTAGACACTGGCAAGTTTCCATCACCTTTGAAACAAGCCACAATTACACCCATTCTTAAGAAACCCACATCTGATCCAGCTTCTCCATCTAATTACCGCCCTATCTCTCTACTTCCCTTGGCTTCTAAACTACTTGAGCGTGTCGTCTACACTCGCCTTACACAATTCATTTCCTCCAACTCCCTCCTTGATCCCTTTCAGTCTGGCTTCCGGCCCCAACACTCTACAGAGACAGCTCTCACAAAAGTTACTAATGAACTGCTCAACGCCAAATCAAAGGGTCATTTCTCTATCCTAATTCTCCTGGATCTCTCTGCTGCCTTTGACACAGTTGATCATCCTCTTCTTATCCAAATTCTCCACTCTCTTGGCATCCGTGACACTGCTCTCTCTTGGTTCACACCTTATCTAGAAAATCGAACATTTAGTGTCTCCTTCTCTGGCGCCTCTTCATCTCCTCGCCCTCTAACTGTCGGTGTACCCCAAGGCTCAGTCCTAGGCCCTCTCCTTTTCTCTATCTATACATCCTCCCTTGGTGCCCTTATACAATCTTTTGGATTTCAGTATCATCTATATGCTGATGACACCCAAATCTACATCTCTGCACCCGAACTATCCCCCTCTCTGCTAGATCATGTTGCCAATTGCCTCTCGAGCATATCCTCCTGGATGTCTGCCCGTCAACTCAAACTCAACATGTCTAAGACAGAGCTCCTTATCTTTCCACCCTCTACTACAGCTTTCACTCCGCAAATATCTCTCACTGTTGACAATGCCATCATCACTCCCACCTCTCAGGCCTGCTGTCTTGGGGTCCTACTGGACCCTTCCCTCTCTTTCATTCCCCACATCCAATCACTCACAAAATCTTGTCACTTTCACCTAAAAAACATATCCAAAATACGCCACTACCTCACACAAGACACAACTAAAATTCTTATTCACGCTCTCATCATATCTCGCCTCGATTACTGCAACTCTCTCTTTGCTGGCCTTCCTATCACCCGTCTGTCTCCACTCCAATCCATTTTGAATGCATCCGCTTGACTCATCTACCATACTAAACGATCAGTGTCTGCAGCACCTCTCTGTCAGGCACTCCACTGGCTTCCCATAGCATCTAGAATACAATTCAAAATCATGACCCTAACATATAAAGCCCTCCACAATAGTGCACCCTCCTACATCTCTGCTCTCATCCCAAAATACACTCCAACCCGCCCTCGTCGCTCTGTTAATGACCTTCTTCTCTTCTCCTCTCTCATCACCTCCTCCTATTCCCGGCTTCAAGACTTTTCACGTGCTGCCCCTATTCTTTGGAACTCTTTACCTCGCACCACCAGACGATCTGCCTCAGATCCTTCAAAATCTCTTTAAAAACACATCTATTCAAAAAAGCCTATCATCTTTAGCCTCTTCATTCACTATGCATCTCTCACTCTCCTGTACCTCAACCCATACCCTTTAGAATGTAAGTTTGCGAGTTTTAATCTTGTGAGGTGCTTTAGGGAAAGCACAGTGTATATCAGATTGAAAGCTCAATAACAGGGTCTTCCATTATTTTCATTGTGGGGTATTGTTTATACTTGTACCTAACCCCTGTATTGCGCTGCGGAATATGTTGGCGCGTTATAAATAAAGGATAATAATAATAATGTATTAATGTTTAATCTACTCATAACTTTTTCTCCCCAGTATTATATTTCATTATTTTTCATGTTTTTATTCTTTGGATACCATTCCATGCTGAGATCTACCATTGATTTGCAAAGTACTCTTCTGTAGTAGCCAATCATGTTTGCATTGACTACACTATCAGCCCCATTAAATTCAAAGCCCGTGGCGGCATCGGCACACCCACAAAGGCTACGAGCTTGAAATTTGGCTGCTTTACAAAGCTATTAAATTTAACCATGACGCGAGTTACGGGCCGTAGACACAAGCCCCTAAACCCTTTCTGCGCACGCAAGCTATAAAGGGGCCGGCCGAGCCTTGATCATCCATCATTATCCAATTCCGGTATAACATAGTGCGACACAGGCCTCTCAGCCAATAGAAAACGGTCTAGCCAAAGAAGATTCACAGAGGGAGATTAGACTTTTTCCATCCTATATATACAGCAACACTTATTAGTATTAATCCTTATTTTCTTTTTGGGATTATAATGGAGGAAGGAGGGAGGAGGGGAGAGGAGTGGAGAGGTGGGGAGGAGGAGAAGAGGAGTGGCAAGGAGGAGAGAGAGAGGTGGTCATGGGGAGTATTGGTGGGGAGGAGGAGAGCAGTGGTGGGCAGGAGGAAGGTGGAGGAGGCAGAGGAGGAGGTAGGGGAGGTGGAGAAAGAGCAGGAGGATGGGAGTGTAGAGGAGGAGGATGGGAGTGTAGAGGAGGAGGGGGGTGGTGGCAGGGTTGCCCGAGCACCAGGCATACTTAGGAGAGGGACAGAGGGGAAAGGGCCTGATCCCAGGGGGGTAGTTGTTTGGGGAAGGGACAGGCCTCAGGGATAGGTCAGGGAGGCAAGGGTCCCTATCCAAAATCGGGAGGGCAAAAGGCTAAGGGCAAGCACAGGGCCCACAATTATTCGCATCGGGAGAATGTGGTCCTCCTCGGTGCTATCCGTGATTCTTGCACAGGGAGGGAAGCTAGGCCAGGGCCAAGGGCTCAGGCATGGAAAGAGGTAAATGCTAAGGTTAAAGCGGTAGGCACAGTGCCAAGGGCTGTGAGGTCCATTAAGCACCAGTTTAACAACATCAGGGCCAAGGTGAGGAGGATGATGGCCAAGAAGGACAAGAATGTGACTGTGACCTATAGTGAGTGGGAGAAGGTCACCAGGGAACTTCTGAGACAGGTGCCCGCCACTGGAGCTTCGGGCCTGGTGTTCCAGCAGGACCCAGCCTCCATGTCAGGTGAATTTTACATACACCAACGTGCCACCACATGTGCATCACACACACTACACATGTACATAATGATTAACAAGGACACTGACATGTCAGCTCCATGGAATTAACAAGGGATAGATGGATGCGTCATTAAATGCATGAAGCTGACAAATCACTGTCAATCGTGGGTATAACAACAGTAATCAAGCAATAAGGGAGTCCATTTATTGGTGTGCTCACTGCAGCCTATACAGTTACAGAACACAACCGGAATCAAGATAGCGGTAGGAGCCAAGAACAATCGAGACCATGAACCAAAGAATTGATCAAATCTAGCAAATGATAGCTAATCATACCAACGACATATAACTTTCTTTTCTCTCTTTCAGCATCAAGGAGGTCTGGGTCCAGTGGCGAGCCAGAGATGTGAGCGTTGGCTCCATCGGAGCAGGAAGTGGAGCAGCAGGCCCCCGCCCAGAAGGAACCGGCCCAGGGGGAGGAAGAAGGTAGAGGACCCGAGGGCCCTGGCTCGGAGGAGGATGTCATATGGCTAGTGGGGTCACCAGCAGGACCACAGGCAACACCGTCGGGTTTCAACCCCACTATCCCCCTCCTCCAAAGACTGAGCATCTTGCCAGGGCACTCCAACTGGAGCTATGATGATGCCAGCAGGCGGAGGACATAGGGGCTTCACATATGTTTGTGCCTTCTCAACAGCAGTCCTCAGTGTCAATCGATTTGGTCACAATCTTAACCTAATCAAGTCTTGGATCTTGGCCTATATGATGGTGATATTTTGTATGCAGATGTCTACCTCCCATCACATGGTCCATGATCCTCTTCTCTGTGGACATGTAGGGTTCTGTTGAACATGTCACCAATTGATGGTCACTGAGGAATGCTGTTGAGAAGAGATGCTGCAGTCCCTATGAATTTTAAGGACGTATTTTGTAGGTTTTGTCTTTTTTTTGTCTTTTTTTGTTTTAGGTACCATTCAGGTCCATGCAATCACCTTCTGTGTCTGCAAGCATTATGAAAAAAATGTATGAGGTCTAAGGTTTTCCCAGTGCCTCTCAGGTAGACATTCCTTCAATAACACCGCCCCCCCCCCCCCCCCCTTAACATTTAGCTCCCACAATCTTAATGCTATCATATAGCCAGATATCTCAGACATGATTGTTGTTAGCTTAAATGTAGACTAATACGCCTATGGCGGAGGACTTGCAAACTCTCACAACGGAATGTTGATGACAGGCAGCATTAATATATGCACTAGTGAGGCATGTGATCCTGACCTCAATAGCAGTCTGAGAACAGATACTTGGGTCTGATGTAAGTAACATTTAATCTGGCTTCTGACCTTTGTGTCCTCTTCGTAAATGGGTATTTTTCCCTATTGCTATTAATAGTCATGGCACGTGAGTTGTCCTGAAAACTAGCTAATTGTTAGTAATGCTTGCAGATGGGAATCAGGTGAGTTGGTATATTGTTACAGTATTCAGCACTGTACTGTACATGCATGTTGATTAGTTTTTTTCATCCTTCTCCGCCTTTTTATAGTTGACCACTTTTTTGCAGATTTTAGTTTTTTTCACCACACTGTATGTGTGAATCTGGACACAGTCCAGAGGTTGAATCATCTGTTTCACTGAGCAGATATAGACAAGTTGTAAGTGCTATGCACATTAATGGTTTCTTCAATAAAATGGAGTGAGGTGCTCACGATGAGCACCGTGAGCTTTAGAGGCTTGCAATAAGCGCATAAGGAACTCATTGCAAGCCCCGCGATGAGCGCCAAAGGCGCTAAGCGTGGGGCTTGCGATGAGCACCGAAGGTGATTAGTGCAAAGCAGGAATCTTGAAGTACACGGGGGAGAGGCTCGCAATGAGCACTTTCGCAGGGCTCGCAATCAGTGCCAATGGTGCTCAGAAGACCAAAAGCCTCACATTGTGTGGCAAACAGTATTGCCAGCTTTACAATTTTAATCCCGTCATTTTTGATGGATAAGTTCCTAGTAACAATAGTAATAGTCATAATAGCATTAGATATCATATAATACTATATATCATATATAATCAACATAAAGGGTTACACATGCAAATGTCCAATTAGTGATATTGTGGAGTATCAACATTCCCCTGAGGGCCTGATAGGAATAGGACAGGTGATACTGGAGTGGGTTCCCAGTTCCTTCTCTAGTGGACTATGATTTGTCTAATCTCTCTGCTGTGATGTGCCCACCCACAGTGGCCCTACGTGATATAGCTCACAGCTTCATTCAGGTACACAAGCCCCTTCACCACCACCACTTAGCAATCCACAAGTGGACCAGGGGAACATACACCACCACACTAATGTAAATTGATGAATAGCAAAACATAATTGGAGGTCACCAAATGGGAATGGCTATACATGTTGGCACATGGCCTCCACTGTAATACTGTAAATTAAATTATTATTTTTCACATTTTATATAATTTTTGAGCACATAGAAACATTATTGAAACCATATTAATTTAATTATCTTTATATTGTAATATTTTGTGTTTCATCCCACCTCTCATACCCCTCCCACACACCTCTTAGTTGTTTGTAACAAATTTGATCTGCTCATATTCTCTGGATCTGATCTCTTCTGTTCATCTCTTTCCAGTAACAGCCTTCATCTTAGTTCATAGCAATTGCCTTACCTGAAGTTTGAAACTTGCAACTGCTCTCTCTGCCCCCCCCCCCCTTGCATTCTCTTAACTTATAGAAACTCTTATGACTTGCACCTGCTCAGTCAACACCACCTGCTAAAAAAACCAAAAAAAACATTGTCATTCATCTCTTAGCTACTCACCTACCTATTTTCCCTGCTCCTGAATCTATATTACTACTTCTACCATATTTTAGGATAATAATTTTTCTCCCACAATCTCCTAACCTATTTTTCCTAATCTCACACATTGTCACAATGCTTTCTCACACTTTCCTCTTTCTTATAACCTACTGCCTTTCTCTCAGGCTTTCCGTTGCAGACTCTCCATATCACGTCGCCAACAATATTACCATCTCACCTTCCTTGCTCTCCTCTCCTCTTCTCTGCTCCCATGAGCTCCTCTCCCTCCTCCAGTCACAATATCATCCCCTCCCTAACACTCACAAGCAGAAACAACACTGTATGTCCCAGTCCCATCTTCTCTCCCTTTCACTCCTCCTTCTCCTGGCTGCGGGAGATATATCCCCTAACCCAGGCCCTTTACTCATCTCCACTCGCTGTCAGCCACGCTCTGTTTCGAGGCCAGCAAACACCTGTATCACCCAGAATCTGATATCCATCACATGTCACAAACCTTCAACTCTACCTTTCTCCTGCGCCCTCTGGAACGCACAATCTATAAACTCACATTCACTCACGACTTATTCACTACAAACTGAAACCTGGCTCTCATCCTCGGACACTGCCTCCCCTACAGCACTCTCTCACAGTGGTTTTCACCTCAGCCACACACCTAGACCTGGGAGCAAACAAGATGGTGGTGTGGGTATTTTGTTTTCCACTCGCTGTACATTTCACCTCATACCCCCTGTCCCATCCCTCCAATTCTCATCCTTTGAAGTTCCTACAATCCGCCTCTTCTCACCTATCTCTCTACGCGTCACGGTGATCTATCGCCCCCTCAGGCACTCCCTCTCAATTTCTTTATCACTTTACTGCCTGGCTCCCTCACTTTCTCTCCTCCAATGTTCCTTCAATGGTACTTGGAGATTTTAACATTGCTGTTGACACTCCCACCTCCCCAGCAGCAGCCAAACTGCTTGCACTCACCTCTTCCCTTGGCCTCTCACAACTAACAGATTCTTCTACTCATCATGCAGGACATTCTCTTGACCTTATCTTCACCAATCTCAGCACAACCTCTAACCCAGTCATCCGTCCACTCCCTCTATCTGACCACCACTTCCTTACCTTCAACCTCACCCTCTCTCCACCCCTCTCCAACCCCTACCACCATCACGAACAGAAACCTGCGAGCACTTGACCCTACTCAGCTCTTCACTATTATCCAACCCCTTCTCAGTCCCATCACCAACCTCAACTGCCCTGACACTGCCACCTCACTCTACAACTCTACTCTCTCTTCCACCCTTTACACTATGGCCCCCATATCCACACGCAGATGCTCTCATCCACAACCATGGCACACTACACAAACACGATACATCCAGAGGTGCTCCTGCACTGCTGAACGGCTATGTAGGAAATCACGCACTTCAGCAGATTTCCTCCACTACAAATTTATGTTACGCTCCTATTCCTCTGCCCTTAACCTTGCCAAACAGCAGTACTTTAAAACACTAATATCAACTCTGTCCTCTAACCACAAGCGTCTGTTTGCCACTTTCAATACTCTCCTCCGCCCACCACCTCCTCCCATCCCTTCCTCTCTCACAGCTGAAGACTTTGCCAACCATTTTATTCATAAAATTCAAAACATCCGCAATGAACTTTTATCTCATAGTGGCTCTCACACTCCACCCTCTCAACTAACCAACAACACCCAGTCTTCTCCCTTCCCCAATCCCACTGCCACTTTGAACTGCTTTGATCTGGCTACAGAGGATGAAGTCTCCAAACTGCTATCATCCACTCGCCTCACTACCTGTCCTCAGGATCCTATTCCATCTCAGCTCATATCTCCCCTCTCTACCACACTGTGACGAAGTGCCCTTTGCCACTTTGTCTTGGAGAGGACTGTTTGCCAGCCTCCTGCCCTGCGACTATGGCCCTGGGACATATTGCCCTTTAAACACAGTATTCGGCCATACCAGAGTGTATGTCACTCATTCTGGCCCTTTACATACAAGGGGGTCATTCGGTACTTGCCCTGTGGGAGCGGTGATACCCCAGATAACTATGCCATGGAGCCCATTCATATAATGAAAGACTATGGGAAAGACTTTAGCTACATGGCAATTGAACTGTGTGAAGAGGATCTGAGCGCTATTCGGTAGTTTTGTGCGCTCAGATCCCATCTGGGGATATGTGAAATGTGAGTAAATGTGAATTGCAGTAATGCTGATGGGTTGTCAAACTAGAGAATTGACCAACAAATACTTTTGTCCGGACATCGCCAGGTCGATCCGTTGGGATCAGACCGTGTATGCCGGCTTATGGTCACGGGGGAGGTGTGTAACGGAACCCTTCACTGTTTTACCCTGTTTTATGATTATTATGGTTAAAATATGATCCTACTATTATACTGCATCTATGTTGGTTTATGCTCTGCAGAATATTGTCCCAGACTATTGCAGCTACTTGGCATGGGAGATAATCCTGTTACAGAGACTCTGCATAAGATAAAGGAAGTCTATTGTATAAAGTGTTTTCATTCTCAGATAAGAACAAAGAAGTGTAATTGAATCAATGTCTGATTGTATCAAAGTTGCCAGGTAGCCTCGGGGAGGTGTGACCACACCTATTGTTCTCTTTATGTGTATTGTGTGGCCAAATATGGGCATGTGTATTGCCTGTGGGAAGAGATGTGTATAAATATTTCTGCACAACAAAATAAAGTTCAGTTCACTACTTGACCCTTCAAAACGTAGCCTCGTCTCGTTATTGGAGGGGATCGCTATATCCTACTGGGGATTGCTATGCTTTTGCATACTCCCTTGAGCTGCAACAAGTCTGTGGTGGTTGTGGTGTCCGGTGCGGTGCTTGTAGGCCTCGACGCAAGCTAGGACGCGTCCATCAACGGAGGTACCCGGTCGGGGTGCCAGTAGATACGTTACATCACACTAATCCCAACTCACACATATTTTCAACCTCTCCCTTACTACTGGCATGTTTCCATCTTCTCTAAAACATGCCATAGTTATACCCACGCTCAACAAACCCTCATCTTACACTGACGTTGCATCTAACTACCCCCCTATCTCTCTGCTTCCCCTGGCTTCCAAACTGCTGGAGCGGCTCGTCTATAACCGCCTTACCAGCTTTATTTCCTCTAACTCCCTTCTTGACACCTTCCACCTTTCGGCCCCAACACTCAACTGAGACAGCTCTCACTAAAGTCACCAATGACCTGCTTACCGCCAAGTCAAAAGGTCACTTCTCAATTCTTCTTCTTCTAGATCGCTCTGCTGCCTTTGACACTGTCGACCATCCACTTCTACTCCATATCCTCTCCTCCCTCGGTATTCGAGACACTGCCCTCTCGTAGTTCTCATCATACCTACAAAATCGATCATTCAGTATCTCCTTCGCTGACACCTCTTCTTCTCACCCCGTCTGTTGGTGTACCCCAAGGATCTGTCCTTGGCCCCCTCCTCTTTTCCATCTACACTTCCTCACTTGGAACCCTCAAACTCTTTTGGGCTTCATTATCATCTCTATGCAGATGACACCCAAATCTACCTCTCGTCACCAGATCTATCCCCCTCTCTTCTAACACATGTCTCCAACTGCCTTTCTAGTATATCTTCTTGGATGTCCACCCACCATCTCAAACTCAACATGTCTAAAACTGAACTCCTAGTCTTCCCTCCCTCTCCCACAGCGTGTATTCTTCATATCTCTCTGTCAACAAAGACATCATCACCCCCTCCTCCCAAGCCCGTTGTCTTGGAGTTCTACTGGACCCCGCCCTGTCCTTCATCCCTCACATACAAATCACTAACTAAATCTTGTCTTCTCCATCTAAACAACATCTCCAGAATTCGTCACTATCTTACACAAGACACAACTAAAATCCTTATACACTCTCTCATCATCTCTCGAGTAGTCTAACTCGCTTCTTGTTGGCCTAGCCACCACCCGACTATCTCCACTTCAATCCATTATGAATGCCTCTGCTAGACTCATCTTCCGTACACAACGTTCAGTGTCGGCATCACCTCTCTGGCAATCACTCCACTGGCTTCCCTTAGACTCAAGAATAAAATGTAAAATCATGACCCTAACTCACAAAGCCCTCAACAATAATGATCCCCCTTACATCTCTGCTCTCATCTCCAAATACGCCCCCACCCACCCTCTTCGTTCTGCCAATGACCTTCTTCTTTCTACAACTCTGGTCACCTCCTCTCACTTCCGCCTCCAGGACTTCTTGTGCTGCCCCTAGTCTCTGGAACTCCTTGCCTCGCTCCACCAGATTATCCTCTTGACTCAAAACATTTAAAACCTCACTGAAAACGCATTTTTTTTAAGAAGCGTATCACCTTCCACCCTAACACACTTATAACATCTCTCTCCCTCTTTTACCACTCACTTTACCTTAGATTGTAAGTCTGCGAGTTTCTATACTAAGTACTTTGGGAATTCACCATGGACATTGGATTCCTAGCTCAAAAGGCAGGGCCCTCCTTCCTTTGCTAAATATTAATCTGTATTTATCATTGTCTGAACCGAATTTATGTACATCGCTACGGAATATGTTGGCACATTATAAATAAACTATAATAATAATAATAATTCTGCTATAAGGGCCAACTGCCGTCTCTATCTAAAATAACCAAATTTAAAAATTTGCTAAATGTTTGTAGAATGTAACCAAAAACAATTCAGCCTTTAATTTATTTCCTTTTATTATGCAATCATGCTGCAGTGGCATCTACTACAAGAACACACCCTCTCAAGAAAGTAGCAGAAATCATGAGATCAGAAAATGTAAACTTTGCAATAAAGAATTATTGCTAATAAAAGTAAATTGTTAAAGGATGTATTTAGTTAAAGGGATGCAGAGAAAAAAATAATGGTTGCTCAATCTGTAAAGGTTTTAAATGGGTACAAATAATCTGCTATCCCACCAAGACTCTACTGGCTCTCCCACAAGACCCTCCTTCCTCCACTATCAATGTCTTCTAATCTGTTCCCTTTCACCAGAATCTTTCCAAGTCTTTGAACGTTATTACTTTCAAACTGTTAGTATCTCCCCCCAGCCACTTAGAGTGATGAGAATATACACAACAGCAATTATTCATTATATTGTTTTTAAGAAAATTCTAGGCATCCATTAGAAGATAAATTGCATAACTTTAGGAGAGAAATCTAATTGCATTTGGTACAGGATTCTGAAAAGATTCAATTTAATAGAGATGTGAAGCTCTATGATTATATTTACAAAACAGACCTATTTAATATAGTATAGTTATAGGGGCCACTAAATCCTAATTTAAACAAAGTGTGACCACCATTGTGAAGCCATGAAGAGGTAATAACATTTTGAAGATGGGTAGTTAAGAGGTTAAACATTCCTAGCCATTTCTGTCAATAAGGAACGATAGAATTGTTTGTGCATTCAGATATGCAGACATGCTGGAGTCCGTTCCATACTACATATCCTGACAGGTCTCATGGAGACACTGCAGAAAAAAAGAGGAGGGACTGGATCCTCAGCATTTTAAAAATATTGGCTAGAGGATCAGCTCTTGTCGTGTTTGAGGATCAACAGAATATGAGAGTATTTGGAGCGCTGAACCATTCCATCTTATTCTCCAGTTTTCTGAAAATCCATCCGTTCTAGTCAGGGAACTAAATGTTTTGTCCAAAGACACGGAGGAAAAAGTATAGTTGAATAACGTAACGAGGGACTATATCCTCAGCATTTAAAGGAATGTTACCTAAAGGATCAACCCTTGTCGTGGTGGAGAATTAACAGAATGTGAGTGTTTTGTGTAATGAACCATACCATCTTATCCTCCTGTGTTCTAGAAATCTATCTATTCTACAGCCTGGCAACTATGATGTTTTGTCCAATTTTCTCTACCAGTTAAATGTATCATGTTTTCATTCCAAATACCAAACAAGTAATAATGAACTCAAATCACAAAAAAATATTTATTCACCAACATTTTTTTTTTATACACAATAGTTCTGAAAATATCGGTTAATATATACATGTGCAAAATAATGTTATCATTTTTTGTTGCATATAGCAGACAACAGGATTCCACTGTATATTACATTACATATACAATTTGGGATACTCTAAACTATATACATAGTTATATAAATAATATAGCAGCATTGAAAAATGTTTAACACAATGTTTCAACATTTTGCTTTAAAAATGGAACATTTTTTGCTAAAGTAAATAATTGCTGAGATATTCACCAATGTCTGTACTGCATTATTATACAAATGTGAGGTCCACAAATACTAAATTAGCTGCTTTGATGAGTCAATAAGTAACACACTGTTTGTTTGTTTTTTAAACACAAAGACAAACAAGAACTAAATATTATAGTTACATTCTCTCCTAGACCCTTAATCAAAATAATGCAACAATTAGCATCGTGAGCTGCACAATACCATAATAATGCAGCACAAACTTAAAGGGACAAAATGTTTTTAGATGGTATATTGAATAACTAAGCTAGATAATGTGAAAACATTTTTTTTTTACTTTTTACTAGAAACAAACACAGCCGTTGTACCAAATTATTCTTTACTGCAGACATCCATTTTGTATGGTCAGCTGACTCTGCCTTTTACTTTTCTCTAGAGGGAATGTAATAATGTAAAAGAATGAGATTCCCATTACTGCTGCTGAAAGCTCTGGCACTTCCTGATGTCAGATCCCATTGTGTAGATATAACTTCCTGTGTAATCAAAGTCTCCGCCTACTTCAGGAAGTCAGTAACCAGAAACCAAAATGGCATCTCCCTCAGCGGCAAAATGGTATATAAAAAGCAATATATAATCTAGGCTGTATTTTAATTTTCTAATCTGAAATCATTTTCCCTATTTTCAGGTAATTCCTCAAAATAGTATATTTTAAATTGTAACCCACAGTGGCCCTTTAAAAAACTAATGTAAATTTCATTAAGTTTAAAAGCAACCTAGCAAAGAAAAAACAGAAGCCTGTAGTAAAATATATTTGCATATAAAAGCATACATTTTAAAGGTTATAATCGTTTGTTTTTATGATAAAAAACATTTCTCCCCATATCATGTTTAGTTTTTTCAAAAAACTATACAGAAAAATAATTTTCATAAAATTTATAATAATTTAGAGCTTTGACTGACTAATTAATGATTTCTCTATAAATCCAGTATTAGGAATTCTGAAATAGTTGTTTATAATTCTATTACCCAGAAATGACCTTATACTAGTGAAGGAATCCCTTTCTTTTGGGTTTATATGGACTCAGTAAAAGATTAAAACAAATAAATAATACAGTACATCACACACAATGTAAATCTCCCAGACAATCTAGGTCATTAAAAATAATCTTATCCCACTACCACTTTTTACACCATAGTATAATGCCAGGAAGATTCTTTTTTTTTTATTCTTTTTATAAAAAAACATAGCTAAAAAATGGTGAACCCAATAAAAAATATAACAAAAAACATCCTATAAGATGTTACAGTTCCACACTGTAGGCTCCCATAATGCTTTTTGGTCCAATGCTGGAAATTACTGCATTATTGCTTATATAGTGAATTATATAGGATATAACAACTGATACAGTTTAATTTCTACAATATCTCCTTTATAGTTCATAGCCCGTCCTTCACATAGGAGTGTTGTAATGCAACAGTAACGAATATCTTTAAGAAGCAAACTCTAAATCCACATCTGAAATGTTCTATTCAAGTTAATAAACCCATCCGCGGTGGTCACTGGAATTATATTTCTAATGTAAACAGCTGTTTTAAAGAGTTTGAGAGAATAAAACAGTTTGTTGGCATGTTCACGGATGAGCATTTTTTGAAACTAAATAAGTTAGGCTAAAAAATAAAATAAAAGTATGGCTCCACAAAGAAGTCTTTAGATAATGGTAGACGAAGGAATTCAGGCATAATATTGAGGTATGGTCATATTTGGCAATGTTGTGAAGAGAATACTTGAAAAGTCAACATTTCCCTACTTGGTCACTAGTGAATCCCAATAAATAGTGTTCTTTATTCTCTGTATCGCTACCCTGAGGGACTTGTGTACCTCCATGAGGCGTGAGCTATACCATGTAGGGTCACCCAAGATGGACAGGTCAGACAAATTGCGGTCCACTGGAGAAGGAACTGAGAGCCCATTATGGTAACTTTACAAAGAAACCTTATGGATAAGCACGACCAGAGACATAATAATTATGCATGGCGTGCTGTGGTCCATAGGGTTGTAGAGAGTCGGACACAACCACAACAAAATTCTCTGTTAGAGAATATTTGAAGAAATGTTCCAGAAGTAATGCAATAATCCAGTTGTTTTTTGCATTGTATTATGAAATAACTTTCTTTGGTACAGGAATTTCCTTTCAATGGCTTACAGTCCGCCATTAAACCAACACAAGGTACGTTCAATCAGATCAGCTTCTAATATCAATAAGATTGTTGAGCAGCTTCTTGGTAAGGAGTGTTATTTTTAGGCTTTGTTCCAGACATTGAGTCATTCTGCCTTCCAGATAGCCACCTTTCCATCCTCTTTTCCAGACCCACTCAGAACATATCTGTCCTCCGCAGAACATAAGGACTTCACTATGTCTGTATGTGCAACCAGCTCCTTCTCCACACTCTTTTTATCGGTGTCAATTACATAGATCTTCCCTTTGGATTTGCCCTGTGAGGTTCCTCTGCTGCCAACCCAGATCTGAAAGTGAGAAGGAACAACTTGATTACTAATCATCCCACCGTCAGCAGCTTTATATAGAGTAATGAGATAACCAAGAACGTTTTTAGGAAATGTCTGCACTATCATTGGCATTTTGCTCAGGTCACCTGGACATCTTGATTATCAGCTCATTTGGCTCACCTGCTGTTTCACTTTCAGCATGCACGTGATCACCGTACAGTCCTGAAGGATGATCTTGTGAGGAGCCTTGGAGAAATCATTAATATCAAACGCGTAGATCTCATTGTTCGCTTTACAGGAGGCCCAGAGCTGCCCCTTCTGAAAGAAGTAGATATGGGGAATCAGTCATGTACGTTACCAACAGTATGAGAATTTTTTTTTTTTTTAAAGCTAGAGATTTTCATACCTCAGGAATCAGCTGAAAGCAGTTAAAACTTGAGCCTATCTTTTGGAGGTCTTCTGTATTTTCCAATTTCTTGTAAGCTTGCCCATTCCTTCGTGTAACAAGAATGCAGTCTCTTGTGCCTGGGAAAAGTCAGAATATAGTTCTCTAAACCACTTGCACAACCTTTACAAGTTACAGGATAAATCCTGCTATGTATTCCACTATTGCACTGATGATGCTAAGCATGGCACACTGATAAAAGTTGGCACAAAGTGTCTGTATCACACACTACTGCAGCTGATGGGACACACAAAGAGCTTGGATTACGGATTTGCCTGGCTCTAGAACCTGCAGTAATTTCTTGGTCAAGCCCAGCTTAAGCAACTTGATTTGCATACTATATTTTGACAAACAAGTTAGATTATATTAGGAATAGTGGACAACGATAGAAATGATAAGAATAATAACCTGGTTCAGTTTTAGTTCACCCCTATCCGTACCCACTATTCCAAATACAATGGGACATTGTGATAAGTTGTAGTATTATATCCACTGTAGTGTACGCCTTTACTCTAGAACAATACATTATCATAATCACTGTTGCATAGTCAAACCTCCATCCTCATCTATGGAGCGCTTTCGTTTGAAGGCATCAGGGTCATACTAACCATGACTTTATTTTAGACCCCTCTTCAAGTTTCGCTTTCAGTCACTCGCTAACTCCTGCCCATTTCACTTGAAGATGTCCAAAAAATGCCAAATGCTCATATATATATATATATATATATATAATTTTATGCTCACTAATCTTGTTCTTCCTGGAATACTATAATTCAGTTCTTACAGGTCTACCCATCAACCAACAGTCTAGGAACACTTAATTCCATTATGAATGCTTCTGCAACACTGCACCTCTCCGCCAGTCCGTCCATTAGCTCTCCACAACCTACAGAATACAATTCGAAACCTTAATCCTTCTAATAAGACCTACCTACAGAATCACGTAATGCAACATGACCATGAGATTACTTTTTCTCTATTGTTATTCTATAGAGGCTTTCAAATGGAGCCATAATTACGTGATGACTTACAGAACCAGAGCAAATCGTTGTGCAGCTTCATAGACGAAGTATTTTGAGAGTGCAGCTGAAATCTGTACTGTATCTTCAGAGTGTTGATGTCCCATGCAAGGACAGTCCCATCTGTACTGCAGGAATATGCCGTCCTTCATATAAAAAGACAACGGAGAGAGAAGAATAAGGAAAGTGACCAATCCATTCCTGCCTCACATTCACATATAATGTTGTACATGGTTATTTATTTTTCACAAACTTAAGATTTCTACTTAGGTCTGAGTCTCCCAACCTTTGTGATGCCAAATAACTAGTTATAGATTAAGATGTCTGTTCAAATGAGTAAAATAAGTAGTTTAAAATCATCCTCTGAATTTAGATATTCTGCAATAATATATTTTTAATATGATTAATGGCAACAACATATTTAAGTTTCTGGTCTTCTCATCTCATTAATTATCCATCTTGCTCAAAGCAAGATATGATATGATAGGATATATAATTATCTTACTCTTTTGATGGACATTATAGTCATAGAGTAGATCAACTAAATACATTTACCGCATCTGTTCAACAATCATTTCATTAATACACTCAACTTCTTTCACTTGCGCCATTCACTGCCCTGGTAGGAAGCTCATAAACAACTTAGTTTCCTTGGTGCGCTTAGCATATATGCCATTGCCATCTTTTACTGGTCCAGCGGGCTGGCTGACATACATTTCACCATTTAACGCCGTGGCTTCCTCTAAGCTCAGCTGCTAAATGAAATGACTGTATGAATGAAAGGGACTACTTAACTAACTAGTGGACAATTGTGATAATATTTGAATGTCAAACATGAATATCTTTGTTAGACATCTGGAGATCAAACATCATAGCAACACAGGAAGAATATTTACATTCAAATGAAGAGGGATACCAAAACTGAATTATATATTATAACTGGTATCCAAATCATTTTGGAGTCACACCCTCACGATAGTAACACGCGCACACAGTAACACTGTGGAATACGCTAACATGCTATAAATACAAAATATCCATGTTACATATGAGAGGTGTTGAGGTTAGATATAGACAAGGAAGCAGTCAAAACCTTGCTAAAAATGCATCTATTTAAAGAAGCGTATCACCTTCAGTCTTAACATGCACAACTGCATACTCTACAAAATTACTCACACACAATCTACAGTGCAACACTCAGCCAACCCCACTGGCATCGCCCTACTACCATCATGCATCTGTCACCCTCCTATCTAACACCCAACCCTTACCTTCTAGATTGTAAGCTCTTCGGAGTAGCGACCTCCTTCTACTTCAACAAGCTGTCTGCTGGCCCATTTGTATAGTATCTGTACTTGTAAATTGCTATTTGTACCCGCTGTTCTTTATTATACTTTGTTTATAAAGCACCACCATTTTCTGTATCCTCATTTACAAAGAATAATAGTTATAATAAAAGCATTCGCCTTTGATCCGTACCTCCTGTGGCTGTTGAAGTCTTCTGCTATGATATCCACCACTTCACAGCGATGATCAGTTAGCTGCTTATTACAGGACATGCTGTGCGTGTTTATGATATAGATGGTGGAGTCACTCGAGCCAATCCATACTTGGCTTTGTTCTACTCCCACCATGCAGCTCTAGAAAGGAAGATACACACTGTTTGTAAGGGGTTCCCAAGACTAACAAAAGTAATATGTTTAACAGACATAGAAACCCCACAATTTCTATAATTAATTTTAAAAGCATATTGTTGTTTTTCATGAAAGAGAAATCAACAAGTTTTCAAGACTAAAACACCACCAAGAAGCTACAGAGAAAAAACTTTGTTTCATTTATAAGGTCAAGTTAGGATAAGTGGTAAGTGGCTATTAACTCAGTTAGCTGTTTTTGTGTCACCAGCTGTGCATTTAAAAGGATGGTTATAAGTAAAAAAAAGTATAAATAATCGCTAATACAACTTTATATAATCTTTTTTTTTGTTATTTTTTGTTTACTAGGCTCAGAGGGTTTCTGGTGTTTTTAAGTTCATGTTTTGGGACTGTTCGTTAGATGTTATGCTAGGAGTTCACGATTACACATATACCTAAAAGGGGAGCACCAGATAAGAGACTGACCGACACAAATGGCAAACTTCAGTTTAATTTTACTGGAAGAAAATCCAGTACTCAAGATACAAATTAAACTCTTCCCCTTAAAGAATCAGAGTACAAGGACTGTGTGGTTAAGGTGCGAGTGGTTAAGGTGCGAGTGGTTAAGGTGCGAGTGGTTAAGGTGCGAGTGGTTAAGGTGCGAGTGGTTAAGGTGCGAGTGGTTAAGGTGCGAGTGGTTAAGGTGCGAGTGGTTAAGGTGCGAGTGGTTAAGGTGCGAGTGGTTAAGGTGCGAGTGGTTAAGGTGCGAGTGGTTAAGGTGCGAGTGGTTAAGGTGCGAGTGGTTAAGGTGCGAGTGGTTAAGGTGCGAGTGGTTAAGGTGCGAGTGGTTAAGGTGCGAGTGGTTAAGGTGCGAGTGGTTAAGGTGCGAGTGGTTAAGGTGCGAGTGGTTAAGGTGCGAGTGGTTAAGGTGCGAGTGGTTAAGGTGCGAGTGGTTAAGGTGCGAGTGGTTAAGGTGCGAGTGGTTAAGGTGCGAGTGGTTAAGGTGCGAGTGGATCTTCATTTATGAAGAATGGGTTGGGTCTACTGATGCAAATATCTATCTATTGCGCCTTTCATTTCTGAGGGATCGTTGTTTGGGGCTTTACCATTTTATTACATTTAACCAAAATTAGACTGCTCCTTACCAGTTTGGCATTGCCCACTTTAAAACAATGCTGTTGGATGGACCATGTGGAGGCATTAAACACAACCACTTTTCCCTCACTTAGCGCACACCACAGTTTGGGGGTGTCATCTCTTTCTGAGGAGTCTAGATGGCCTGCAAATGAAAAACAAACCGTTATTAAAGCGAATATCATGTTCAGCAGATAGTTTCCTTTACTTGCAACTGGAACTGTGGTAATTTTACTCTAGTAAGAATGTCCATCTCCTTCTCTTCATCAAGTGGCTTGATTAAGAGACGTTGCTCTCAAAAGCGTGTCACTAAAATATTTGTCCAATAAAAAAAAAGGTATCACAATATACTGCAATACTCTGATTATTCACCTACATATATCTATATACATTACACATTCATTTACTCCTCTGACATATTTGGATGGCTCCTCAATAGTCTGGCTGGCTCCTAAGTTTGTGAATTGTAAGGGTTAATAGATTTATGCCGAACACTTCAGTTGTACCTGGAGTATACAGCAGCACATCAACAGCCTGAGAAAGGGTTTCACCAGCAGACGGATTGATCCTGTGCTTCAACGTCTCAGCAGTTGTTTTTGGAACCATCATGGGCACTACAAAATATAAATAAGAATTATACGGAGATACTGGAGTCATTGTGCAATAATGTGAGCGCACAGAAAAGTGTACAGTAAACTGCTAGGGAAACGTTCCTAGGCCTAAATCAAATATTACTAATTTTCTCCCTTAAAGAACATTGGCAGGTAGAACTCAATTAATGGTTTTACCTATAACCACTTTACTGCCAGAGCGGATCGCAACAATATAATGCAGTTCAGATCATCAGAGGAATCGGCAAACTAGACCATTTCCTGTCACTGCAGGCAACAATGCAGCCATTGTAGGTTGTGTACTGCATGGAGTATTAGAACAATAGCACACCACGTCAATTCAAGAGGCGGACACACTAAGATATGAAAGGTAACATATAAAGAGAATTATACTATAAAATACATTTTAGAGGTACAGATTTGCTGTTTTTTCGGCACATAAAATGTGCAGACTAGATGTGTCTTGTTTTTTTTTTTTATCTGCCATCAAATCTGTTTCTAAATACCTAAAAACATTGGCTTAAAGGGATATGGAAGGTTTCTGCGTTGTACTAGGTGTTTAATATACCTATGTATCTATTTACTTTTATGCACTTTATTTTAACTAGTAACTTGCCCGTCATAAATATCTTCCATTGTCTGTGCTGCCTCTCTCTGTGCCTATTATTCTTTAATATGGTCTTTGAAATAACTGTCCATTTAAAAAAAAAAAAAAAATGTTTTATATAACTTGGCACAATTTGGACCATATCACCGTGAAGATCTTATAAAAGCATTTTTAAATAGTTTTTGTATTTTGTAAATACGTGCATTTTTTTACTGATAATTCATATTAAATAAAATCTGTGTTTACATGTGTCACGGACTACAAGATCCACGTCGGTTGCATTACTGCAACCAATCAGGTTGCAGGGTGTGTCCTCCATTCAAGTCTATGGTAAGGTTGTGTTAGACTGCCTATACTTCAAGTTTGGGGAACAGAACCTCTAATGGGTTTATTCTTCTATTACTGCAGAAAAAGTAGGTTTCTGCTATCTGCAATTTAAGCAATGCAGAGGGGGGTTGTGCTCAGTGCTCGGTCCTTGCAGTGATTCTAGGAAACCAAGATTTAACCCTTACTTCATCTATCTGTGCAGGCATGGAATGCTGGGCTCACCTAACCATGAAAGCTATGGTCAGTGAAGTGTAAGCGGAGTCTAAGGAATGCTGTGCTATGCATCACAGTTTTGTCCCACCCCACACGCTACACTCAGCAATCTGTTATTACTCATGCAAAGCCAGTAGGCAGGATATATAGGAAGTAAACACAGATTTAAAACTTAAGATACTGTATCTTATTAGTGTAATTTAAAAAATAGATAATTTAAATATACAATCTTGTGCTCTATCATATGAAGAGCACTTACAGTAAGGTAAATGGTCCGTAAGGTACACTACATTTGAAGACTGCACAATTAATGGTAAGAAATATTTATCTTCTAAGAGACAGGACCAGAGCACAAATAAAATACCTTCACTCCTCATTTTGTCAAAGTGCGAGAGTTTGGAAGCAGCATAAATAGCTTTCGGGGTTTGTAAAGAGCCAACAACAGCATCCATCAGTAGGACGTTGGTCAGAGCCTCTTGGATGTACTGAGGGTCCTGTGCAATAAAAAAAAAATACATAGATTTATAATATTTACCCAATGCTCAAGATAATAGCGTCAGAGAAACATTTAATACATAAAACGAGGGAAAACATTTAGGTATGGGCAAATACTATATGATGAAAAAATATTAATGTTTTATAACTTTAAGTCTAGACACATCCGTGACACTTTGGTGAATGAATATATATATATATATATATATATATATATATATATATATATATATATATATATATATATATATATATATATATGCGCATTTTCATTTTTGCAGGACAGAATTCATTGATACATGCTGCCGACTTCTGAACATGGAAAACAGAGTAGGTGTCAAATTCCAAAAGGTCCAATGATTCAGTAATCCCCCACTCTCCCTCACTTCATGAGCACAATAAACACTGCCTACAGTGGTGGGCGCCCTCCGGCATCAACCCATGAGCAGACCTGAGCATGTGCAGACCAGCATGGAGTGATTAAGGGAGCTCTGTTATCCAATATTTTTTAAAAGAGCATGAAACTAGATATAGATTGTACAAGCGATTTGTTTCTAAAGTGAATCATTCCTAAGATAAATTACATTTCTGCTGTGTTCTTCTGCAAGCTGCTGTCATGTGCTAATTAGGATTACAGTATGCTTGCGTGTCTCTGTACTGGCAAAAACAATGCCCCTAAGGTTATAATGCAGTTAGATCCCATACTGAGCTGCGTTTAGTATAAAAGGAGCCACACATGCAATGCTGAATATCCCAGGAATAATTTAATGTAGAGAAATAAACGGCTAGCACAATGTATAGGCAGTTTTTATGCTGTAGAATTAAGCCAACTTCCTGTTGGAACGGTAGTTTCCCTTTTACAATGATTAAACTCAAACACTAAGGAAAAAGCAAGGGCTGAGTAGAAGTACAAGATTTAAAGAAAAATTACAATTTTAATGTATATTTATGGTAACATAATGGATTTTTAAGTAACATTAATCTGATAAAGTATTTGTTATTAACCAAAGTTTTAAATGAACCTTTGCAGTGTCTCTTTAAAATTATGTTTTTATTATTCCTCCTGGGATAAAAAATTCTGCATGTTATCTATGAACAATATTCTTTAAAAAATGTACTAATTGTTACATGATTGTGTGATTATCATTATCTATACAAAATACCAGACCTTGTGATCATCGGCCATTTTCCTGCCAGCCCACATCTCTTTGATCATCAGATGCCACAGGTCACACTCGGACTTCAGGTTGGCTTCAAAGACCACTTTTCTTGTTGAGGTTTTAATGCGAAGCGTTGGTATCCTTAATACCAGGAAGGCAACGGTGGTGCATTTAATATCCTGTTAATGATACAGATTGAATAAACACTGATTAGCTTTGTACAAACAGAAGCTTTCATGGCCAAAAAGATAAAAGAAAAACACAAAAGCAATATGAGTGTTTGTGCCATAGCATATTGGTCTAAACCAGAAGTTCACCATCTGTGGTCCATAGACCAACTGTGGTCCCTAAGCACATCTAGGTGGTCCATGGGACATCTAGGTTTAAAAAATGTTGAAGCAAATAAAAGAAAAGCAACAAAAATAAAAACCCAGGAGGTACTCAAATCAGAGAATGAAGTAACCTTAAGAGGTCAGTTATACGGGCATGGTAACCCACTCTGAGAGCAGCATCTTTTAGCCACTTGTGCCCTTCACACAGAGAAATATCCTGTAGTATATAAGTCTGGTCTCACTCAAAAGAATGATCCAGCCCTGAAATACTAGGCAATTTTACCCTGAACAGGAGAAACAGCAAACCCCAGACGTACGTTTCGGCCTTAGATGGGCCTCATCAGTGAGGTGCAGCTGAACTCCCAAGGAGTCCACATTTGGAGCCCTCTAAGAAAAGCCAAGATGCAGACTGTATGATTTGCAAATACACAGATTATATGACCTTATAGTGACCTTCTTCTCGCCTCTTCACATTCCCCGCCCTTAGGACTTTTCTTATTTTGCCCCACTTCTTTGCCCCCAAGACTTTCCTGCCGTCTCAAGTCCTTCATCACCTTCATACTTAATATGCCCAATGTATCCATCACCACCAAATCCCATAGGTATTTCACTTTTTAATCATATAGGATGCTTGAAGCTTAAAAACAGGGCTCACTTTTCCTTTAATCTGTGTATGTAGCATTCCAGTGGTCCACCGAGACACCGGTCAACATTTAAGTGCGCTACTGAAAAAAAATGGGCACCACTGGTCTAAACCTCTACATAAGAATGTGACAAATGATTCAGCAACAGCACATTTGTTGTATGTGAGTTTGAGACTTCACAAGTAATACAGAATCTTCATGTCCCAAGCAGGGGTGGAGGCCAGTTTTCCACTACTCAATAAAAAAGGTGCTTTAACTGCAGCTATGGATTCTGGGTAGTGATATGCAAACTAGGCTTATGAAGTATAATTATTTTGCATCTGCCAACTTTAAATTTGATTTGTCTTCAGATTTTTAAACCACCGAGCCTTGCATCAGTATATTCTGCCCAAAATCCACACAGACAGCAGTTTCATCCTTTATGGAACTCAATCCACTCCCTACATACATTTCTGCTTCCAGCTATAGAAAGTATCAAAACTTGGACATTTCTTAAAGAGATATTGAAGGTTCCTGGATCTCTCTAGGTATAAATTATACCTGTGTGTCTTATTTACTTTAGTTTATTAAGTGTGGATATTCTGTGTTTTTACTGCCTAAAAACAAATAGTCTCTGTATGGGTCTGCCTTCTGCAGGGTATGCAGACACAGACTATGTAGGGCTGGATGTGAACTAGCCTATAATGGACAACGTTCTGAGAGATGATCAGTAATTGGCTATTATGAGATGCAGCACAGCAGAGTCCGTGTCTTCATGAGCTGCAGAGGGCAGACAGACTATTTGTTTTATTTTAGGCAGTAAAAAAGAGCTTATAAGCATTTCTTCATAACATAAAAGTACATACAAATAAATATATAAATAAATAGATACACAGGGATATTATATACTTAGTAACATCCAGGAACCTTCCATATCCCTTTAAACAGTAATTGTTCCTTACCTCAATATTTCTAAATGTTCCTATTTCCACATAGTTGCCTCTTCCCTCCGTCAGGAGAAACAAGCGTTTCTGAGTCATGGCGATCTTCCCCACTCCGTAGTTGGTCTTGACGGAGCTGGAGAGCTTGTACACAAACTCATTGTTATCTAGGAGCTCGGCCACCTGAGAGGGGATAGTCACCTCTTCAGCTTCGGCTTCGGTCTCCTTCCAGTAAGTGTAAAATTCTCTGAAGGTGTCAGGATCTACTTGCTTCTGGTGACCTTTATGGAAGAGATGGAATAAATTAAGTAAAAGAAAATGAGGTATTCGAATAAGGCAATATGTCTTGGTCTTGGTAGATAACACACACATTTTGTATAGTTTGATAACGCCCTACAGTGGTGGGCTCCAGGCTTAAAAATATGGCCTATATGAGGACCCTGAGAACTGGAGCTATGCAACATTGATGTTAAATGTATATGTCAGTTTGTGGGATATCCTGTGTGTAAGCCTGTCTGATTGGGCGTCTCGTATCAAATAATTTTATTGAGGGATTCTGTATATTTGTAATTCAAAGTACATTTGAAATTTCTTGTGTGAGCTCCACCCCCAAGGCACCTATGTAGGCAGAGCATCCTAGCCAATGGGCTGTGCGGAGTTGTGTCCTAGCGAATCAGCTGTCAGTATCACGGCTGCATCCCAAGCAGCTTTGTCCCAGAGGGAAACCGATACATTATTATATCTGCCTCTGATTGGCCACAACAGATTATGAATTTAATACCAGTTTAGCTTGGATTTTCAGGGATATTGCTTCTCAAAATCAACTGAATACATTTTGATAAGTTTATTGATATTTATTTGGGGATTTTTTCCCATACAAAAAAATAAAGTTTTCATACAATACTGGTTCACCCCTATCAGATGCACTCATAATACATGAAACCTCCATATACCTTTAAGTATGTTTAAATAATTCTAAAAACAAATGTGATCAGAAACCCAAAACTCAGCAGATTTTTGCAAACATTTCCATGTAATTTCTGTTTTTAATTACTTATGAAATTCATCATAAAAACAAATAAATGTTTTGAAGAGTGCATTACTTGTGAGTAATAGCACGGTATCTATGGATGGGAATCACGGTCTCCTGAGACTGACGTTACCAACTGTCCCCTGTGACAGTGTTAATGCCGATGTGTAACAAGATATGAAAAGTTGTTTGCAACTCACAAATAAAAAAAAAAAGTCAGAGGCGCCCAATCTGAGAACGAACATCACCAAGTAGGTTTCTTCTATAGTTCCTGGTTACTTACTCTGAGAGCAGCCACATTTAGACACTTGTGTCTTTCACAGGGAGAAATATGCTGTAGTATATCAGTCTGGTCTCAATAGAGTGATCCAGCCCCGAAATACCAGGCAATTCTACAAGGAACAGAAGAAACAGCAAAGCCAGACATACGTTTCTGCTTCTCTGGCCTTGTAAGTAGGGTGTAGCTGCGCTCCCACACAGTGAGCAAGGAGTCCATTTAGGGGGCCAAAACCCATAAAAGTAATTGGAATAAGCAGCAAAAAAAAAAAAAAGTCAGAGACGCTCAATGCGAGAACAAACAATAGGAGCTTCAAGAGGCTGCTCTCCGAGTAGGTGACCAGACCTATAGAACAAACCTACTTAGGTCTTGTTCACTCTCAGGTGATGCGCCTCTGATTCTTTGGATGCTTATGCAAAAGACCCTTGGCTGGTTTTCTAACCCTAAGGGTGATAGGGGACTCCAAATATGGATTCCTTTCTCACTGTACCTTAGGAAATACAGCTACACCTCAGGAAATACAGCTACACCTCACCAACGAGGCCCAAGAGAGGCTGAAATGTACTAACAGGGTTTGCAGTTTCTGCTGTTCAAGGTAGAGTTGCCTGGTATTTCAGGGCTGGATCACTCTATTGAGAGCAGACTGATATACTACAGGATATTTCTCCCTGTGAAGGCCACAAATGAGTAGGTTACCAGGCCTATAGAAAAAAAACCTACTTGGGTGCTGTTTTTCCTCAGATCGAGCACCTCTGATTCTTCGTTTCACTTAAGCAACTTACAGACACCAATTATATATTCACAAGATCAACTGTTTTCTTACAAGGTCATTTTTATTTGAACGCTTTCTATAATGCTTTGTTCAGCTTTAATCATTCCCAGACATTAAATTATATATATATATATATATATATATATATATATATATATATATATATATATATATATATATATATATATATATATATATATAAATATAATGTCTCAAACTATAGTTTTTCAATTATTATTGCCATATCTAACTTACCATGTGTTTTACCTGTAGCCCCCAACTGTCTATCATCTCTTTAGATTGAAAACTTGCAAATTTACAACATGGTGTCAGTGCTCTTAAGCTCAAAGTCAGGGCCCTCCATAATTTTGCCATGTGTTAATATTGTTCTTTGCCTTGTATTTATCCCCTGAATAGCACTACGGAATATGTTGGCGCTTTACAAATACAAGGATAATAACATATAAGATTATCACATTACATATTGCAGTTGTTTTTTGTCTGAATGTGGTCTATAGTGCATAAATCTCAAGGCAGCGGTGGGATGGATAACTCCTCTTCTGTCCTAACATCTTACGTGATACAGAGGGGCAGGGGTTCTTGGAAATATATTTTATGTTTGGGTTTCCCCTGTTTTGTTTCATTCATTTATATGTAAAATTATCTAACATAACTTAGTGGGCATAAGACCACATTCCCTCAAATATTAATTAAACTCACCAATGCCATGGAGGATAAAACGCACAGCTTTTTAATTTATTTGCTGTATTGGTGGTAGTTTTCTTTTAAAATTTAACATTTATTTTTGATGCACAAGAATTTGTATTTATAATTTAATATAATGCTATTTAAACTGTCAGATAGAAAATTTGGGGACAGAACTTGTTTAGATTTTGAAATCCTTACTTTTTGGTCTTGTAATGACTTCATTGCACCTATTAAAAGGGATATAGAAGGTTCCTGGATTTTACTAGGTACAGTGCCTTGCAAAAAGTATTCACCCCCTTGAGTTTTTACCTATTTTGTTACATTACAGCCTTAAGTTCAAGGTTTTGCTAATCTGAATTTTATGTGATGATCAGAACACAATAGTCTAAGTTGGTGAAGTGAAATTAGAAAAATATATACATAAAACTATTTTTTTGCAATAGAAAACAGAAAATTTGCATGTGCGTATGTATTCACCCCCTTTGTTATGAAGCCCATAAAAAGCTCTGGTGCAACCAATTACCTTCAGAAGTTACATAATTAGTTAAACGATGTCCACCTGTGTGCAATCTAAGTGTAACATGATCTGTCATTACATATACACACCTTTTTTAAAAGGCCTCAGAGGCTGCAACACCTAAGCAAGAGGCACCACTAACCAAACACTGCCATGAAGACCAAGGAACTCTCCAAACAAGTAAGGGATAATGTTGTTGAGAAGTACAAGTCAGGGTTAGGTTATAAAAAAAAAAAAAAATCTTTGATGATCCCCAGGAGCACCATCAAATCTATCATTAGCAAAAGGAAAGAACATGGCACAACAGCACACCTGCCAAGAGACGGCCGGTCACAGACCGGTCAAGGAGGGCATTAATCAGAGAGGCAGCACAGAGACCTAAGGTAACCCTGGAGGAGCTGCAGAGTTCCACAGCAGAGACGGGAGTATCTGTACATAGGACGACAATAAGCCGTACACTCCATAGAGTTGGGCTTTATGGCAGAGTGGCCAGAAGAAAGCCATTACTTTCAGCAAAAAACAAAATGGCACGTTTTGAGTTTGCGAAAAGGCATGTGGGAGACTCCCAAAATGTATGGAGGAAGGTGCTCTGGTCTGATGAGACTAACATTGAACTTTTCGGCCATCAAAGAAAATGCTATGTCAGTCGCAAACCCAACACATCACATCACCCAAAGAACACCATCCCCAGAGTGAAACATGGTGGCGGCAGCATCATGCTGTGGGGATGTTTTTCAGCAGCCAGGACTGGGAAATTGATCAGAGTTGAGGGAAAGATGGATGGTGCTAAATACAGGGATATTCTTGTGCAAAACCTGTACTACTCTATGAGTGATTTGAGGCTAGGACGGAGGTTCACCTTCCAGCAGGACAATGACCCCAAACACACTGCTAAAGCAACACTTGGGGGGTTTAAGGGGAAACATGTAAATGTGTTGGAATGGCCAAGTCACAGCCCAGACCCCAATCCAATAGAAAATCTGTGGTCAGACTTAAAGATTGTTGTTCACAAGCGCAAACCATCCAACTTGAAGGAGCTGGAGCAGTTTTGCAAGGAGGAATGGGCAAAAATCCCAGTGGTAAGATGTGGCAAGCTCATAGAGACTTATCCAAAGCGATTTGGAGCTGTGATTGCCGCAAAAGGTGGCTCTACAAAGTATTGACTTTAGAGGGTGAATATTTTTATATTATTTTGTCCTATTTGTTGTTTGCTTCACAATAAATAAAAAAAAACCTTCAAAGTTGTGGGCATGTTCTGTAAATTAAATGATGAAAATCCTCAAACAATCCATGTTAATTCCAGGTTGTGAGGCAACAAAACACGAAAAATGCCAAGGGGTGAATACTTTTGCAAGGCCCTGTATATAATACACCTGTGTATTTACTTTTATACAGTTGAATTTATAAAAAAAAAAGTCCTTATAAGCTCTGTTATTTACGGCCTACTGTATGAGTTTGCCCACTGCAGCGTATGCAGACACAAACTCGGTATGGCTGGATGGGCAGTGTAGTGTCCTAGCCTATCAGGGACCACGTGTCAGTAGCATGTTGCAGAAAGTTTCTGAGAGATGGCCACGGTTTGGTTAATCTGACACACACACACACACAGAGTCTGTGTCTGCATAAACTGCAGTGCGCAGACCCATGCAGGGACTATTTAAATAGAATAAAGTACATAAAAGTAAATACATACACAGGTATATTATATACCTAGTAAAATCTAGGAACTTTCCACATCCCTTTAAGGAAAGTCAAAGCTTTGAAAATTTCCATTAACTGGATGCAGAAATGTATATGGTAGAGTAGGAAGGGGATGGAGTCTCATAAAAGATGAAACAGCTGTCTGTATGTGGATTTTGCGCAGTTTATTCTGATGCAAGGCTCTGTTCTAAGGAATCAAATTTCTCACCCACTTCAACAACAAACCTGAACTTCACTTTATGCTCAGTTTCTAAAGCATGTTCAGAAAATGTACTCCATTATACTCCAAGACAACGCAGAATAATGTAAAACACTTTGGATAATGTCTCCTTAAGGATAAAAGTCTCCTTACCTACTGTCAAGGCATCAAATAACCGATTTATTGTGTCGATGTCTTTGACAATTCCAGATTCTTGCACCCGTCTTACAAAGTCATTCAGCTGCATGTGAGTTTTAGGCAGCTCAAACTTCTTCACATGGTCGTCTGCCCTGGCCACCTCCCTCTCCTTCTCCATAACTTGACTGATAAGCCTCTTGAGCTCTGGCTTGCGTTCGGCCACCTGCCGATCAGTAGCCGTTAGAGACAGCACCACTTTCCTAACCAGTTCAATGGGGAAAATGCGTATATCTGTTTTATAGAGGTTCTGGAAGTCTGACAGAGCGTTGAGTAGTTTGCCCTGCATCAAATACACCAGGCCCCTGAGGTATAGATACCGCGCCAGAAGAGCAGAGTTTTCTGGAGGCAGGCAGTTGATTTCTCTACTGAGATAGTTATTTAGCTCCGTGTGGTAGGTTTGTACACAGCGGGTCACAAGGGGAAAGTTTATCTCAGGCAGTTTGAAAGTGCAGAGAGACTTTACTGGTTGTTTTAATCCTGAAAGAAATAAGAAATAGAAATGAGATTATATATTTTTATTTGTAACGTGCCAACATATACTGTAGCTCTATATAGGAGTTAAGTACATAAATACTATATTAACACAAACGGAAATCAAACCTACATAGTGGCTGTTTCCAAAGCACCAATACAAGATCGAAAACTCACAAACTTACAATCTAAAGGAAAAAGTGTCTTTATGGGGTTTGAACACATGACCTTCTCCACCACAGACAGCAACCTTAGCTACTTTGCCATCGCCTCTGTTTATTTTACGGACCACTGTAGTCCTATGCCTAAAATATATTCTTTTTATGAACTACGCTTGAAAATAAGCAATCTATTTAGACTAAAATATCAGCTTTCATTGCAGCATAATTACATTGTAAAAGCATTGCAGTGGAAGCTGTTATTTTACTCTAAATAGAGGGGGGTTTCTATCTATGATAATGTGGTAGCTAGAGCTGCCAGTGCTTTGATCAGGACTAATGGACATTTCATTTATACAGATCTACTTCTTGAGGGCGATTTTTTATCTAACTATCCAAACTTTCCTATATAATTTAGTTAATCAAAAGACAATACAGAAAATGGGACCACCGTGGTCTTTAAGTATGTCAGAATAGCTAGAGTTAAGTTATGTGTTTGAAGTTATATATGAAACTGGCTAGACAAATACACAAATACTTGTGGCTCTCAACTTTTTTGGATACTATATATATGTACAAACACATTTACCGGACTCCTTGAACATAATTTTGTCAGCTACACGTAATATAATTGTGTAGAACCCACTGGGAAACTAAACAACAAAGTCAATTGAATCACACGGATGAAAACACACAGTTGGTGAATTCCCAGTTTAACCATCAAAAATACTTGAATTAAAGCTTCATATGGAATTCCTCTGACTTCTAGTACTGTTTTATTAGGATTTTCTCATGTGAGAGCTTGACCATAAAGAAGACTGAGCACTGTAGAATTGACGCCTTTAAGTAGATTTCTCCAACACCACAATTCAGAGTCCCTTGGACTGCAAGAAGATCCAGTCAATCAAAATTACAGGGAATAAAGCCAAACTGTCCACTGGAAGGTTAAATCAAAAGCTCAAATATTTTGGCCATATCATGAGAAGACAGGGGAAACATTGAAGGCACACGAATAAAAGTATGGCAAAGGCGTATATGGATAGATAAGGCCATTGAAGCAATGAACATGAGCTTGAGAGAGGGAGCAGTGGCATGCAGATGTGCCTTGTGTGCAGCGGTCCATAGGGTCAAGGAGAGTCAGGCACAACTGAACAACAACAGTTTCCAAAAGACTCATCTACTCTGTCCATCATATCTACATAAATAAGTTTAAATCTCCAGGATGACCTTAGGCCCCTCTCGACACTATACATATTCAGATCATCAAGTTTACAATTACTTAATTTATTTGAGTTACTTTTAATTGTTTAAAATGTATTTACCTATTATCTTTTCAGCAGCTTTTTTGATCAATTTGGCCTACATAGACAAGCTAAGAAACTCACCATTTTCTTGATCAATTTTCCGGAGACTGAGCTGTCTTGCAGGAACATCCATCTTCACATCGACCAGGTTTGGTAAGCTTATTACCAGTTTCTTACTGAACATATGCTCTGGGCGAAAGCGTTTCAACTTCTCGGTGGCTCTTCTTCTTTGATTGTCAAACAGCATGCTTAGCCGTCTAGGAAACATGAAGGTACACATTATGGGGATGGAAAATATAACTTTGGGGCCAGACAAGCCAATTATTACAGGTTATAAAGGGCAGCTACATATATTTACTGCCTAAAATCAAACAAATTGTCCCTGTATGGGTCTGCCCCCTGCAGCACATGCAGTACTGATTGTGCATTGTGTCATACTAGCCAATAAGTGACCATTTATTTGCAACATTCTCCAGAGACGTGGTCTCTGATAGGCTAGGACACCACTGCACATCCAGTCCTACAGAGTATGTGTCTGCAAACGCTGCACTGGGCAGACCCATACAGGAACTATTTGTTTGATTTTAGGCAGTGAAAACAGAGCTTTTAAGCACTTCTTAGGCATTTGTGCTAGCACTAGGTGACATAATTCTTTTTTACCTTCCTCCCTGTAATTGTCATGAAAAAAAAAAAAATGTACACATCACTTACTTCTAGGAAGCTCCAACCTTCTAGAACCTTCCCTGTCTTCCTGCTCTCTCTCATTTAGGTGCCATATTTCACAGCTGTGGCCAAAAGCCATACCACTGGTAGGGGCTTCACACTACTAGAATCTCAAAATGCTCACAAAGCAGGTCATGGTCTACAACTTGAGACACTGCTAGCGTGAAGCCTCTCCTTATGTGTGTGGTCTTAGATCACAGCTGACATAGAAATGACATAGAAATGGAAGTAGGGGGGGGGGGGGGGGTAATGTAAAGGGTGCTTCCACCTTAGACTGTGTGTAGTATGTGATATCCCCCTTCTAGATCCCTACCTTGTCGTAGTAAAGTGAACTATACCATGTAGGGCCACTTTAGATAGGCAGGTCATAGCAGAGAGGACTATAGCGGTCCCCTGGAGAAGGAACTGACAACCCACTCCGGTATCTTTGCCAAGAAAACCATATGGATGAGCACAACCAGACACAAATGTGCCTGGCGTGTGGCGTACATATGATCACTGAGAGTCAGACACGACTGAAGGGCTGAACAACAACAATAGTTGTATGTGATAAGAAATTCAGCTTTCTGTAATGACGCCTTTAAGTCTATAGCTTTAAAGCGATTTCACAAGAAATAAAATGATGCACGGTAAACAAGATTGTGAGTACATGAACTAGAGCTCCTGTTTTATCAGAATGTATACTTAACCAATTACTTGATTTATATTTCTTTTGGCCCAAAGTAAAAGTATAACCACTTCATTTTGAGCTTGGGTGTTAGATGCCCCCAGTGGTCTGGTACTTACCCATCGGTTTCACTTGAGGTGGTGTTCAGCTCCATCCTAGTGAAGGCATCCATCCGTTTATTAAGACGAGCTTTTAGAAATGAGTGGAACATGTATGTGTCCAATACCTACCAAACAAAGGAGAGATAAGGATCACTATAAGTATATATAATGCCAGACAAGAATCTATCCAAGCATGTTTGGTTTTTCATATAATTCTTTTTCTATCCATTTTCCCGTTTAAAAAGTGACAAAGGGCCCTATTCTAGTGCCCAATTCGTCAATTTATACACTTAAAATTGCCACATATTTTATTAGGTACTTGTAATCTGATTACGAGTTTCCCTACCCACAATTACTATGGGCCAGACGAAGATGCAAAACCGACCATAGAACTCGAATGGTTTTAGCACAGCTCCAATATTACGAGCAATAACTAATTAAAGTTACACAAAAATCGATATTCTATTAGACCCGTAGCTCTAGATCACAAATAAAGTCGAACCTGCAACTGAAAAAAGTATCAAGTTTCTGTCAAAAATATTATGAGTATTAAATAAGGCTCGCAAGGGCTTTATCAAACACTTATTAGAGATGTAACAGCAATTAAACACACAATACTGTACTTTAAAAGCACAGGAAGGCATGGAAAGACATTTATATTAATTGCACAACAGTCTCAAACCCATAAATATGCAATTAAAAGAGTGCTAGATTGCCTTATTGTGAGCCCGATTGGCAAATATTACTTATTGGCTCTCATTAATCTGTAGCGTCTGATTGCAGATTATGTGCAACTTCCATGTTTTACTGACGTCATGATGACGGTCTCATTTACTATTGGCTGTGTCTAAGAAGTAAATTACGGGCTTGCTTAAATATTGTCAAATCATTTGATTACGCCCCTACTTAAAAAGTCACGGTTTGCACGTTTAGGCTTAAGGAGGTAAATTGTGGGCTTGAGTCCATAGAATACATCTATACATTTAGAGGAAGAAAAAAAAACACCTGCAGCAAAAATGACAGGTTAGAGGCATTTGTGGGCTTATAATAGAATAGGGCTCAAAGTTTCTAAAGAGTACAAAAAAGAAATACACAGATTGTACTAGAAATATTCTGGAGATATTCCTCGTTGTTTTTATTATTGCAACTACTAATTAGTGGCAAATTAGTGACAGAGTTTCTGTAAACACATAAACAAGAAAAACCTACTCTAGTGTTATTGTGCAGTTAGGCCCCTCCGCCACACTTATCAAGCACCAAGTGCTGCAAACTGAGCTGTATATTATTTTCATGAGACACAAACCGTGAAATGATTCACTGTAGAAAACAATGGCTAGTACAGCCAAACTTGTTATTAGGGAGACAGCTTATTGTTAACTATTTGTATACTTTTTTCTGGATGAATCAATGCTACAATATTATATTAAGATCTATTACATCTAAACTATACTTAATCTCTATTTCTGTGAATGCTCTTCTTTCATTTCAGAATATTCGTTTAATATCATTAATATTTTAGATGATAATCACAATAAGTTTTGCTTTTATATTTAATGTGTGTTTTTGTTTTAATTGAAATTAGCTTTATCATGCGATTCAAAGAATTTAATTAAAAATAAATTATGAAACAACCTAATTTTTTTAACACAAATACAGTATGGAAAACAGTATATAAAATAATTTATGCTTTAGGTGTTAAAATGAATATATAATTAGAAAGAAAATCTATAGGCATTTATTAAGAAGCTCTAATGTGAAGACCATACAGTATTAACGTGTGTGTTTGTGTTGTTCAGTTGTGTCCGACTCTCCCTGACCTGATGGACTGCAACACACCATGCTAATCCACTTGGAAGAGATACCGGAGTGGGTTGCCAGTTCTTTCTCCAGTGGGCCACAGCATGCAGCTCCTGGTATTCCTAGGTGGTCTCCCATCCAAGTACTGACCAGGCCCAGGCAGGGTGGTGCGACCTCTTGGTTCCCTGACTGGAATCAAATCCAGGTCGCAGTGGTGAAAGCATTGAATCCTAACCACATAGTATTGCCTGATTAATGGATATAGCCCAATGGTATATTGAGGTGGATGCAAAGATACCAGCAATTAACGAAGAAGTGGCTGCAGAAGCTCACAAGGTTACTGAGGGCAGGTAAGGGATTGGGTTGCATTGCCTGATTTGTTGGACCATCTGTTAATCCGACAAGTTCTATCACTTGTATTACACAGTAAACCGTTACATGACAAAAAAGCCACTTCTTGTAGAGTAAAAATGTAAATTACCTTCTTGTAAAATGGCTGGTCTCCAGGAGCTCGTGTTTTTTGGAATTCCTCACTGTTAAACACCCTGTGTTCATAATTAAGATGTCCTTTTACATCCCTGGAGAATAAAGATAAACGTACAATGAAACAAATCTTTCAAAATAAAACATTCTAATCCCTCACCTCTGTTTACAATATAACAGCATAAATATATGATCCGATTAGCCTTCATAACAATATTAGGATTGTTAGGAGCCTTGTAAATGTGGACTGCATTAGTGGCTTGGCTACAGAATAGTATGGTTAAGAGAGGAAACATCCCTTAAAAGGGACTCTGTCGCTCTAAAAAAAGGAAACAGATTTAATTTTAGAACATTAAAACTGGCTATATACGTTGTGCTAGCAGTTTTTCTCTATAGTAAATAAATTCTGAAATATTTAAAATTGATTTTTCAGCTCCTGTATTGTAATATATGGCTCAGGGTGCTTGATATGGGGGGGGGGGGGGGGGGGGGGGTCTTTGCTGGTCTTTCTCTGCAGTGACCAAAGTAGACTGTAATCCTAATTAGCAGATGAAAACACCTAATTAATATGCATGAGCCACTCATTTGCATATAAATACAGCAACAACAACATCATAGAATTTCTCAAAATGTACTCACTTTAGAAAAAAAATGGATAACATATAACCCCTTGTTATTGGGGTGACAGCGTGTAATATATATGAGAACGTCCTTTCAACTTGTACGCTAATGTTTCTTAAATGTATTTGCTTTTATATCTAAGAGGATGTGATTGAAATGCAGGTGACAACATGTCCGAGAAGACAGCGGGACAGAACTAGTCCTGAGAAATAGATTGGAGTGTCATCCGCATAAAAATACTTTATAGAAGGAGGAGGAGAGGGAGGAGGCGGAGGGGAAGGAAGAGGCGGAGGCGGAGAGGAAGGAAGAGGCGGAGAGGAAGGAAGAGGCGGAGGCGGAGAGGAAGGAAGAGGCGGAGGCGGAGAGGAAGGAAGAGGAGGAGGCGGAGAGGAAGGAAGAGGCGGAGAGGAAGGAAGAGGCGGAGAGGAAGGAAGAGGCGGAGAGGAAGGAAGAGGCGGAGGCGGAGAGGAAGGAAGAGGCGGAGAGGAAGGAAGAGGCGGAGGCGGAGAGGAAGGAAGAGGCGGAGAGGAAGGAAGAGGAGGAGGCGGAGAGGAAGGAAGAGGCGGAGAGGAAGGAAGAGGCGGAGAGGAAGGAAGAGGCGGAGAGGAAGGAAGAGGCGGAGAGGAAGGAAGAGGCGGAGAGGAAGGAAGAGGAGGAGGCGGAGAGGAAGGAAGAGGAGGAGGCGGAGAGGAAGGAAGAGGAGGAGGCGGAGAGGAAGGAAGAGGCGGAGAGGAAGGAAGAGGAGGAGGCGGAGAGGAAGGAAGAGGAGGAGGCGGAGAGGAAGGAAGAGGCGGAGAGGAAGGAAGAGGAGGAGAGGAAGGAAGAGGAGGAGGCGGAGAGGAAGGAAGAGGAGGAGGCGGAGAGGAAGGAAGAGAGAGGAAGGAAGGAAGGAAGGAAGGAAGGAAGGAGGAGGAGAGGGAGGAAGAGAAGTAGTAAGTATAAATCAGCAGCATCCAATGAGCTAATTGGGACGCATTTTAAAGGGACAACTTAATTACAATTTCCCTATGAATGCCTATACCCTATCTTCACTATAATAACACACTTCAGGCGTTTTTTTTCCTTTGGGGTAGACATGTCTGAAGAAACCAAAGAAAAGTAAAACAATTTGTAGTTGAGGCCGACACAGGCATTTGCAGGGCACATATAATTTTGGGTCCTTTTAGGGAGGGATGGCCGGACAGGTGGAGGATTAACTGGACTGTATACAAACTCTTATAAAAACAGCGAAATACACTACAATTAAGAAAGAAAGAAAAATCAGTATCACTATACCGTGCTCTGTGTGGTGATTTAGAGATGAATGGATAAATGCAATGATCCTTTAACAAGTATATTGCAGTATAGTGTAGTAGAGCGTACCCTGTTCTGGCATCCCAGACCATGTAGGTTTAGGGTTAGGTTTCGCATTTTCCTACCTGAATATGTCAACAATGAGCTGCAATGTGATCTCTTTTATTTCGCTGTTTAGATTCTGTTGCCAGAGCCTTCTGCGCATCCTAAACTCTCCGATGTCCATTAGGGAGCTCAGATGAGAGAGCTCCAGGTCATAGTGGAACTGAAGACTCTCAACTCTGTAACAAATAACAAGCAGAACATATAAATAACCATTGCATCCGATTCAAGAATACAGAATTATTAATCCAAGTTTAGTATGAGGTTGTGGACAACTGAAGTCTGTAAAATTTCCCAGGGATTCCAGCTTTATTTTTTATTTTATAAATCATCTTACCATGTTCACTGGCAGATAGGCCAGCAATGCATTTAATCTAAAAATGTGAATAAGCTTGCAGTTTCCCAGGCACGTACATGGTAAGTTATCAAAACAACGCCAACCTTTTTTTTTTGTAATCTTTTGACTAAATGACTCGATCATCTTGCAAAAACAATTAGATTTTTAAAATTATTTGGAATGTTAAATCTCCTAGTCAGATCAAGTTTATATCCAATGCAGAAATGACACTGGGATGTATGAGCCGTGCCCTTGATATTCACATCCGCATCCAAGCATTGGCAAAGGAAGAGTTAAAAAAATATATAAAAAATAGGTATTTGAAGCATCCACAGTGTGGAATCCCAATGTTACACAACTACACATAAGCCATTACCAGGCTTAATTTATCAGATCTGATTATCACATATATAGTTGTGAGCATACGAGTTGTTGCTAACGCTTGGCTCCTTGCCAGCAACTGCGACCCTCGCAAACTTTACGTTGGAACGCAAACACGACACAGCAACTGCGACCCTCGCAAACTTTACCTCGCAACGCAAACAACATACGAGACACGTTACCACTCATTACGACCTCGCAAAAATCGTCCGCAACCCGCAAACATGAAAAAAGTCCAAACACAATAAATCCACACAGCACATACATAAAAAGCTTACCTACAGCAAGAGGGAGCATCCAGGACCTCAAAAAAGCAACTTACACCTTTATTTAAATAAAAATAAGAGTTTACACACTAAAAAATTCTCTAAGCGAGAGAAAAAATGGCCGCCGAACAAAACGAAAACGAGGCTACAGCACTCTAAACACGCAAAACACCACAAGAAACTCGCAAAACAGCACAAATGAACTACGGATATTCCGTTAATACGCATACCACACATTACCGGCCATTTTACGCCAATGCGGAAGTACACAACTATGCTAACGGTTTGATCTCGCGCACGCACACTATTACACTGCACACATTCAGCACGCTTATACAGCAGCTCCACACCACTAATGCTGCAGCAACATCAAAACAGATTGTCAGCTCTTCAACACAATGCTTCAAAATAGGTAAAGTATATTCATTTATTAATGTATTATATATTTCAGTAGTACACACCAAACAGCATTAGCTACCTTACAAATTTCATTGCCGCCATTTTTTGACGGGCAATTCGCTAGTGTATATATTATATATATAGTTGTGAGCATACGAGTTGTTGCTAACGCTTGCGGGCTCACATTGCAAGCCGCGGCCCTCGCTCCTTGCCAGCAACTGTGACTCTTGCAAAATTTAAGTTGCAACGCAAACAAAATACGAGACACGTTCCGACCCATTATGACCTGGCAAAAAACGTCCGCAACACGCGCACATCAAAACATCAAAAATCCCACAAATACAGCAAGAGGGCCGCCGAACAAAACGAAAACAAGGCTAAAGGTCCCTAAACACGCAAAACACCACCAAACACCTACGGATATTCCGAAAAACTTGCACGAAAATGAACGACGCTACATCAGCCACATTATATACACCAAACACCCTTCGCTCACTTACAATTTCATTGCCGTCATTTTTTGACGGGCAATTCGCTAGTGTATATATATATATATATATATATATATATATATATATATATATATAAAATCTCAACACTGATAAAAGTTTATTCTCAGTATTGCTTCTGACTTGAGAAAGAGAGTTGCAACTCTCAAAAGCTTGGCATGTCTGTCTAATCTATCTATACACACACATATATATTTTTTATTGCAAAGTAACGGGTAGGTTGCTATATAGAAAGTAGAATACAGTCAACATGGAACCTCTCTTTTGGCTTACTTCATTATAAACATTTCCGCAGCCTCCACAGGAATATCTGGAACATCAGTCTCTTCTTCATTTTTTGAATAGGAAATACTTCCACCATCGATGCTTATCAAGACTAAATCTTCAGCTTCCTTAGATAGACAAAAAAAAAAATACATTAAGAAATGTTAGGCATGCACAAGTCTGTCTGAGTTGAAGGGACATTCTAATATAAAGTACCAAAAACCTGGCTTTGAATTAAGAGATATTTAGTCGTAATATTATTCTGTACCATTATAGGACAGCTGTAGTTCCACATTTAAAACAACTAAACTTCATAATATGTGAAACAATTTTCGAAAGTAAATAAATGAATAAATAAACCTTTAAGTTACCCTTGGAAGAGCCAACCTATGGATGTGATCATTTTTTATGTTGTGTGTGTGTGTGTCGTTCAGTTGTGTCCGACTCTCCGTGACCTCATGGACCGCAACACACCATGCTGATCCACTTGGTATTCATGGCAGAGATACTGGGTTGCCAGTTCCTTCTCTAGTGGGCCACAGCATACAGCTCCTGGTATTCCTTGGTGGTCTCCTAGTACTGACTGGAATCTAACCCAAGTCACAGCGGTGAAAGCACTGAATCCTAACCACTGCACCACCAGGGAACTCCCTGGTGTATAAAACTCCTCCCTATATGTTCAGAGTAGAGTTTGATCAATGGCCTCAGATGATACAAATGTCGCCCTGCAATGTTTTCAAGAGTTGAAAACAATGGATGGGGCAAGAGGTTCCACTAATGTTACTATACATTAAAAAGTACAATTCTATCATATTTAGTTCTTTTTAAAAAAAAAAAAACACAACACACATACATGCATACATACATACGATTGAGGTAGCCGTGAGTGTCCAGTAATCTAGTTATGCAGTATATACTGATATCTTTTTTTTTTTTTGGACAAACATATTCATAATATAGAGACGAGCTTTCGAGATATAACTTCTTTTTATCAAGTCAAAAAGTATTGCTTTACTTTATTATATTGCAAAATAACATTGGACATTGTCATTTTAATGGGAATTTCTCTCTTAAACACAGTAATCATATATGTTAAATACAACCTTTTGAATTTGTACACTTGAAGAGGCAGCGATTGCAAAAATTGCAGCAATTAATGTATTACATTCTGTATCCAGTCATGCTGCAGTCTCCCATTTTGGTTTCTGTTGATCAGCTTGCTGACGTGGAAGTAGATTTTGAGTGTACAGAAAGATTCTGTCTGCATATATGGCAGGTACAGTTAGCAGTGGTTTCAGCAGGACTAAAGGGAGACTAATTAGTTTACAGGAATGCAACTCCTCTTGGAACGATAGAGCGCCAATATAAATATAAGACCATATAGTAGTCCTTTAAGCAAAGCAAACTATATCCAAGCACTAAACACTGTGCTTTATCTAATATTGGAGAAGGGATTAGCTCATTCTTATTTATGCATGTACATATTGTGGGGTTATATTGGACACCCACTCTTTATTTTGTGACTTTCTGATTTGAATAACTTTATTATAAAATATAATATTAATAATAAACGACACAACTAGAAGGAGAATTGCATTCAGTGATATTTGAGTATTCACACAATCCAATGTCCATAAAGCGTAGCATGCAAATAAAACAATACAGTAGTTTTGTGCCAGTCTTGGCATATTTACACAGCCATGCCAGCTTCCACCTACTGAGGCCTCTGTGAGGAACCAAGTAAGATTCAAACCCAAACATAATATTAATTGCATGACAAATAAAGCACATTCATGACCGCAGTATTGTTTGATTAAGGACATGAATCATGAAACTGCTGTATATTTATACAAAGGAAAGCTTATGCAAACATGAAATAACTTCTACATTGTGCATCAAACACTACAAAAGTAACATAAAATATGTTCATTCGATTTGCTGACTGATCACGGTTCAGGGCACTGCACTTATAAGGGGCGGAGCTACTGCTGGTGCAATGCACTGGGACCCTCCACTGAGGGGCCCCAGTGTGTTCTAATGTTTTTATAGTGTACTGGGCCTCTCTGTCTCACCAGTCCCCTCCGCACCTTAATTTGAGTATTTTTAGAAAGGGAATGGGTGTAAAATTAATTGGTGGTTCTGCAGGTATTACTATCTGCCAGCACGATTTCTTGGCAGGAGAGGGAATCCCGAGTGACATCACACACATGATTGGGGACTCCCTGCCCCTAAGAGAAGAAGCCCTGGCAGGAAAAGCATAGCACTACATACGTATTCCACCTAAGAAGACAACATCAAGGTGAAGGGGACTGGTGCAGCCAAGAGAGCCCAATACTTAATAATAATAATAATAATATAAAGAAAAAAAAATTTGCTCCGAGGCCCTACATTCATTAGCTCCACCACTGGTACGGATCAAGTGTTATGGGGAAATCATATAGTGCCTTTAGTCCAAGGATATCCAATCTAAGGCCCGGCGGTCACAGAGCGGAAGTCCATTTCTTTTAAACTGCCCCAAATTCTGCCACAGATGGAACCCTGTACTGTATGTGTCGCAACAAGTGCCACATTTTGCAACACATTTATAGGAGCAGAATTCCATCCCAAACCTGCGTTCCACCGCCCTCGCCTCGCTTCATAACTCGCTCTCTTCCATAGTTCCCTTTAGCATCTCTCAAGCTCCCTTGTACAGAAAAATGCTTAAAATGCTTTATAAAATCATATACGTCTAAAAATACAAATCAAAACTTGATGAGTAACCATAAATAATTTTCTCATTTGAATTTGGTATGTATATATTTGTTCATTTTTTTTTTTTTACTTTTATCTACCCTGAACAGCGTTACGGAATATGTTGGAGTGTTATAAATAAAAGGATCACATATATAGTTGTGAGCAAACGGGCTGTTGCTAAAGCTTGCGGGCTCACACAGCGAGCATGCGGCCCTCGCAAAATTTACGTAGTTACGAAAGCAAAATACGAGACACGTTACAACCCATTACGACCTGGCAAAAATCGTTCCAAACACGCGCACATGAAAACCACAATAAATACACACAACAAATACATAAAAAGGTTACCTACAGCAAGGGGGGCACCCAGGACCTCGAAAACTGAAGTTACACCTCAATTTAACTCCAAATAAAAGAGTTTAGACACTCAAAAATCCCCTAAGCGAGAGAAAAAATGGCCGCCAAAAAAAATGAAAATGAGGCTACAGCACTCTAAAGACGCAAAACACAACCAAACACCTGAAAAAGACGTACAGAGCATATTTTTTTACAGAAGTTTTTAGTTAGTGACGACCTTGCTTTTGGATAGAAGTACACCAAGTAAAAACTTCTGTAAAAAGAAATATGCTATGTGCCCTTTAGATTTGCCGAGCTGCAATATATAAGGCTGATATATTATATTGGCATAGATTTAAAATGACACAAAGATTGCGAGCCGCTGCACTAAACTGATTGGCTGCACCTGATATTGCCAAATTAGAAGATGGTTCTGACATTCTTGTAAGGCTGCATTCTCTGTTAACCCTTGCACCATTCTTTTTTTCAAGCAAAAACAAAAATAACTCTTATGTGGAATTATCAATATTAATTCAGTACAATGTGTGAAATTCCCAGAATACGAACCTTGCTAACTTCTTCAAAGTGATCAAGATGGCATCCCATAAGGAAGGATGTTGGCGCCATGACAAAGTCCAACATCTGCCGTGAGAGTATGGGCACGAACGTGTGCTGCCACTGAAGTGGGTGCAAGTACACCATGAAACACTCGGCAATCAGCGTAAGCAAGGCCCAGTCCGACGAGAACAGGACAATCCGCTGCTCGGTGAGAATGCAAGATATAATCTGCCAAAAGAAACATGGCGTGTAAATAGTGCAGGAACCAATTAATGTTTTCAACACCAGATGGTTGCAGCAAAAATAATATTCAGCAGCATGAGCACAACAGGAAATGTCTCAACGATGCACAGGATTGCATTGTTACGGAAAAGAAATATAAAACTATAGTAGGATCATGATGTAAAAATGCATGACCCTGGATATCTTAAAGGCACAGTAAATCGAAAGTTTCTTGCACTAAAAATGAATTAGATGAAGCCCCAAAACCTTACTTTTTATCCCGCTCCACCCTCTATTAGGTAGTTTATATTAATATTATAAACAGGGAACCTTCCATATCCCTTTGAATGTCACAACTCGGGAGAACTTTAGCCCGGTGTGTCTGCTTCTGCTGTACCAGTAACGGTAGCAATCTGTAAAGGCTGATAGTTTTGGAAGATCTCGGATACGGAGAAGAAGCATCAGCAAATCTATTGTTTTTTATTAAAGATATTAGAAGAAATAATATAATATTAAAAATAATTTACTTGCAGAAGGGATAATAACAGGAGAGAAAACATTTTATTTTTCTTTTAACGCCCCTAAAATGAATTGGGTACTTTGGGAGGAAAATATTCTTCTTTATTACGCAGTCTGTAAGTCAACCGAATCTGTTGACTGTACATAAAGTAAATCCGAATTGTGCCCAATATAATCATATGGTTACCTGTAAGATCAGTTTTGGTGTAAAGCAAAGAAAAGGAAGATGCAGATCAAAGTCAATTATTGGACTATCTGGATCTTCTTGAGATGGGAAAACAATCTGAAGAGTTTTCATGCTGAACACCTGAAAAAAAAATGAATCCTTATGTAAATAATACTGGCATCAGTGGCAATGCACCCAAATAATTCTATCATCATATAAACTGGTGATGGGCAAATATTTATGTAATCTGATTTGCTGCTTAAAAAGTACCTATTAAAATATACATTCAGTATTTTTACCATATTACAAGATGAAGCAGTATAAACATGTTTATCTCAACTAAATGCTTAAGACACACACGTTTCTCTTTATGGCCCAGTGTGCTAATTTGTGGGACAGTCTAACTGCATGTTTAGACATTGTTAGACCACTCGAGTCCACTAGAGACACATGCAGCCTTATTAAATTGCAATTCGGTAAATTCTAAAGGGCTCTATATAAGCACATAGCATATTTTCTTTTACAGAAGTTTTTAGTTAGTGAAGACCTTGCTTTTGGATAGAAGTCCACTAACTAAAAACTTCTGTAAAAATAAATATGCTATGTGCTTATATAGAGCCCTTGAGAATTAACCGAATTGCAATTTAATAAGGCTGTAAAATCGGCACACTGCGGTCATTTATCAAATTTAATAAACCGGCACCCCCGATGGCACACCGGCACCCCCGATGGCACACCGGCAACCCCGATGGCACACCGGCAACCCCGATGGCACACCGGCAACCCCGATGGCACACCGGCAACCCCGATGGCACACCGGCAACCCCGATGGCTAGCTTCTGGCACACTATAGTTTAGAGTGACGAGACCAAAAAAGCACTTTATGGTCATAACCATAAGCACTAAGTTTGGAGAGGAGGCCTATAGTGAAAAGAATACCATCCCCACTGTGAATATATATAAAAACTTTTTTACCTGCAAGGACTTTACAATAATGTGCAATAAATGTAATTTCAATAGCCCATACCGACTGGCAGAAGGGCCAGCAATGCATTCTTGGATACTCTACCAGTGAAAGGGTTAACGCCTGACAAAAAGCAATGAAAACTTAAGAATCGCTCATTTCCAGTTAAGCTAAGCTTACTCATAGTTTCAGCCACACGCCACACTCCCGGTGGTATAGGACCTCTGTCTCATCATATTACCTAACTTTGCATCTGTCCCCACAAACCTACTTGTTACTTTCTAATGCTCATGGGGACCGGCTGTGACATTCAGTACATTTTAGTACTACATGTGCAATACTCCATTGTCATCTAACTGCAGATAATATTCTCTATATGTGTCTCTAACTATGACTAATGGTGACAGTGTGTCATAAAGTGTTACGCTCTCTTCATCCATGAGAGACCAGCAGATACGGTTTCAGGGACCAGCTGTTGAGAACCATTGGTCTACTCATAATGGGATTAGACAATTGAAAAAAACATGGACCAAAATGAGTCCAATCAACTGTAAAAATATTCAGAATTGTATCCAGTCAATATGATTCTTAATGAACCATTGTTTTTTTCTGGTTTGCCTAATACTATATTCCAGTAATCACAAACAAACATGGTGGTCTTACCAGATTTAGTGGTCCGGGAGGTGGATTGGGAATTAGAGACAGTTTTGCCGCAAATTCTTTGATACGATCATCGACATCAACATCTCTGCAGGATTTCAGTTGTACCAGCAAACTAACAATGTACAAAAAATATATATGAAAAAAAGAATATATATGACTTTAGTTTTATGTTCTTATTTCAAATAAAACAACTGCTTCTGAGGAAAGGAGAGGTAGAGTTCACATGTATAGCGGAAATGTAGAACATGTCCAAAAATCATTTAGACTTGGCGTGTCCATAACTGGACAAGGGTAAACAACGATTCCTGGAGATCCTACTAATTTTGTTTTATTACCGAATTCAAATTAAAAACAATTGCAACAAAATCCCAATATGTTGCAGTTAAGGCATCCATACGGTTCACTGCCCTTGGTTTCCTGCTAAACCAGGTACTTCATAAAGCTTAAAATACAGTGTAACCAATCACCTAAACGCCAATAATCTCTTACCATGATAAGCAATCCTTTAGTGCACTGTAGTACGGATATCTGGATATAACACACAGGACAAATGGAATGAAGAAGGTGCAGCCTTTTGTAGTGTTGGTGGTGTAATCCCAATATGCCTGTCCATTGGTCATACCTAGAACTTCCTAGGAGCAAAAACACAAATGGAGTCAGATCCCTCACTTACTTTAAGTGTTGTCATTTTCTCACTTAGATGATCAAAAGTTACAAAAAGATTTGCATGGACTACAACCTCTACAGTCAGGTCCCATCACACCTGTCCCAGTGGCACACTATGTGTTCATGGTGTCCTTTGGTTAGATTAATAGTGGCCAGAAATTCACCAAAAATATTTGCCAGAAAGTTTCTTTCACTGGAAGTAAAAATACAAAGGGCAGAGAGATGGGCAAGACTTAAGGGGTTCTGGAAAGGGGGTCCATATGTAAATTACAGGAAAGTCCAGTCATACAGGGAATTCACAACATACAGAACCGCTTGGAACTACTATAAAATACTCATTTTTAGGAGCAAGATAATAAAGCCATGTTTATCCAGCCTTCAGTAAGTATTATTTGAATGAATGGCACTGCCCCAAACATTCAGATGCAGTAGAGGTACTAGGTCAGATTCATTTAAAACATTTTTTCTTTTCTTTTTCTGGAATAATAATTACCTGAACTGATCTGTAATACTGAGCGACGACTCCATATGTTCTGTTTCCACAAACATCTGTAAATACCAGGAAATGGAAGTGGTCCTCCTTGGGCTCTGCACTCAGCTGAAGACCACCTGCAGACAATGTTATGTTACGGTTATAAGTCTAGAAGAAAGCCCACAGGGCAGTTAAAGGACAATATACAGTATGTATGTATGTATGTATGTATGTATGTATGTATGTATGTATGTATATCACATATTATAATTGTCTAACTGCGATTCGTCGTCACGCTTCAGACGAATCGCAGTTTGACAATTATAAAGTGCTGCGCATTGCGCAGAGCGCGGCGCGAGCCGCGCATGCGCAGAGCGCGGCGCGAGCCGCGCATGCGCAGAGCGCGGCGGGAGCCGCGCATACGCAAAGCGCGGCCCGAGCCGTGCATACGCAAAGCGCGGCGCAAGCAGCACTTGCGCGCAGCGCGGCCCAAGACAAGAGTGAAGAAGAGGGGGGGGGGTAGAGGCACAGAGGGAGAGTGGGGAAGAGGAGAGGGAGAGTGGGGAAGAGGAGAGGGAGAGTGGGGGAAGAGGAGAGGGAGAGTGGGGGAAGAGGGGAGGGAGAGTGGGGGAAGAGGGGAGGGAGAGTGGGGGAAGAGGGGAGGGAGAGTGGGGGAAGAGGGGAGGGAGAGTGGGGGAGAGTGGGGAAGAGAGGCACAGAGGGAGAGTGGGGAAGAGGGGGGGGAGAGGCACAGAGGGAGAGTGGGGAAGAGGGGAGGGAGAGGCACGGCACAGAGGGAGAGTGGGGAAGAGGCACAGAGGGAGAGTGGGGAAGAGACACAGAGGGAGGGGGAGAGACACAGAGGGATAGGTGGGAAAGAGACACAGGGGAGGTAGAGGAGGGGGAAAAGACACACGGGAGGGAGAACAGGGGGAAGATACACATGGGAGGGAAATGGGGGGGGAAAGAGGGGAACAGACACAGGGGGAAGGGGGAAAGAGACACCGGCCAGGGGGGAACAGGCACAGAGGGAGAGGGGGGAGAGATACAGAGGGTGAGGGAGGAAGAGACACAGAGGGAAAGGGGGGAAGAGGTACAGAGAGAGGGGGAAAGAGGCACAGAGGGGGGGGGGAACAGAGGAAGGGGTGAAGAGACACAGTGGCGAGACACACAGAGAGAGGCGGGGTAAGAGGCACAGAGGGAGAGGGTGGAAGACACAGAGGGTGAGGGGGAAGAGACAGGGAGGAAGAGGCACGGAAAGAGGAGGGGGAAGAGACACAGGGGAGTGAGAGGAGGGGGAAGAGACACAGGGGAGAGAGTGCAGGGGGGAAGATACACAAGGGAGGGAAATGGAGACACGAGGAAGGCCGGAACAGACACAGGGGGAGGGGGAAAGAGACACAGGGGAGGGTTGGGGGAGACACAGGTGGGGGAAGAGATGCATGGGAGGGAGAAGGGGGAAAGAGACACAGGGGAGGAGTTTAGAGACACGGGAGGGAGAGGGAGGTAAAAACATAGGGGGGCAGGAGATACAAAGGAGGTAGACGAGGTGGAAGGAGACACAAGGGAGGGAGAGGAGGGGGGAAATAAGACACGAGGGAGGAAGTAGACAGAGGGAGAGACTCGCAATGAGCTCCAAAGGGGCTCATTGCAAGGCCTGTGATGAGCGCCAAAGGCGCTCATCACAAGGCCAGTAAAGTAGAGGGGGAGAGGCTTACATTGTGTGGCAAACAGCATTGCCAGGCTTCAGTTTTTATTGCCGTCATTTTTGACGGGCAAGTCGCTAGTATATATATAATGTGTGTGTAAGTAAATCGAACATTTGTGTTCACATTTGAACGTCTAAAAGAAGTCAAAAACTTATCTCAAGATCAGAATTCTAAGTAATCCAGTTACTACACTGCATTCTGGGAACCTGGCAGAGATATGCAAATGAGCCCACTAAGGCTTCGCTTTTTTAATCCAATGCCATATATATATATATATATAATCCGAGTATATAGTGATGTCAAGCTTTCGAGAGCAGACCTTTCTTTGTTAAGTCAGAGACAATACTCAACAAAAAGAGGTCCAATCTCAAAAGCTCGTCGTGAAAACTATGAATATGTCTGCCCAACAAAAAAAGGTATCACTATATACAGCAATACTCTGATTATTCATCTAGATTACTGGACATTCACAACATATTCATGGGTTTCATGACGAGCTTTCAAGAGCGTATTGAGTCTGACTCGACAAAGCGAGGAACGCTCTCGAAAGCTCGTCATGAAACCTATGAATATGTTTGTCCAATAAAAAAGGTATCACTATATACTGCAATACTCTGATTATTCATCTGGATTACTGGACATTCATGGCTACCTCACTTTATATATATATATATATATATATATATATATATATATATATATATATATATATATATATATATATATATATATACACACACATATACACACACACACATATATATATATATATATATATATATATATATATATATATACACACATATACACACACACACATATATTTATATTAAATAAATAAATAATGGTATTGCATAAAAAGCAAAGCCTTTGTGGGCTCATTTATATATATCCCCTTCTGGATCGCTACCTTGTCGTGGTGAAGGGGATGGCGCACCTCAATGAAGCTCTAAACTATACAATGTAGATTAGCACTATGGAATATGTTGGCACCTTATAAATAAAAGAAAATAATAATAAATGTAGGGTCACCCAAGATGGGCAGGTCATAGCAGAGACATCAGACAAATCGCTGTCTACTGGGAGTAGGAACTCAATATTAATTTTCAGCCTCCAGCTGAATGTTTATCTCCACCCGGATAAGGTCATTAAGGTGAGGGTGGGGGTTGGTTGGAGGAGAGACAGCAATAAAAGGTTTTTAAGTACAATAAAACTTGATAAGAGAATAAACAATGATTCATAGACCGCTGTTGATAAGGGAAATTACTTTAATACAAATCTCCAGCCAGTTGAGAGCATTGTGTTGGTGCACATTGAGTCTGAATATTTATCAGCTGTCTGCTAGACAAAACCACTGACCTTATAGTAGGTGGATACAAGCAGCGATGGAGTCTGAACATGGACATCAAGTTTAATGTTGAATATTGTTTTTTTAAATCATTAAACATGAATTGTATTAATGATCACTGCCTAATTAAAACATCTACAGTGTTACATAGTAATTAAGGTTGAAAAAACTACTTTTAGTCCATCAAGGTTCAACCTTTTAAGATCTCCTCTGATCTGCAATATGCGGATCAGTTGTTAATTGAGCTTGTGTTAGGACAATAACGTCATCCTTTCTGATCTTGGCTTAGATAGCTGCTTATTTTTTTAATTTGATACACATTTCATAAACATGTGAAGTTTTTCCTAAAATGCAATTGGTGCTTTAAACCCAAGTTATATGTTGATTTTACCAGGAAAGCAGAGCTGCGGTAAGCCATTTAGGTCGATATCCTTTGGCACACTGATCTCCTCTGTGGCCGTCTCTTTCTGGCCCATACTGTTGGTTGTCACACTGTCGGTCTTTGGTTTTTCCTTCTTCTTTCTGAAGGAACGTCTCTTTGCTACTCTCTGAAAGTTATTCTGGGCAGAGGTTACGTTGTGCGTTTCCTCTTTCGATATAAAAGGAGGGACAAAGACAGACAGGATTTCAGGCTCTAGATATTGTAAACTCCTTATTCCTTTCTGAGCAACCTAAAAGGACAGAAAAAAAAAAGAATAAAATTTACATTAGATCAATTGGACTTGACAGTGTACAGTATCGGGTCAACATATATCATGGTATATAGAATTTTTCCTTTATTAACCTTTTTCTAATCCTACACACAATGCTTATATCAGAAACAAACATTTGATTTTTTTTCATGCAAAATAATAAAAAAAAAAATAATAATCTTACATAAGCAGGGTACACAGGAAATACAGCAAGATACATATTTTGACCTTTCTGGTACAGAGCACAGGAATTAACTGTTGCAGTTCTTGTACGGAGCACATGCCACTGAGGTGAAGAATGATACAATATATTAGCCTGATTCTGAATTTTAATGTTATGCTAATTTAGGTGAAATTTTCTAGAGGCGTATACCATCAAATGCAAATGCCAAAAAAACATAGGAGATTTTGCCAACTTCAAGGTAAGCTAATTAATGTTTTTTTTATGTAGAAAAATGGTTCACACACACTACTAATTATCCTCTATCAGATGCATTCACTATCCAGCTTACTTACATATCCCTTCAATACAGGTTTTACTAGCATTATCAAAGCCAATGAGAACAAGACAGTGGCCCCAGACAATACATCCGAAGGTACTGAAGAATCTTAGATTGGTACTTGCTGCATTGTTAAATAAACTATTTTATGAATCATTATTGTCAGGATTAGTTTCAGATGGCTGTAAAACTGCTAAGTAAATTTTATATATATATATATATATATATATATATATATATATATATATATATATATATGTGTATATATATATATATATATAAAATGAATTGACCGTTTGCCCCCTAGAGGATGGTGCCAAGTAAAGAAGTGTAAACAGTTCTTGACAGGAGTGACAGAGTTAACCTCCTGAAGAACTCCTAATTGGTGCAGCTTCACTTTAAAGCCTGGAAAGCAGACATGGGGAGGGTATGGCCGATTAGGCTCTGGCCCAGGTTGTGTGCTGCTGCTAAGCAGCCAGAGCAAGCCACAGAGAGGTGCTTGCTGGCTGGTCCTGTGTGGATCTACATTTTGAATTTTGGAAAGCAAACCTGAAGAAGGAGATCACCTTGTTTACTGAGGACAACAGAAAGGAGTGTGTGCGGTTTGCAGTCGCTCGATGAACAGAGCTGTCAGCAAGAGGGACTACAGACTCAGGAGGTGAAACTACAAAGGCACCAAGTAAGGGAAGTGAATATTGAGGATTCCCAGGCAGAGTTGCCTAAAGGTCTAGGCAAGTGTGGAGCTGTCAGAGGCACCAGACTTATTATACCCCAGGGAAGAGGCGGAGTGCTTGACCTGTTCAATTGCAGTAAGTTACTATTGCAATATCAAAGGGTCCCTGGGGTGAAGCATATGGTAGAAACGGGTGGGCCCTATGCTTCATCGTTCGTTACTTATGTAAAGAGGTGGAAAAGACTTTTGATAAAACAGAGACTACTTTGTATCCATGCCACAAGGAGGCACTATCCCTCATATCAGAGACTATTGTGACTGATCCACCAGAACTTCTGCTGGAAGTAAAACGATACTAGATTCATTGTTTTCTTTTTGTATCATGATTTCTCCGGAGCTGAGAAGCTGCCCGGGTGTAGTCAGAGTGTTCCTGTATGTTTAGTAAGAACAATTATGTCGATTTTTATTTTCATTTTTTCTATTTCTAACCCTTGTTTATGAGCCCTACAAAAAAAACAAGTGTCCGGCATCATCAATCTGTGTTGCGGAACCTTTTGTCATAAAGATTTCCTGTGGTAAACGGCCATCCTTGCCACAATATATATATATATATATATATATATATATATATATATATATATATATATATATATATATATATATATATATATATATATATATATATATATATATATATATATATATATATATATATATCATAAACTACAGATTTTTCTTTATCAGATGCATTCATAATCCATGAAACGTTCATATGCCATTAATTAAAATATAATAGCTTCAATACATAAACACTATTAAATTACGAATTAAAAATGAGTTATCATGGAAACATCTTTTTAAATGAAGGTTGACTCCCAATAAGAAGTTTAGTGACCAATGTGGTCAATTTTCAATAATTTTGTACTTTACAGTGTTTCACTTTATCATCTATTGTCACAGCGGGTACCTCCCCCATTATTCCTGTTCTCTCTCATGTAGGATGCCATGTTTCATTGCTATGGCCCAAGGCTGAACCTACAGGGGAGGAGATTAAGGCTACCAATGCATTGCTGTTGAAAGTAGACACACTGCATATGGTAGTGTGGAGCCTCCAGTGGACACGTCCTTAGGTTACAGCTGTCAGCTTGCACAAGACAATACAGTGTGAAACTTGGCAGGTTCTAGAAGATGAGAATATGTTACTACTTAGGTGTAAGTGAAGTGCAAATTTTATACCACTGAACTGAAAAGGATAGAATGAATTAATCAACTGAATTAAAACATTTATATTACACAAAGGAATGGTTAAACAAATACTTTAAACTTGTCCTTACATTTACAGATTATATACTTTTAATACAAGGGTAGGTTATACCTTAAAAAAGCAGAAAAACTAAATCTGGACAAGTGTAGCTAGCTCAGTGACGGTTACTAAAAGGGCATTATATGCGGCTCTTGAGCCTTTAAAAAAGGTTTTGAAATATTTTAACGCTTTAAATATTTTTATTGAACCCAAAAGTGTAAAATAGCTGTAGGGAAGGATTTAACTTAGAGGTATAAATGATTATTTTTTTTTTTTTTACTTTCTATTTTTTTTTCAGTAGTGTGTCGCCCCCCTCCCCCAACTTTGGTCCAACCCACCATGACCTATATGGGCCTCCTTGGAGCATAAATGGAAAAGGGTCTTGGAGAGGGGTGCTATCATGACATGGGGTCTTGGGGATTTGGTACCAAAGGGGGCCCAAATGTTATTTACACCAGTGCCCCCAATTCTCTAGCTCCACCATTGCTTATAAGTTCTGCTTTACGGCCTAAAATTCAAACAAATACTTGCTTGGGTCTGCCCTCTGCTGCTCACAAATACACAGACTCTCTAGTACTTGCTGTGCCTCAAACTAACCAATTAGTGACTATCTCCCAGCAAAATGTATATTTGTTTGGCTTTGAATTTTCTTTTTGCTCTTAAATCTAAAAAAATAAACAAAATTGCTACATTGCAAAAATAAATATATTTTCATTATTAATGGAAGATGTATATCAGATTATGGATAAATTAACAAAATTAGGTAAATACCCCCAACTAGAAATGTAGGTTTCCCACCACTGGTACACAACATCCTTGTAACTATCCCTTTAAGGCGGGTGATATACTTCTGAAGTATATATGTGACACTAAGTGGTTTCTATAGACACAGAGCGTGGAAGACTATATGTGTAGATATGGTTAGCAAACATTGGCAGGGTCGGTAGCACAAATTATAGGGTTGGGATACAAGGCTGCGGGCGTCCCACGGACATAAAGGGAATGTTCAGTCCTTTAAAAAGCAGTCTATTTCATGCAGATTTAAACACCCACTATAAAGGTCATCTCAAATCAACGCGTCCCCTGCTGTTTATTGCAGCTGCTTTTAAATATTATTAACCATTTCACTGGCAGAGAGTCCAGGAATGCCTTGCACTCCTTTACAGTGTTCCGTTTTATCCCAACTGACTATACATTGTACTACTAGTTTTTTTTCTACAGTAAATCATTTCTGAAATAGTTATTATTGATTTTGAGGCTCCAGTATGCTAATATGTGGCTCGGTATGCAAATGTGCAGCCCAGAGTACTTAAGGATGGAGAGGGATCTAAATGTGTCTGTAGTGGGCAAAATTAAGACCCCCTATGTTGTCTGGCAGACAAGCGGACTGCAATTCTAATTAGCACAACAAAGCAGTTAATTAATATGCATGAGCTGCTCATTTGCATATAAATGCAACACCAACATCATGGAATTTCTCAGGATTTATTTATTTTACTATAAAATGGATACTAAAAATGATGCTCTTTAATAACTTACCAAAAGAAAAACAACTTGATTTTGGGGTGACAGACTTTTAAATTCAGGGCGATTTTTTTTTTTTTTTTTTTCTTATTTGAGAACTGTTTTTGCCTAAGCCAGAGCTCATTTTGAATGGGTAACAAGAGAGGCCGATCTTTCTAAAAGATTCACTGTGTTTTAATGCATCTCTCTCGCTCGCTCTCATATTGGACAATACAATGTTATTTCCTGCTCTTCCCGAGCCATATCCGGCGCCACCCAACCTATAAATAATATTCTACTACAGCCCAAAAGTGGACTGTTGTAAGCTGCCTTGTTTACGGATGTCCTATCAGCCAGCTCAGTGTTATATGGTCCTCGTACCATCCACCCAGCAGATTCACTCTCCAACTGACATCTCTCCCAGTTCCAATCCACCATCAGGACTGAGCAGTCACTTCTGCAGGCACTCAGCCAGTGTCACTGGGCCTCATACCACCCACTCAGCAGCTTCATTCTCCAACCTACACATTCCCAGTTCCATTCACCTTGGTTTCTTTTACGCCAGACCTAGAACCTCACATACCACCTCTCTTCTGCCTCTGAACTTATCTAACATACCCTCCCTCCTACTCTGTCCACAGACTTAATCACTAATTAACCCTTTAATCAATTACTTGCTAATCACTTGTTCTCCTTTTGTTTCATTAATCCCTTTAGATTGTAAATTTGCGAGTTTTCAAGCTTGTAAAATATTTTGGGGATGAAAGCACCATGTACGTAAGATATTAAACTCAAAGAAAGGCCTTCTAACTTTTTGCGTTGTGTTGAATATTGTATTTTTTTTTCTTTGTACTTAACCCCTGTATAGCGTTACGGAATATATTGGCACATTACAAAAAGCGGTAATAGTAATATATAGAATATGGAGTCCATTTTCTACCCTGTATTGCTTACAGAAAAGTCTAACAAATATTCAGTTCTAATAATGTCATATGTAACAAAATCTAGTTGTAGGAGTAATATATATATATATATATATATATATATATATATATATATATATATATATATATATATATATATATATATATATATATATATATTATATGCTATATCAGTTTTCAGAAACCTATTCATATGATATCCATAGCAAAAACATAATTTAGATAATTGATATGTAATGTCCCACAATGCACCCTGCTTATAAGACTGGAGACTTCCCATTTTAAATAGCATGTTTTAATGTTAAGTTGTTTTGCATGAATAAATATTAAATAAATCCGGTTTAAACGTCCTCTAAACTAACAGGACATGCACAGAGCATATTTGAATATCTTACGGCTAGCTTCTAAATAGTTTTCTACATATAATCCATAATCTGGCTCCTAAAAAGTGCTTGGCTGGCTCTTATATTTCAGATACACCTGCTTAATAGTGTTTAACAGTGCCTGTACCTTTCTTTCTTATACTGCCTGACAAGGAACACGCGTGCAAGTCAAATCATGGACTCCAGAAATCCTGTGTAATAACAGAAAACAAGTCCCACAAAAGCGACACTCTTGGTACATACTTGACATCCGAGTGTTTTTTCTTAAACTGCAGTAGCCCTTTAATATTTTTTCATGCAAGACACAACTTTGTACCAGCAGCTTTTCTCTACAGTAGATCATGCCTGAAGTATTTTAAATTGATATTGCAGCTCAGTGTGCCAATGCGCAGCTCAGAGTACTTGGTAAGGGTGGGAGAGGGGTCTAACCGCCAGATAACATTGGGGGGTCTTTATTTTAGCCACTACAGAGACAGACAAGCAGATGGAAATCCTAATAAGCACATCAAAGCAGCTAATATGCATGAACAATCACCACCACAACATGAAATTTCCCAGGTTTAATAATTCACATTATAAAAAAGGATAAAAACAGTGCATAGCCAGTTTTTCATGCTCTTTAAGAACATACAAAAATACTAAAACCTTGATTTTGGGGTGGCAGAGTCCATTTAAAGTAGAGGCACTTCAGGACATGTGTATGTTATTGGGCACCTTGGAACAAATGATCCAGCTTGGAATGATGTTGTTGCAACTCAGGAAATGTTTTGTGAGCTTGGAAAAAGAGCTTAGTCAAGTCGTGTCATCAGTTTCCTTCTCTGATTAAGAGCGGCTTTATGGCGCCATACAATGTAATAAATGGTTAGAGAGATGGTGCAGAGACAGAGGACTTGGTTATCTTGGTCACAGTCATTTTAAGACAGATGGTCTCTATCCCTGTGGTAAAGGTACAGGGATTTAGATTACCAGATATGGACTGAACGATTCCTACTGCTGGATCAATTAGGAGTGATCATATTCTAAATTCCTTGCAAGCAGCATCACTTACACAATTGGTTAAGAAGCTTCATTAGATTTAATATTTACAAACGATCTGAGATGAGAGCTTAGGGACTAGTGATCACCAGTCAGTATAGTTTAGTATACAGATAAACTCGGTGTCTAACTTTATAAAAACAAAAGATTTTCAAAAAAGTATAATATTTGTAATGTGGAAAAATACTTATTTGCGGTGGGAACAAAAAAAACTAAACATCCCATGATGCTTTGCTGCAGAAACATACCTTGCTACAACATTGTAGCTGCCTCCGATTGGCCACAACAAAGTATGAATTTTATACTAATTTAGCTTGGATTTTTAGGGCGTTCCTTCTCAAAATCACATACCAGAAATGTAATTAAATATGCAAACCCTAGGGTAGGTTTATTAATCTTTATTTGGGGAATTTTCATGTTTGCATAAACTACTGATTCTCATCTATCAGATGCATGTATAATCCATGAGACTTCTATGGAGTGCAGGACCAGTGGCAATATCTGAAACCAGCAATTGTAGAGGCTACCTCACACTACAATAGGTTTGTTCCGAAAAGTAAAAAAAACAAAAAAAAACATTTGGGTACTCTAGAGAGGTTGAGGTTTTTTAAATAAAAAATAGCTTATAGTAGATACAAAACACAATTAATCAGAGAAGTATACAGGATTATGTAAAACCAGAGGAGGCAAAAATGGTTCTCAGGTGTGCCAAGGCCCACGCAGAAAAGAAAAATTGCACAAACGATAAAAAAAAAAAAAAAAGGTGAATAAACTTTAGGAATATTATCAAAACAGGAAAACAAACAAAAGGAGGAATAATTAGACTTAAGAAAGTATATTCAAACAATACAAAGGAAGACTGTGACACAGCAAACTGCTTGAATGTACTTCTGCGCTGTTTTTTCGCCATGCATTAAAGAGCATACATTTTCATAGAGGGGTGTTGCATCCACGCACAGCACCCAACCCCACTCAGTACCCACCTCATATAGCACCTCACTCTATCTCCTTTCTTCCTCCCTCACAGAACTCCCCCCTGTACTTTGCTGCCAATTGAAGGTTAATGGGATATAGTCAGAGGAAGGGATGGTTACCAGCAGAGTGCCATAGGGCTCAGTGCTGGGGCCTGTTTTGTTTAAAATAATTAAAAGTGATATTACTAGTGAGATTCAAGGGAACGTTTGGGTCTTTGTAGACGACACAAAAATATGTAACGGTGGACATTCCAGGAGGCAACAGTCAAAATTGTAACCATTTAATAAAACTAGGGAGTGCGTTTGCATCGCTCAGTCGTGTCCGACTCTGTGACCTCATGGACCGCAACACACCATGCTGATCCACTTGGTATTCATAGCAAATATACTGGAGTGGGTTGCCAGTTCCTTCTCCAGTGGTATTCCTAGGTGGTCTCGTCTCAAAGTACTGACCAGACCCAACCCTGCTTGGCTTCAGGGTGGTGTGATCTGACTGGAATGTAACCCAGGTTGCAGTGGTAAAAGCACCAAATCCTAACCACTGGACTACAAGGAAGCGATAATCAAATACATGGGATCTAAAATTCATCACTGAGAAATGCAAAATTATGCACTTAGTATACAAAAATATTTACTTAACGGGCCACTGAAGTCACCATATGTGCTCTGCACCATTAGGTAGAGAGCGAAACACCACATGGAAAAAACATTTCCTTTTTAAAATTGATGTTAAATAAAAGGAGTTATGAACAACAGAAGTCACAATGCCTCTGTCTGAAAGAGTAATGAGTTATGTACCGCGCGGAATGTAAAATAATGTTAATTAGAATCAGACAGTGGCTATGATTTGTAACTACTTGACTATACTGTAGCAACAAAACAAATAGCACAACAGGGTAAGCTGCAGTCTATGGAGATAATGGTCTCAGGTTCAATTCCCCATAGATCCTGTTTATTTTTATTCTATGGTTTTAAAAATCAGAAATATGTTACTCTGGTTATACAAATGAAGCAAATGTTAGTATGTGTTGCTTTTAAAAATAATAGAATAATTATGTGAACTACTTATTTTTGGGAAAGTCCAAAAATATAATGCAAGCAAAGCAAAGAAATTAGTAAGCACCAAGAACTGGATATAAAAATTGTACTAGTCACCATTTCTAAAGTTCCATTTCTTCAAGCAGTATTGTGATTAATTCATGTGGTCCATAAACAATTAGCTCCTGTGCTATTTAAAATTTGAGGAAATTACCTCTCCACCAGCAATAGATTACCAAACATACAGAATAACAAAACAATTGTGCATTGCTTAAAACGTACTTATTTTTGGAAGACATGGCTGGTGTAAAGTAAAGTGAAGTATATCCATCTCACCGTTTTTTTAAGAAACTAATTTGGATGAAATATGATAAATGAAAAGGGGCAATATAAACTGCCAATTCTCTTTACCTAAAAAAAAAAAAAAAAAAAGACATCAATAATTTGTTGGTAACTGTGACTAATGGTAGTTGTATGGTTTGGCTGTCATCATCCATCTTTGTTCCCAATGGCCACCAGATAAGGTCTCCGTGAACTGCAGTAGTCGTAGGACCGGGCTATTTGAGAGCCCCTGCTATAGGTATCCTGGAGCCCATAGTAAACACAAAGAAACATACCAAACTGGCTACTACATACACGTAAACACTGATACATATACGCAGAAGAAGACCTGGTCACAATAATAAACCTGTAACTATCTGTCCTTCAAACCATGTTTCTATTTTCTTTCAATGCTAATTCACCCTGCACCAAGGCCTACTAACTTTGTGAGATACTGAGAACACTGCCCACCCCAATTCAGATTTAAAATGTATAGACCCATGGAAAACACCTGACATTCCTACTTGCAGATTATATTATTATCTCAACACTTTGGGTCATCCAACATACTTTCACCTCATATCCCTCCCCTCTCCCATTAAATAAAAAAATAACTTTCACTTTCTTACTGACCTTTGCTATTCCTGATACTTCCCCAGGTATCTGCCCTTTCATACCCTTTAGATTGTAAGTAGCGAGTTTCTAGTCTTGTAGGGTGCTTTGTAAAAAAGCACTTTCTGCAAAGATTCTAAGCTCAAAACAGGGTCCTCCATTTCTAATTTGTTAATATTGTATTTCCCTTGTTCTTATCCCCTGTACAGCGCTACAAAATATGTTGGCACGATACAAATAAGATAATAATAATAATAATAATAATAATAATAATAATATTATTATTATTATTAGCCATATGCATTAATGTCTGGGGTTTTCAGTTTCTCCTGTACTGGGTAGAGTTGACTAGTATTTCTGGGCTGGATAGAGTGAGACCAGACTGATATACTACATGATGGTTATAGTTTATTCAGGAAAGATAAAGTTGGTAAAAGGAGAGGAGCTGCTGCTCTTTATGTAAAAGAAAAATCTTAAATTAATTGAAGAAAATAGGCAGAGCATTTGGGTAATGAGAGCATTTCCACTAATGGAAGATATAACTAAAATGACAATGATGGGTAAGATAATTGTAAAAGGGGGGTTTTAATTTGCCAGATATGGACTGGAAGAGTCCTACTTCTGGATCAGCCAGGAGCAATTATATTCTAAATTATTTGTAAGCAGCATCACTTACACAATTTGTTCAGGAGCCTAATCACAAGGAAGCTTTATTGGATTTAATACAAGCAGTGATATAGTCCCAGACGTGCCTGTTGGGAAGAGTTTAAGTCCTGGTGATCACTAATCACTGTAGTTTAGTATACAAATAAAGTCTGTGTTCAACAAGCAATTTTAGATGCTACCTCATCGCTATCTTGTCGTGGTGAAAGGGCTTGTGTACTTAAAATGAAGTTGTGAGCTATTCCATGTAGAGTCAAACAAGATGGGCAGATTAGAAGAGAGATGTCAGACAAATCGCAGTACACTAGAGAAGGAACTGGCAACCCAATTCAGTATATTTATCAAGATAACCGTAAGGATAATCGCGACCTGCGACATAACATACGTGCCTGGCGTGCTGTGTTACACAGAATCATGGAGCGTGAGACACGACTCAAAAACATAAAAAAACAAAAAATTAGCTCATAGAAGATACAGAACACGCTCAGACAGAGAAGGATATAGGTTTATACAAATCCAAACCGAGGTAGCAAAACTGGTTATCAGATGTGCCGAGGCCCACAAAGAAAAGAAAATTGCACAATCAAAATAAATAAATAAATAAATAAAAGTTGAAAAAAAAAATTCTTTAGGTATATTAGCCAAAGAGGAATATGTAGACTTAAGAAAGTAAATCATAGATATGCCGGGACATAGCAGACTGCTTGAATGAACTTCTTTGTGTCAACATGCATTAAAGAGGACAAGTTTTCATTGTGTGTTGCCGCATTAAGTGATAAAATAATTCAAAAGGGTTATGCAAGTGAGCTGCATTATGAATGCATCTGATAGAGGGTAATTAGTAGTGTATGAAAACATGTATTATATAGAAAAGTTCAGTTTACTTACAAAGTTATTTGCACAAAAGTCAAATCCAGCTGTTCACACCCACAGGACGCTTACATAAGCAGGGTACACAGGAAATACAGCAAGATACATATTTTGACCTTTCTGGTACAGAGCACAGGAAGTAACTGTTGCAGTTCTTGTACTGAGCACATGCCATTAGCCACGGAGGTGAAGAATGATACAATGTATTAGACTGATTCTGAATTTTAATGTTATGCTAATTTAGGTGAAATTCTTTAGAGGCGTATACCATCAAATGCAAATGAAAATAAAACATAGGAGATTTTGCTAACTTCAAGGTAAGCTAATTAATGTTTATTTTGGTATTTTTTCCATATTTATTTAAAGGGCCATTAAGGTCACCAAATGTACTCTGTACAATTAGGCAGAGAATGAAAAATCATGTGGGTAAAAAGGGGGGTATTACTTTTTAAAATTGATGATAAAGTCATGGGGGCATGATTAATAGAAGTCAGGCTATTTCAGTATGTTGCCTCTGCCCAAGTCAGTAATGAGCTTTGTAATGAATATTAAAACTATCAACAAAGGTCTGCATAGTTCGAACTACGGTATTCCCAGTAGTAACATACGGATGTGAGAGCTGGACCATAAAGAAGTTTGGACGCTGTAGAATTGATGCCTTTGAATTGTGGTGTTGGAGAAGACTGCTTAGAGTCTCTTGGACTGCAAGAAGATCCAATAAATCAATACTTCAGGAAATCAAGACAAACTGTTCACTAGAAGGTTTTATCATGAGGCTGAAGCTCAAATATTTTGGCCATATCATGAGACGGCAGGATTCCTTAGAGAAGACTTTGATGCTGGGTAAGATTGAAGGCACAAGAAGGGGGCAATAGAGGCGGAGATGGATAGATGAGGTCACTGAAGCAATGAACGTGAACTTGATGGAGCTCAGAGGGGCAGTGACAGAGTTGAACCTGGCATGCTGTGGTTAGAGTCACGGAGAGTCGGATGCGACTGAATGACTAAACAACAAAAATGAATATTAAATTAAATTAGAATCGGGTGTTAAGGCTTTGAATCAGACAGTGACTATGTGATTTCTAACAACATGACTATATTGTAGCTGCCAGCATAGCACAACAGGGTAAGCTGCAGTCTTTGGGCCTCATTCAATTGCGATATGGCCAATTGAATAGGGCTCTATATAAGCACATAGAATATTTTATTTACAGAAGTTTTTATTTAGTGAACTTTTATCCAAAAGCAAGGTCTTCACTAACTAAAATCTTCTGTGGCAAAATAGGCTCTGTGCTTATATAGAGCCCTATTCAATTGGCCAAGTTGTAATTGAATGAGGCCCTTTGGGTCTAAAAGGTCCCTGGTTCAAGTCTCCAGGTTTTAGATGTTAATGAAGTTACACAATGAAGCAGATGTTAGTATGAGCTAACTGTTTTTTATGTTGCTTTAAAAGTAAATTAAATATTTGTGAACTACTTATTTGTGGGGAAGTCCAAAAAAAAGAAGAAGAATTGTGTAAGCAAATCATAATTTCCTTTGTTACAAAGAAATTTAAAATAACTGAGAACTGGATATACATTGCACTAGCCACTATTTCTGTACTTCCTTTTCTTCTCAAGTGTTATTGTAATAAAACAAAGACCAAGTATGCATTTCTCTAAAAATTATCTATTTTTGGAAGAAATTTCTGGTGTAATGCATAGCCATTTTACTGATTTTTAAAGAAACCAACTTGTTTTGGGGTGAGCGCATGCCTGTTTAGAAACAGTAATGATGAAAGATAAGAACTAAAAGGGGCTAAAACTAGACTGCCAATTCTCTCTACCTAAAACATATGGCTTAAGTATACACCCTCATGAGAGTAAAAAAAACATTTTGATGCTTCTGCTGGACCCTGGAGGCATCCATGATATGTTGGTGGACGTTCTGTGGTGTTACATTTCTGGCAACAGTTACATTTCCTGATGCAAGAACTCTGTGATAGGGAAGGGGTGTGGTGTCAATTTCAATCTGATTTTCCCAAAAAAATGTTTTATGTCCCATGGCTTATACATCGGGTAATGAGGGTATTTTTTTATTGAACTACAGTGGCCCTTTAATGTATATATTCTTATGTAGCAGATACTCTACACCAGGTGGCTCAACATTTTGGATGTGAGGACCAGACGTTTGGTTTCCAATGTAAAATTCCTTTCAGATCCAAAAGATTTTAACTGGGTGATACTAGAGATGTACTAGGCTTTAGTTATCTTTAAAGTAAATTGAATAGAGATATATTAAATCAATAATCTGGTAATGGTACTAATGGCAGTGGTAAATTTAAAGTGATAGGCTCTCCTCATCCATCTTTGTCCATGAGGACCAGCAGATAAGGTCTCAGGGAATAGAAGTAATGCTATAGGTATCCTGGTCACCAGACCCTATCCGGACACACATACCAAACCAAGCACGTTCAGCAAGATACGGATATACAAAAGAAGAAGACGACAAGGTCACACTAATAAGCTTAATATTATTACCAATTAGTAAAGGACTAGTGTAGGGCCATATTTATCAAGTTTCCTTTTAAAGAATAGCACTTTAAATAGTTTAAATATTTTTGGGAAAAAAACAGCCTTTAATAGTATTATTATGTGTGAGTAAAAGCATGAGTAGGCACGGAAAATGTCAAAAAGCTACTTTGCAATTAGAAAAAAATAAATACATTTTGATGCCTCTAGTGGACACTGGAGGCACCCATGATACTTTGGTGGAGGGGCATTTACATTTCTAGAGCGTAATACAAACAGCCTGTCTCATAACCGGTTTCTGAATAAAAAGGTCCAAGAAAACAATGTAGGAATCAAAGGGTTTTCAACTCTCTTACCACAAAATTCAGGACATCTTGAAATTGTACTTAAAAGATATATAGAAGTTTTCTGGATTATGAAGCATCTGATAGAGGAGAATCAGAGGCAACTACAATATTGTAACAAAGTATGGGGATTCAGTTTCTGCAACAAAGCATCTTGGGATCTGTTTGTTCCCACCACAAGGAAGCAAGGAAACCACGCAGGCAGTGCTGCTCTGGATTTCTGCACTGTGATGGTGCTGGCTGGAAGGTTAGTAAAGGGTTAAAAACGTACTTGAATGAAGTGTTTCTATTGGTTAGTACCAGGTGCCAATGTAAGCAGCTCTGGGGGTGTGTAAACCAAATGTGTTTTTAAAATAAAATAAGCCTGTGTGTGTGTCTGATATAAGCCGTAGGTGTTAGATTAAAGAAAGTTATAAACAGAAACCTTTAATACAATTAAAAAAAAATAATAATTATAATTATATAATAAAAACAAAAAAAAATCATTACCATATTCACACAAGCGAACATAGAAATCTAAAACAATCCTATTAGGGGGACACGTCTTGCCTTAGACAATACAGGCCAATGTTTGTTTGCAGCTCCAATTGTCTCCGCACTGAAAGGGTTGTGACAAAGCAAACAAGTGCAACATAACCGCTATCTCTGTGCTTGAGGCCCAAGGGGATAATAAGTTAATTAGAAGCTTCAGAGGTTGAGAAGAAAACAAAAGAAACCAGTCACCTGTTGTCCCAAACACACCTTGAGGGATTATGTGACGGGTCATGTGACGGGTCTCACAATGTGCAGCACTTCCTCACATTGTCATCATCCTGATTTTGCGAATGGATTTCCCCCATTGTGCAGAGATGCAGAACAATCAATAATACTAATAATAAAGATATGGAGGGTGTGATGATAGCAGAGAGAGGAGAAGTTTTTATTCCCAGTCATATGGATGGTTTCTGGATGTTACTAGGTATATAATATACCTGAGTATCTATTTACGGACATGTACTTTATTGTATTAAGAAGTGCTTATAAGCTCTGTTTTTAGAATTAAACAAATAGTCCCTGTATGGGTCTGCCCACTGCAGTGTATGTACACAGACTGTAGGGCTGGATGTGCAGTGTAGTGTCCTAGCTCATCAGGGACCACATCTCAGCAGCACGTTGAAGAATGTTGCTGAGAGTACTGGTTAGTACAAGGCACTGTACAGGGTCTGTGTCTTTGTGAGCTGCAGAGGGCAGACCCAAGCAATTAATACTTGTGTGAGTTTAGGCAGTAAAAATAGAGCTTATAAGGCCTTCTTAATAAAATAAAGTACCTGAAAGTAAAGGGTTACAAAGGGATATTATATACTTAGTAATGTCCAGGAACCTTTAATATCCCTTTAAAACAAGGTTTGATCATTTATGCAGCCCATGGCTTCCATGTACAGTGCCTTGCAAAAGTATTCACCCCCTTGGCATTTTCCGTGTTTTGTGGCCTCACAACCTGGAATTAACATGGATTTCTTGAAGATTTGCATCATTTAATTTACAGAACATGCCCACAACTTTGAAGATGTTTTTTTTTTTTTTTGATTGTGAAGCAAACAAATAGGACAAAATAACACTGGGATTTGCCCATTCCTCCTTGCAAAACTGCTCCAGCTCCTTCAAGTTGGATGGTTTGCGCTTGTGAACAGCAATCTTTAAGTCTGACCACAGATTTTCTATTGGGTTGAGGTCTGGGCTGTGACTAGGCTATTCCAACACATTTACATGTTTCTCCTTAAACCACTCAAGTGTTGCTTTAGCAGTGTGTTTGGGATCATTGTCCTGCTGGAAGGTGAACCTCCGTCCTAGCCTCAAATCACACACAGAGTGGTACAGGTTTTGCTGAAGAATATCCCTGTATTTAGCACCATCCATCTTTCCCTCAACTATGACCAGTTTCCCAGTCCCGGCTGCTGAAAAACATCCCCACAGCATGATGCTGCCACCACCATGTTTCACTGTGAGGATGGTGTTCTTTGGGTGTTGTGATGTGTTGGGTTTGCACCAGACATAGGCCCTCATTCAATTGCGATTTTGCCAATTGAATAGGGCTCTAAATAAGCACATAATATATATTTTTTAAAGAAGTTTTTAGTTAGTGAAAACCTTGCTTTTGGATAGATGCTTAATAACTAAAAACTTCTTTAAAAAATATATGTGATGTGCTTATTTAGACCCCTATTCAATTGGCAAAATTGCAATTGAATGAGGGACATAGCGTTTACTTTGATGGCCAAAAAGTTCAATTTTAGTCTCATCAGACCAGAGCACCTTCCTCCATACATTTTTGCAGGCTCCCACATGCCTTTTCGCAAACTCAAAACATGCCATTTTGTTTTTTTGCTGAAAATAATGGCTGTCTTCTGGCCACTCGGCCATAAAGCCCAACTCTATGGAGCGTACGGCTTATTGTCGTCCTATGTACAGATACTCCAGTCTCTGCTGTGGAACTCTACATCTCCTCCAGGGTTACCCTCGGTCTCTGTGCTGCCTCTCTGATTAATGCCCTCCTTGCCCAGTCCGTGTGTTTTGGTGGGCGGCCGTCTCTTGGCAGGTTTGCTGTTGTGCCATGTTCTTTCCATTTGGTTATGATATATATATATATATATATTTTTTTTTTTTATAACCTAACCCTGACTTGTACTTCTCAACAACATTGTCCCTTACTTGTTTGGATAGTTCCTTGGTCTTCATGGCAGTGTTTGGTTAGTGGTGCCTCTTGCTTAGGTGTTGCAGCCTCTGGGGCCTTTCAAAAAAGGTGTGTATATGTAATGACAGATTATGTGACACTTCGATGGCACACAGGTGGACATAATTTCACTAATTATGTGACTTCTGAAGGTAATTGGTTGCACCAGAGCTTTTTATGGGCTTCATAACAAAAGGGGTGAATACATACGCACATGCAAATGTTCTGTTTTCTATTTCTAAAAAATAGTTTTAGGTATATATTTTTCTAATTTCACTTCACCAACTTAGACTTTTGTGTTCTGATCCATCAAATAAAATTCAGATTAACAAAACATTGAACTTAAGGCTGTAATGTAACAAAATAGGTAAAAAGTCAAGGGGGTGAATACTTTTGCAAGGCACTGTATATACAGACCCATTCCCTGGTTTCTGTGGCTGGCTCTTCCCCGGTCTGGCAGGCTTCTAAAATTTGGTATAAATCTTACAACACCGGTTTTAAAATATACTGCACTTAAAAATAGTCAAAATGTTATTAGAACGTAAAAAGAAAAATTATACTTTGGCTGCTATAGGGAAGTACAAGGCCTGAGAAAGGGGTCGTTACATGAAGTTCAACAACAATTGCACATCTAAACTATTTTTTGCTGAATAATTCTGATTATGAACTTCCTCATCTTACAAATAACTTCAGATTTAGGGACAATAGTTATGAATTTAAATAATCTTGATAATCCTGTCTGTCCGTGCGCCTGTTAAAGGCACAGCAGCTTACATACATTCTGAGAATCAGTAATATGGGACGGTGCCAACAGACTGGATGCTAAATAAATAAATAAATATATATATATATATATATATATATATATATATATATATATATATATATATATATATATATATATATATATATAAAGCATTAGCTCTTTCACAAGAAAAGTGGTTAAAACCTTCAAGGACCGCTGTTGATCTTGTTGGTGAAACATGCAACAAACTAACATTAGTAAGTGTGTAAGGCATGGACATTAAAGGGATATGGAAGATTCCTGGATGTTACTAGGTATATTATAATACCGGTGTATTTATTTACTTTTATGTACTTTATTTTATTAAGAATTCCTTATAAGCTTTGTTTTTACTGCCTAAATCCTAACAAATAGTCCCTGTATGGGTCTGCCCTCTGCAGCTCAAGCAGACACAGACTCTGGTTAGTATGAGGCACATCACATGCAGAACTACAATCAGTGATCATCTCTCAGCAACATGCTGCTGAGATGTGGTCCCTGATAGCTCTACAGAGTCTGTATTTTCATGACCTGCAGTGGGCAGACCCATACAGGGACTATTTGTTTGATTTTAAGCTGCAAAAAAAGGAACATAAGAGCATATAAGGGCCATTTAGCTCTCTGTAAGTGCTCTTCACGGTGTGAAAGAGCACAAGAGTGTATGTTAAAATTATCTTTTTTTGTATTACACTAATACACCTAATATTTATCTAAAAAGTTAACAAACACAACTGTTTACAACCACACTGTGCTGTGCCTGCTGCATGATTAACAACATCTGCAGACACTGTGCGGTGAAGGCACATTGAATACAAATATTTATATATTTTTTTCCCTGAGCTCAGGAATGTAGCAGGAGATGTTATCCCCCCCAACTGTCCTATTTTGCAGATTATTATTATAGTTTATTTATAACGCGCCAACATATTCCGTAGCGCTGAATCCAGCAGTCCTTTCTCTGCACAAATGAAATTGTGAAGTGTTAACTCTTTCTGCTTATGCTCTCTGCTGTTGTAAAAAATTCAAAAAGTATTTTTACATTTTGTTAGGTGATCTTTACAGTGGTGTTGTACAAATGGTGCTGATTAAGTGATCCTTTAATAAAACAAAGTGCATACAAGTTAATAGGTACACATTTATATTATATAGCTAGTAAAATCCAGAAACCATTCATATTCCTTTAAAATATTTGGGGGGGAAATCAGAATCCTTCAGGTCTCAGTTCATCAACAAAGAAATCCAATTTGTATTTTTCACCTCACTTCCTGAGAGATGGATCATGAGGGTGTTTTTTTTTTTTTTTTTTTTTTTTATCTTTCAGTGGGGAGGGAACAAAGTGAAGTAATTTAGATAACTGGATTTGATTGAAATTGACACCACACCAGTTCCCATTTAGTCTGCTTGCATCAGGAAATGCAAGCATTGCTCTCTGGAAATGTGCACACTTATCTCACACAACTTCCACCAATGTATCATGAATGCCTCCAGGGTCCATCAAATGCATATATTTTTCTAATTAAAATCAGGTTTAGTGACTTTTGCCTTGCTTATCTATGCTCTTAGTCAATCTCATAGTTCCTTTAAGAAGGCCCAAATGAGTGGTTATGAATTAGCAGCCACTAAATGAGTCAGATCCAAGTCTGGGGAAGTTAAGCAATCTTTCCCTAAAGTATATCCTCATTCTGAGCATTTAAATCAGAGTGATTAATGCACGTGTTGCTTGTAGTTAATTCTAATACAGAACACTTAAAAGCATATTTAAGTTTCATGGCTTATGAATGCATCAGATAGGAGAATCAGTAGGGTATGCAAACATTTTTATGCATTAAAACATTTTCAAAAATAAACTTGCCCTAAAATTTGAAGGTTTCTTCAGTTTTCTGGCAGTTGATTTTGAGAAGTAATGCCCCTGAAAATCCAATCTACATTAGCATAAAATTCATAATTTGTTATGAATCAGAGGCAACTACAACTTTGTTGCAATGTCTGGGGATCAGGCTCTACAGCCAAGCATCATGGGAGCAAGGAAGCAGTTCAGGCAGTGCTGCTACTGACTGGAAGGTTAGTACATGGTTAAAAATGTACTTGAATGCAGTGTTTCTATTGGTTGGTACCTATGTAGGAAGTTCTAGAGGGTGGAAGCAAAGATCAGGAAATTATATTTTTTACAGGTACACACAAATATGTTAATATAATGGCAGCCCAATGGGTGCAGGACGGAGGATGCCATGGTGCAGGTGACCAGGGAATAGGACACCATCTAACTCATAGATTTAGAATCTTCATCATGGATTTATATTAAATGTAATACGGAGATAGAGTTGCAGAATAAGGGGCTGATGGACCCAGGACCACCTACTGACTTCTCAAGCCCTACAGAATGAAACTCTTGGGAGTTTCAATGTGTCCACGTCCCCTACATCTCCAAGTATACTGGGAATTGCTCCCTTAAGTCTACACATGACCTGTTCCTTTTCTACTAATTAGTACTACTACTATAGGACTTGTCCCGTGCCTCTCCTACACTTTGGTCCTCCCTACCTTGCTCCATCAGACTATTCCATATGTTACAGAGCTTTAATGAAGGGGCTTGTGTACCTGAATGAATCTGTGACCTATACCATGTGGGCAGGTCATAGAGAGATCAGACAAACTGCAATCCATCGGTGAAGGAACTGGCAACCCAATCCAGTATCTTTGCCAAGAAAGCCTATGTTTATAGGGTCACGGAGAGTCTGACACAACCCAAACACCTACTACTTAATGATACCAACTAACCTGCTGGTTAATTCTTCACCATGACAGTAATCTTCTCTAACCTACTATTAGTACCCACCCCTTCTGTATCATTTACCTACCCAGCTCTGAGTAAAAGGCAGCTCACCTCCATTTGTATCAGTATATAATGTTGTATTGTTATTTGTCATATACAAAATATATTTTCTCTTTATATAGCAATACGTAAAGTGCTGGTGCTTCATAAATGAAGGTTATTATTACTATTAACAACAGTAAAAAGTTAATAAATGTAACAGCTAGCTAGATTTGTTACACAATCAAACTTTAATATAGGTTGGTGTTTATCCGAGGTTTCAGGACCCAACCCCAACCTTAGGGCACCAAAAGGGAATTTGTTTTGAGTTACAAGGAGCGGATATGGCTGGTGAAGCGCGGATATGGTTGGTGAAGCGCGGATATGGTTGATGGGGCATAGTGATCTAGAAGATGCTGATGCCAACACTGCTGAATACGATCAGTATATAAAAAAATGTTTTTAAAAGCTTCAAAATATGGTCTATAAACATTAGTTCATTTAATGTAATCAGATATAATCTTAAAAATAAATAGTCTTATAATAGGCAATAGCAAATTATCATGAGAAGACAGGGTTCCCATTGGAGGTGCATGAAGACGGGGATGGCAGAGGCGGAGATGGATAGATTAGGCCATTGATGCAATGAACATGAGCTTGATGAGCTCAGAGGGGCAGCGACATATGTACCTGGCGTGCTGAGGTCTATAGGGTCATGGAGAGTCAGGCTAGACAGTAAAAACTACAGCAAATACTTAATTAAATGTTTTTTTTTATTATTTTCCTACTGTAACATAAGATAAGCATTTGAGGCCTTGCAGTCAGCGGCACAAAAAGACTGGGCATGCCCAGACCCAGCAACCGCACAGACTGGGCATGCCCAGACCCAGCAACCGCACAGACTGGGCATGCCCAGACCCAGCAACCGCACAGACTGGGCATGCCCAGACCCAGCAACCGCACAGACTGGGCATGCCCAGACCCAGCAACCGCACAGACTGGGCATGCCCAGACCCAGCAACCGCACAGAAAACAAGGAAAGGGCTTATCAACGGTTAAATGCAATGACCAAAACTAGTCAACCTCTTTTTTTTGTGGGTGGATCAGAAAGGGGGACAGTTGAAAATAGCATACTTAGCATAGGAAAATGCAGTTTAATAACATGCAACTGATGAGGTACTTGTTACTTGTTATAACCTATAGTTTAAAATCCTATCATTTGGAACCTCTGCTGTGTCCCTATGAGCCAGAAGTAATATGTTGGGAGCTGTGGCATCTGGGATTTATGGGTCTCCCACAATCTCCAAGCACATAATCCGTTACCACTCAGATAAATCAGATTTGTCACGGGTATGTAAAAAGGTCCTGTATGGGATTATTTCCCCGGATCCTATTACTCTCCCAGCTGTCCCTCTTTTCTGGATTTTACAATATCTTAGGGTATCTATTTACTTTATACTTACCTTACATTATTAAGAAGTGCTTATATGCTCTGTTTTACTGTCTAAAGTCAAACAAATAGTCCCTGTATGGGTCTACCCTCTGAAGCTCAGGAAGACTGTGTAGTGTCCTGGCCTATCAGGGACCACATCTAGCAGCAGCATGTTGCAGAGAGATGGTCACAGATTAGTTAATATGAGACACTGCACAGCAAGTACTACAGAGTTTGTGTCTTCATGAGCTGCAGTGGGTAGACCAATACAGGGACTATTTGTTTGATTTTAGGCAGTAACATCAGAGCTTATAAGCACTTCTTAATAAAATAAAAGTACATAAAAGGAAATTGATACATAGGGACATTATATACCTAGTAACATCCAGGTGTCTTCCATATCCCTTTAAAGAAAAGAAGGGGAAATGAGTAGGAACTCTGAAGACTTAAGGGTGCACCTTGGAGTCTTCTTGGAGATAAGAGCAGAGATGGCAGGAGGCACATTTATATGCAAGAGTTTGAAGTTTATTCTGGAGGGCAGGGCCACACACAGGCCAGGATCTGAAGATTTTCTTTCTGAGCACAGTCAATCAGGGTGTCTGAAGAAGCAATAGCCTGTACGCAGAAGGGATATCCTTAAATCCTGGCCTCTGTGTGTCTCTCCAGGATCAAACTTGCCTACCCCCTGCTGTAGACAAAGAGGAGCCAGTGGAAAGACTCACCGCTCGTCCTCCGCTGCATCAAATGTCCGTAAGGTAAGGTAAGCGAGTCTTTAGGACAATATATAATAGAGTCTAGATGGACAGCTCACACTTTTACCTTTTTGGTATCTTTTAAGGGCCAATTATTTGAAGCCTTCTCACCACGAGGGCCCCCTGATCTGTAACAGTTTAAGAACAGGACTTGAAAGTTTAAGACAACCATAGCTCCTACAATTTTACTTCTGACTTTTTTTTCTTTTATATATACACACACACACACACACACACACACACACTCTTTCCCAGTTCCAAATAATTAAATAAAATGGTATAATATATATATGTGAGCATACGAGCCGTTTCTCACGCTTGCAAAGCGAGGGTCGCAGTTGCTGGCAAGGAGCGCCAAAGTTTACATTGTAACGCAAACAAAATACAAGACACGTTACGACCCATTACGGCCTCGCAAAAAACAGCCGCAACACGCGCACATGAAAAATACAACAAATACACACAACAAATACATAAAAAGCTTACTTACAGGAAGAGGGAGCATCCAGGACATCCAAAACTAAAGTTACACCTCAATTTGAGTCAAATTAAAAGAGTTTAGACACTAAAAAATTCTCTAAGCAAGAGAAAAATGGCCACTGAAAAAAAACGAAAACGGGGCTACAGCAGTCTACAGACCAAAACATCTATGAGATTAGAAAACAAGGACGAAACCCGCGCAACCCCAAAAACATTACAAACACAACAAATACAAACAACAAACACATAAAAAGGTTACTCACAGCAACGGGGGGCACCGAGGACCTCTGCAAGTGAACTTACACCTCCATTTAACCACAAATTTCAGAGTTTATAGACCCGAAAATCACCTAAGCGAGAGAAAAAATGGCCGCCGAACTAAACGAAAACGAGGCTAAACATCCCTAAACACGCAAAACACCACCAAACAGCTACGGATATTCCGAAAAAGTTGCACAACATAGAAAACGACGCTACATCAGCCACATTATATACACCAAACACCATTAGCTCACTTACAATTTCCTTGCCGTAATTTTTTGATGGGCAATTCGCTAGTATATGTATATATATGTATGTATATATATATATATATATATATATATATATATATATATATATATATATACATACATACATACATACATACATACATACATACATACATACATACATACATACATACATACATACATACATATATATGTATGTATGTATGTATATATATATATATATATATATATATATATATATATATATATATATATATATATATATACACATACATATATACACACACACACTTATACATTTATTTCTAATTTTGCTATCAGCTGCTCTTGAATCATGTTTTTTTTTTATGAGTACAGGAATCCATTTTGTGTTTGTTACAACACATCCTACAAGCTAGATGATGGATGTGTGTTTGTAGTAGTCAGTGGAGAGAGGGCATAGGTAGAAGTCAACAGCCTTTGTTTAATAATTGTATACAACCGAAATTGACACCATATTGCTCCCCCTTAAAAGCCCAAATAAGCTTGCATCAGGAAATGCAGGCATTGCTCTCCAGAAGTATAACTGCCTCTCACACACATAGCCATTGTATCATGGATCCCTCCAGGTTCCTACAGAGGTCTTAAAAACTATTTTTTTCTAATTTTAAACTGGCTGTATGACCCTTTTGCTTAATTATCCTCTTAGACTCAAAGTTTTCAAGCGTATTTTCTTTTTAATTTACTTTTATTATTTTATTTCTGGCTTATAAATCTTTTGGTTCTTACACATATATCTTCTTACACAGTTTGCCCGGATCCTCACTAGTGTGAAGGTTGTCAACCCCATAGCTAAGGAACTATAGAAACACTACAAGAATGTACACAAGATGCAGGAATGAGGACGGACTGGAAAAGAGTTCTGGTTAGCAATCAAGTATCACACCTTACTAAAGCAATGGAGGAGCCATCTATAGACAAAAGGTGTGTGTTTGCATTGCTTAGTTGTGTCTGACTCTTCGTGACCTCATAGACCGCAACACACCATACTGATCTACTTGGTATCCATGGCAGAGATACTGGAGTGGGTTACTGATTTATTCTCCAGTGGGCCACAGCATACAGTTCCTGGTATTCCTGGGTGGTCTCTCATTCAAGTACTGACCAGGCCCAACCCTGCTTGGCTTATGGGTGGCGTGACCTCTTTGTTTCCTGACTGGAATCAAACCCAGGTCCCATCGGTGAGAGCACTGAATCCTAACCACTGGACCATAATCTAAAAAGTACTGTGATTAGAAAACTACAAATGTACCTGCACCCAAATATAGAGAAATAGTACTTTGAAAAAATAAATTCTTAATGGAATCTTCATATTTTAGTTATTTTTTAGCATAATTGGTTGTTAATATGTTTACGTGAATGTTCTAGGTAATTTGGCTTGAAAGCTATATTTTTATTATTTACATGGTACATTCGGATGTCTAAAAATAAGTTATAAAAATAAATAAATAATAAACTTCCTGCTCAGAATTCCAAGAAATACAGTTATCGCACCATTTCCTGAGCAGTAAATTCTTTTTTTTTTTTTTAAGACATTCAAATGTACTATTTACGGGCTTCTATCGCTCATTTGCCCACCATAAGCTAAATGAGTGATTGTTGTGGTTATTATTTACATGGTGGTTATTATTATTATCTTTATTTATATCGCGCCAACATATTCCGTAGCGCTGTACAGGGGTTGAGTACATAGCAGAAAACAAATTAAACACCTTGTATGAAGTTTATCTGAAATTTAGGAGCCAGTTGAATATTTTTTAGGAGCCAGCCTAGATTATATATATATATATATATATATATATATATATATATATATTAATATTAAATAAAGGAATATATGTATAGTAACTAAAAAGTAAGGAGTCCACACTAAAAATGCAGGATCCATGGCCTTGTCAAGACCTGGGACTATTGGTTTAAGTAAAAACAGAGCTTATAAGCACTCCTTTATACAGTGGTACCTTGGTTCGTGTGTGCTCCGGTTCCCATCAAATTCTGCTCAGGTCGAGTATCCCTGGGGGAAAAGAGCTCGGTTTGCGATGCATTTCGCCTGATCGGTTGCTCTGAACGACTGGATCGCGAAACCCCGCTCAGATCTCTGCAGCTGTGCCTATAAGAGCCCAATGTGCCCAGCCAGGGCCTGTAAGAGCCAACGTGCCCAGTCTGTGCCTGTAAGAGCCAAAGTGTAGCCTGTGCCTATAAGAACCAAAGTTCCAAGCCATTGGGTCCTCAAGTCCTCTCAGAACAGTTAAATTCTCTGTTATTTGATCTAATTATTGTTTTGTTTTTATTATTTATGTCTTTTTAGTTTTAGTTTAGTTTAAAGGTTTTGTATCAAAAAACAAGACCGTCAGGTAAGACTGAAATGTGAAAAATCTGTGGTGCGGAACGGATTATCCCAATCTACATTGATCCCTATTGAAATGCTTGGCTGGTTCTCATCCTGCCGTCCAGGACGGATTAAGGACCTGAACCAAGGTACCACTGTATAATAAAAGTACATACATACGCTGGGATATTATATACCTAGTACAATTCAGAAAACTTCTGCATCCCTTTAAAAGACCCAAATTACTTCTCCGCTGAATATGTATAAACAATATCCTATAAATATATTTATTTCTGTGCATTCGTATCATTTGTGGATGTCACCAAAACACGGCATCTCATATCGTTTGTGTGTGAATGATCCTTATCATATTCCACTAAACCAGACCATAATGCTGCTGATGTGCTCTGTCCATATACTGAAGTGTGGTTTATATTCCCCAAGTTATATTATCTGTGACATTCAGTAACAGCAGAGCAAAAGAAACCGGAGTATCCCGCACGTCGCATCAGAACGCAACAAATAGAACGTGGATTCAAAACTAGTAGAAAATATAATTACAGCATGAAACGGATATGCAAGACTCCGTATGTAATGTTAAAATATATTATCTGCATATATAAATGTCATTTTATTAACCAAAACGAGTTTTTTCCTAGTTCAATCCTTCCAAACAGTCCCTGCAAAGGTCTGCCCCCCAGAAGCTCATATGCACAATGTTTCTATACTCGCTCGCTCACCAGCATTAATATGAAAAAAGGGAAACTTGCACATCCCTTTAAATGATGGAAAGAATATATTCAACATTGTGTTCAATCAGCAAACTACATTATACGCTGATTATATTGGAATATTATCACATCTATAACCATGATTATATTATATATTGCAATGTAATATTATGGATGAACAGTTATAAAGTCACAGGAATGTACATAATTAGACGGTTTCTTAGTTATTTGCACTTTTCCCAAATCTGATAAAATAAACTAAGTTCATTAAGAATAATAGTTTTAAATCCTTATTAGCCATCGAAATATGATTTTCAGCTTTTTATAAATTTGTGACTATAGACGGTTACACGGCATTATGGGAAGCGCTGGAGCCCTATATAATAATTATTCGTTATTTATAAATGCAACATATTCCATATTGCTATACAGGTTACGCACAAGGTAAAGACAATATTATCAATGCAAAATGATGGAGGGTTCTGTCTTTGTACATAGAGATTGTTACCAACGTACCGACAAGATGGAGACTTTGCAAACTTACAACTTAGAGGATACTAGTAACACAAATCCTTATTTTCTCACTTTCCTGCTATCCATACACACGGCGGATACTTGCTGCAACATAACAGGAGCAGTGTGTAAATAATAATTATTGCCCCAGGGATCAGAGCTCTGACACATGAGTCACTACACGTCAAGGTACCGGAATCATAGAAATCATTATCTAGTATTAATGGGAGATGATTATTAGACGGACTGCACTGGATTACTTACTATACCAAGACTTAGATGAGCGTGTGCTGAATGACCCTTGTACTGCACTGTGGAATACGTTGGTGCGATGTAGTAGAGGCATTAATGTAACCCCCTGACATCTCCCTCATGGGGGGGGGGGGGGGAAATCAGCCCCTCCTGATACCTCACCATGGGGGGGGGGGGGGGGGGGGGGGGAACAGCCACTCCTAATACTTCACCATGGGGGGGGGGGGGGGAGAAACAGCCCCTCCTGATACCTCACCATGGGGGGGGGGGGGGGGAGAAACAGCCCCTCCTGATACCTCACCATGGGGGGGGGGGGGGGGGAGAAACAGCCCCTCCTGATACCTCACCATGGGGGGGGGGGGGGGGGGGAGAAACAGCCCCTCCTGATACCTCACCATGGGGGGGGGGGGGGAGAAACAGCACCCCCGGATACCTCACCATGGGGGGAGGGGGAATCAGCCCCTCCTGATACCTCACCACGGGGGGGGGGGGGGGGGTCGGGGGGGAACAGCCACTCCTAATACTTCACCATGGGGGGGGGGGGGGGGAGAACACCTCACCATGGGGGATTCAGCACCCCCTGACACCTCACCATGGAGGGAATTCAGTACCCCCTGATACCTCACCATGGGGGGATTCACCACCCCCTGATACCTCGCCATGGGGGGATTCAGCACCCCCTGATACCTCGCCATGGGGGGATTCAGCACCCCCTGACACCTCACCATGGGGGTGGTTCAGCACCCCCTGACACCTCTCCATGGGGGGGTTCAGCACCCCCTGACACCTCTCCATGGGGGGGTTCAGCACCCCCTGACACCTCTCCATGGGGGGGTTCAGCACCCCCTGACACCTCTCCATGGGGGGGTTCAGCACCCCCTGACACCTCACCATGGGGGGATTCAGCACCCCCTGACACCTCACCATGGGGGGATTCAGCACCCCCTGATACCTCACCATGGGGGGATTCAGCACCCCCTGATACCTCACCATGGGGGGATTCAGCACCCCCTGACACCTCACCATGGGGGGGATTCAGCACCCCCTGACACCTCACCATGGGGGGGATTCAGCACCCCCTGACACCTCACCATGGGGGGGATTCAGCACCCCCTGACACCTCACCATGGGGGGGATTCAGCACCCCCTGACACCTCACCATGGGGGGGATTCAGCACCCCCTGACACCTCACCATGGGGGGGATTCAGCACCCCCTGACACCTCACCATGGGGGGGATTCAGCACCCCCTGACACCTCACCATGGGGGGGATTCAGCACCCCCTGACACCTCACCATGGGGGGGATTCAGCACCCCCTGACACCTCACCATGGGGGGGGATTCAGCACCCCCTGACACCTCACCATGGGGGATTCAGCACCCCCTGACACCTCACCATGGAGGGAATTCAGTACCCCCTGATACCTCACCATGGGGGGATTCACCACCCCCTGATACCTCACCATGGGGGGATTCAGCACCCCCTGATACCTCGCCATGGGGGGATTCAGCACCCCCTGATACCTCGCCATGGGGGGATTCAGCACCCCCTGATACCTCGCCATGGGGGGATTCAGCACCCCCTGACACCTCGCCATGGGGGGGGGGGGGGGGGGTTCAGCACCCCCTGACACCTCACCATGGGGGGGGTTCAGCACCCCCTGATACCTCACCATGGGGGGGTTCAGCACCCCCTGATACCTCACCATGGGGGGGATTCAGCACCCCCTGACACCTCACCATGGCGGGATTCAGCACCTTGTGAGTCAGTACGGGCTCAGCACCCTCACACATACCTTGTCTATCTCTCTGATCTTCTCAGTCTGGGCTCCCACCAGCACACAGATCTCCAGTACCCCGGCGGGCAGCTCCGAGTCCTCCATAGTGAGTTAGATCCACACAGGTCCCGGTCACAGGGGTATTTCTGCAGTATTCCGTATCCGGGCAGGTATGTATGGCAGCCCCGTGCGGTGCACCGGACTCCGCCACACCAGGTGTTACTCTCGGCTACGGAATGGCTGAGAAACCCGAGCTTAGACCAACCGACACTGCGATAGGGCGGGGACTTCACATAAGCACCGCCTACAACCATAGTCTTAGCCAATGATCTCGCCCACTCAGCAAGAAGTTTGCAACGAGAGGGCGTGACCATTGCTTCAACAACCTGTATGTAGTTATCTGCATTCTGTCCACGCCCAGCATACCAACTATCTCTGTGATTGGTTGTCAAACAAATGACATCTACCGATGCCCCAATAGACGGTGCCTATGTAGGTAGAAGCTTTAGATTTTAGGGTGTGGACTAAACCAAAATGGAGTGTAGGTTACCACGGCAACCACTGTAACGCCTTGTACTGTGCGCTATTGTATCAGAGTACCCCAAAAAATAAGCATAGATCCGCCAGAAGGTGTCATAAAGAAGGAATAAAATCCAAATGCAAGATAAAAATACTAGAATATGCTAGTATAGACATTTTATCTAATGTAATATATGACGGACAATAAAATTGTAAGGCTGGGAATGCTGTTTGATACACAATGTAAACTGTTTTATACTGTGAGGAACTTCGGCGCTCATTGCGAGCCTCTCCTGTCGTGTACTTTTTGTCCTCTGAGCACCGTCATGAGTCATGATAGAGATATATATGTCTATGTATATGTGGTTAAGTAATAATTAATGATTTATTCAATAAATTAATCTACTTTAACTATTTCTAATTCTTATATGCAGCGAGCAGTAGGCTGAAGAGCTAACAATCTGTTTGTATTTTGCGTCTGCATAGAATATACATTGTGAGTGTTAGTTCCCTGCTTATAAAGTTTAATGAATGTTTGAAGTGTGCATTATAAATAGGCTGCGTGCGCGAGGTAAAGCCGTTGGTTTATTGTGTAAAGCGGCATTGTATAGTCGTAATGTTTTTGTGTTACGCGTCTCGTGAGCATTTCCCTGCTTTTGTAATAGTGTATTTTGTATGTGGTAGTTAGATGTGTAAAATGCTACGCATTTAGCAGTGTTTTACATGGTTCGTGGTTGTGTAGCCTCGTTTTCATTTTTTTCAACAGGCATTTTTTTCCTTAGGCGATTTTTGAGTGCCGAAAATCGTCTAAATCGAGTTAAATTCGCGTTCCACCTCACTCCCAGACATCCTGGCTGTTGCCACGTGCTGTCTGTGATGTTTTTCTATTTTTTGGGGGTGTATTTAGTGTGTTTTTAGAGTTTTTTTCGTCGTTCGGCCGGTAATCTCGTAATTTTTAGCGTCTCATATCTTTTTTTTTTTTTTAAGTCCCGCGTTTGTCAACCCCTTGCACACCAAGGCGATCCAGCGCTTAGGAAGTGTTTTTAGGCTAAGTCCCATGTGTTTCATTGTCTCTTCGTATTTGTGCTGATAGTTGTAGTGCGTTAAAGTGGCTTAACGGCTCGCCTCGCTATGTGAGGCTCGCAGGCGATGAGCGCCTTTGCCGCTCATCGCCCAAGAGCTATGCGTTAACTGGGGCCAAGTGCTACACATTAACGGGGCTGGGGCTGTGCTACACGTTAACGGGACTGGGGCTAAGTGCTACGCGTTAATGGGGCTAAGTGATACACATTAACAGGGCTGGGACTGTGCTATGTGTTAATGGGGCTGGGGGCTAAGTGCTACACTTTAACGGTGCTGGGGCTGTGCTACGGGTTAATGGGGCTAATTCCTATGCGTTAACGGGGCTAAGTGCTACACGTTAATGGGGCTAAGTGCTACACGTTAACGGGGCTGGAGCCAAGTGCTACGCGTTAATGGGGCTAAGTGCTACGCGTTAACAGCTCGCAGCTAAGTGCTACGCGTTAACGTCATACGCACCATGCAAAGCGTGACAACGTCTTGTAGTTAGACAATTATAATATGTGATTATCAAAAAGATTTGTATTTATTTGTGAGAAACTCACACTATATAGATTCATGAAAATAAAGAATATACATTTTATTAAAAAAAACACATCTAATCAAAATCCTTCACAGAAGAATCCACCTCATCTATATGATAAACCTGAGTTACACAAGATCCAGATGTTCTTCAAGTCATATTGTCATTAGTTATGGGTTCTAATATTGACTCTACCTCACATCAGGCCACTTTGGGGAATTATGTACACACTCCAGAATTTATTTTTAATCCTGTACAAGATAGGGGTCCATTTTTGGAAGTTTTGTTCAATCTATTACCAAAAAACTTACTGTATATGTGTGATAATTTCAAGATTTAAAAAAAAAAACTTTAACAAAGGAAAGTCAAGCCCTAACAGAACTATCCTCCCATCCATGGGTATAGGAGCCCAACAAAATATGGGGGGATAAAGTTTAAAGAGACAAAAAAACTGTGGCCCTGAATGGTGCAATTCAACTCTACAGGAAACAATGGTGTATCTACTGCCGGGGGGGGGGGGGGGGGGGGGGGGCAATGCTGCAGTGCCCCACAAATAAATATATTTTTAATTTCTTTGTTTAAATTTACAATACCCCTGGGCCCCATACACCCACCAGCCCCTTTAATATAATTAAAAATTATATATATATAATATAGATATATATAATATACATACTATATATATTTTATATATTATATATATATATATCTATATAAATTAGGGGTCAAAGCTTTCATGGAAAAGACATACTGCTCCATAGTGGCCAAATCTGGTAATTCATGATTACAATTAATTTTGCTATTTTTTGTCCCCTGTTCATATAATCTGGGTGAGGTTGTCCCCTCCATCCCCCCGTTCCTATGCTCCTGCTCCCATCCCAATATAATAATTAAACCAAGAAATAGTTATTATAAGGTTATGGATAAAACCACATTATAGTAATGAGGGTTTGTGCAGACACTACAATCTATAAGTGTTAATTAGAAAATATGAATGTTATTTGAAAAATGAATATTATTATCTTTTTAATAACAAAACATTTTAGTGATTTAAGTTTATTATTAGGTTTATTAGTCTTTTTATTTGCAAATGGAAGGAACAGCCATGTGCACAAGATTTGCCCCAAGTTATTTTAATTTATTTATGGGTTGCTGGAAGGACAAAAACATCTGGTCCATCCCCTTTGGGGGCAAATCTGGGCTCTAATCCAGATATATAGGCAATATTCTAATTGTCTGGAAGGACTCATTAGGGGACCTAAATCAGTTGTTTGTCTATATTAATAAAAACAGTATGGGTATAGAGTTTATCCACAATATACACAAACAAATTATTTACTTTTTAGATATTGTTATTTATAGACAAAATGTGCATATTTGCACAAAGATTTATAATAAACCAATTAAAGGGAAGATAGAGATCATAATAAATCTGCCATATAGAACTTAGCTTATGATCAGTTTGTACGACTGAAAAGAAACTACACTTAAATATCTGACTCCAAGCAAATTATTTCATAGAATAGAATTTAATAGAATAATTCAATAAAATCAACAAAAGGCCAAATATAAGTCATTGCCTCTAAAGAGAGACAATTTAATTAATATGCAGTCTAAAAAGGAAAAAAAGACAATAAGGATATATTTAATAAGTATAACATGTAATTTATAACCCCATATACATAGCTAAAATATTCTTCAGTTTGTTAGAAGCTTAACATTGGGGGATATTGAAACATGATTCCCTCTTGGCCAACATACTTCCTTCATATCCCCAGGTAATCTACAAGAGGACAAAACCTTTAATAAATCAGGTAGCCCTGGTAAATTAAATGCACAATTATGTATTATTATTATGTCTTATTTATATAGCACTAACATATTCCGTAGCGCTGGGATACAATAAAACATGGGATGACAATATGTAATGTGACAAACTGATACAGCAGGAGTTGACAACCCTGCCCTCAGGTTAACAATAATACACAACTCTTTTATACAAAGTCCCTGCATGACTGAGTGTTTGCAAATTAATAGACTAAAGGATTAATGAAACAAAATGTGAAGTAATGAAAAGTGAGGAACAAGGGCTTGGTAAGTAATTGTAAACAGAGTAGAGGGTTAATTGGCGATTACGGTTCTGGGTGTATTAGCTGTAAAAACTTGAGGTGATAGTGCAGAAACCTGCACTATAAAGTAGCACAAACCGTATGTGGGTGGATGGATGTGGTAAGGGTAGGTGGGATGGCATGTTAGATGAGTTCTGATACAGAATAATGGTGGTGTGAGGCTTTAGGTCTGTAGGTAAAATAAACTGAATTTAATGGAATTGTTCTTTGGTGAATGTTTATACTCGGGTATGAGGCTCAGGGTCATTGGCTGAGCCTTGCAGAATTTACTGTTTCTGCCCTGATGGTAAATGGAATTGGGAAAGATGTCAGTTGGTGAATTCTTCAGCTCAGGTGGATGGTATGAGACCCAATGTCACTGGCAGAGCCCCTGTAGAAGTGACTGCTTAACGTGGATGGAACAGGGAAAGATGTCAGTTGGTGTATTCTTCATCACAGGTGGATGGCATGAGACCCAATGTCCCTGGCAGAGCCCCTGTGGAAGTGACTGCTTATAGTGGATGGAACTGGGAAATATGTCAGTTGGTAAATGGAACTAAGAAAGATGTCAGTTGGTTAATGCTTCTGCTCAGGTGCATGGTATGAAACCCAATGTCACAGGCCTTGCAGAAGTCACTGTCTAGTCCTCATGGTGGATGGAACTGAGAACGGATGATCAGTGCTTCTGTTCAGGTGTCTCTAGCCCACTGTCTCTAGCTGAGTCCCTGCAGAAGTAACTGCTTCAATCCAGTGGTGTATAGTCCCAAGTTAATTGAACCTGGAACATATAAGTGCACTCAGAGAAGATGTTCATGCTGCCATAGAACCAAACAAATGTTATTGGCTGCCACAGGGTGGTCCTTGAGGTAAAAACATTTACTAACTGTAACTCTACCCACACGGCTTATCATTTAGAATGTACAAAAAGCAATGTTAGAGGTGCTTAGGGTAATCCAGACGTGGACTCCTTGCTCACTGTGCCTTTGGGAGTTATCAGCTACACCTCACTGACGAGGCCCAATGAAGGCCGAAACGTACGTCTGAGGTTTGCTATTTCTCCTGTTAAGAGTAGAATTGCCTGGTATTTCTGGACTGGACCACTCCAGTGAGTGGGACCAGACTGATATACTACAGGATATTTCTCCATGTGAAGGGCATAAGTGAGCTAAAAGAGGTTGCTCTCAGAGTGGGTTATCATGTCCACAGAATTAACCCATTAAGGTTAGTTCGTTCTCTGATTGAGCACCTCTATTTTCGTTTTTTGTTTATGAAAATTATCCTTAGCGATTAGTCTCCCTAAGTGTGATAGGGGAATCCAGACGTGGACCCCTTGCTCACTGTGGCGTAGGCCCAATAAAGGCCGAAACGTATGTCTAGGGTTTGCTATTTCTCCTGTTCGGGGTAGAATTGTCTGGTATTTCGGGGCTGGACCACTCTATTGAGTGGGACCAGACTGATATACTACAGGACATTTCTCCCTGCGAAGGACACAAGTGAGCTAAGAGGTTGCTCTCAGAGTGGGTTATCATGTCCACAGAATTAACCTATTAAGGTTAGTTTGTTCTCTGATTGAGCACCTCTATTTTAGTTTTTTGTTCTTTTAGAATGTAGTTGTAAATATCAGTATGTTGGTCATACAACTTGAAAGCTTAAAATAAAGTTTAATGTACATACAGTAAAAGAAACACTGTAAAATTCCTAAAATCTCAGTGTTTCTAGACATTTTAAGAAATGTTATAAAAAGTATCCTAAACAAGTATCAATCTTGGGCTTGGGAACCATATCTATATTAAATAATTATGACAAATATAAACAACTATATAATAGGCAAGCCCACTGGATCTTGTAAATAAATACCATGATTCCTAATTGCCTAAATAAAGAAACAGATTGGGCTAGTAGTCAATAAAGTTATTCTCAGTAATACAGTTTGGTTGCACAATTTAACCCCACCCTTACATAGGTTTGAGTTTCAGTTGGCGTAAAACTGTATTCTTAAATTTGCTACAGTATTGTGCTTTATTTGAGACGCATTATAAGTATACTAGCGACTTGCCCATCAATAAAATTTAAAGTCTTGCAATGCTGATTGCCTCTCCCCACCCCGGTGTGTCTTCCCCCTCTCCCTCCCCTGTGTCTCTTTGCCCCCACTCCCTCCCCAGAGTCTCTTCCTCCTCTCTCACTCCCCTGTGTCTCTTCCCCCCTCTCCTTCCCCTTTGTCTCTTCCCCTCTCTCACTCCCCTGTGTCTCTTCCTCCCTCTCCCTCCCCTTGGTCTCTTCCCCCTCTCTCACTCCCCTGTGTCTCTTCCCCCCTCTCCCTCCCCTTTGTCTCTTTCCCCTCTCTCACTCCCCTGTGTCTCTTTCCCCCTTCTCATTTGCGGGCTTGGTAGCGGTTAAACCTGTAACTTTTTTTGAAGCCCGCAAGACTTGAAGCTTAATTCGTATTGCTCCAAGCCTTGCGGGCTTGAAAAAAGTTACGGGTTTAACGCGTTACCGACAAACTCACAATTATGACAACTATTATAGTTGATTTGTTTGATATTTTTCAATATAGAATTGTGTTTATTTTAGCTTTATGTAGTGCAATAAATAGGTATAAATCTTCCACCTGATTTGTTGTAATTCACTATACAATGGGAGATAGTTTTTTACTTTAATGATATCTTGGCTCTATTATAAACACGTTTTTAAAATCACAACATTAATAATTAAAATAGTATAATTTTCTAGTAAAGGTTAAGATTTTATTTTCGTAATAGAAATAATGTAATTTATAAATTGATTAATTAATTATACTGACAACACTTTTAACAATTTAAATACATATTTTGTGTAGTAGTATTAATCACACTGATGGCTCTTATATTGCTTTAAAAAAATAATTTGTATAGTAGTAAAATTTTATGGATAGTGACATAAATATAAAATAATAGTTAATATATTTGGATGAATATTATTATTTCAATATGTCAAAGGCACAGTGAAGGTAAGTAGTGTAATAACAATCTACAAAGAAATGTGGATATGCCCTACTTGTCGTATATAGTGTGACACTATTGATTTTCTCTGTGTTAAAATTCTGCAACATGCTGCTTGAGAGAGGTCCCTGAAAGGCTAATTTGAAACATTACACTTAACATATTATATGAACACTAGCAACTTGCCCGTCAAAAAATGTGGTCAATAAAATTTGAAACCATGGCAATGCTGGTTTTTATAGTCTAAGGACTTATTAGTCTAAGGACTTTCGGCACTCATTGCGAGCCTCCCCTCACGTGTTCTTTGGCTCCTCTCTATATTTTTTTAAATACTAATTAATGAATTAATTGAATTATAAATTAATATAGTTTACCTTTTTCTAATTAATATATGTAACAATCAATAGCCTGAAGAGGTAACCATCTCTTTTTATTGTCCTGCAGCATATAATGTCCAGTGGGACTGTTGGTGCCCTGAGGAGATAGTGTCATCAATGTCCCAACTGTGCATTAGAAATAGGCTGTGTGCGCGAGGGCAAACCGTTGGTTTATTTGTGTAAAGCGCTACTTGAGATGCGTAATGCTGTTAGTGACAAGTTAGGATTTTAAAATAGCGTCGTTTGTCTATGTGAGCATTTGCCGTCCTTTGTAATAGTGTATATTGTACCTCGTACGTTCCTGGGTGAAAGTGGTACGCGGTTGGCGGTGTTTTGCACGGTTCAGGGTCGTGTAGACTCGTTTTCATTTTTTTGGGCCGCCATTTTTTTTTCTCGCTTAGCCGATTTTCGAGTGCCGAAACTCAGCAAAATTGACTTAAATTTGCATTCCACCTCAATCCCAGAAGTTCTGGCTGTTCCCCCGTGTTGTGTGTGATGTTTTTGCTGTATTTTTGTTCTTATTTTTTGTGTGTTTCATGCTTTGCACGGTTCGGCCGTTAACTTTGTATTTTTTCTATCTCGTTATTTATTTTTTTTTAAGTCCCGCGTCTCATATTTTTTTTACTAAGTCCTGCGTCTCATATTTTTTTTTCTAAGTCCCGCATCTCATATTTTTTTTTCTAAGTCCTGCGTCTTGGTTTTTTTTTCTAAGTCCCGCGTCTCGTATTTATTTTTTTCCAAGTCCCGCGTTTGTCAACTGCTTGCAGCCTAAGGCGATCCCGCATTTCCTAAGTGTTTGGAGGCTAAGTCCTGTGTGTTTCATTGCCTCCACTACTCGCCTCGCTTCCCGAAACTCGCAGGCAATGAGCGCCTTTGGAGCTCATCGGCCAAGTGCTGGGAGTTTTAGTGCCTTAACAGCTCACCTCGCTATGCGCTCATCGCCTAAGTGCGGCAAGTTAACGGCTCGTTTTGCTGCGCGCTCATCGCCTAAGTCGTACTCACCACGCAAAGCGTGACGACGTCTCGTAGATCGACAATTATAATATGTGATCTTTTAAATTATAAGGGAGAACATATGAGAAGGATGATGTAACAAACTTGAAGCTTTCTTTAAGCGATCTAAAGTCGATTTAATCTGCCCTTGTCAAATTTCTAAAGGGACATTTTCTAAAGGGAGTGGGACGTGCAAAAGTATCCAGCTTGGATTTCCAGCCTTCCTTAAGCTATTTTTATGTCAGGACTATCAACACTAACTCAACTGATCCACCTTAATGTAAAACCAAAAATGTTGCAGTTATTGTAAAAATGTAAAGTACAAACAAAAATAAATATAATTGCAACTGGTTGTAATTAAAAATTCGAGGTGGAAATGCCCTAAAATATGATTTATTTCAAGCATAAATGAATTGTATGGTCCACCATAATGTCTTTATCAACATCAATTAATTAAGATTATTAGTGGGGAATAATGAAGAAACCAGTGATTAAGGCTGTGGGTGTATCAGCTGTGAAAAAAGGTGGTGATAGTGCAGACATCTGAACTATAAAATAGCAAGATAGGGTTTATCCAGTCGATAAGGTGACAATGACATTTAACTATGTCACTATTATTATTTTTCCAACTGGACATGCTAATTAACTAATTGCTGATGATATATATATGATATGTCATTATCTTACAGGGTGGAGCTTTAAGTTAACTTCTAGGGTACTCACCTAGAAGTTTTAATTCAACCAACTGTAATTATGTTTATATTAGTGCAATAACTTAGATGTTTTCTGCATCACTCTAACAGGGAGTGTAATCTAGTGTTTACAGCGAGCCTCTTATCTGTGTTTGCAGAGCTGTTTCAATGCAAAGATAAGGCAAAAAATAAAAATAAATTGGAAGTACAAAGACTCCTAAGGCTCCCTGCCTCCTTATCATGTAACATCCCAGGACCATATGAAAAGAAAACAATCCTGTCCTTGTCTCACATTACTGTATTTTTTTCTAACATATTCAAAAATTATGTTTTTCAAACATTATTTAAATGCATGATCTAAAATTGTGGGCTACAATTTTACCTTTAAAAATGTATATGTTCTCTTATGTAAATTGACCTATAAACTGATCATAGTCTTGCAGTCCCCTGTAAGGAACAATTTGTAAGATTCTAGGCAAAGCTTTTAAGCACTTCTTAATAAAATTTAAATTAAATTAAAAGTACTGAAAAGTAAATAGATATTATATTCCTAGTGAAATCTAGAAACGATCTATGAAGCTTTAATGAAGAAAAAGGTTTGGAGGATAAGAGAAGATCATCTTGTTTCAAGTTAATAGTGGACTTAAGGAGGCAAGTAGTATGCTTTGCTGGGCAGATGGGTTTTCAAAGGAAGTTTGAATAATTGAATACTTAGGTTGAGTCTAAAGTGAGGTAGGGAATAGTGGCGGCGCTAGTAATTAGAGGGCCCTGGTGCAAAAAAAATTGGGGGCCAAATGATATACAGGGAGTGCAGAATGATTAGGCAAATGAGTATTTTGACCACATCATCCTCTTTATGCATGTTGTCTTACTCCAAGCTGTATAGGCTCAAAAGCCTACTACCAATTAAGCATATTAGGTGATGTGCATCTCTGTAATGAGAAGGGGTGTGGTCTAATGACATCAACACCCTATATCAGGTGTGCATAATTATTAGGCAACTTCCTTTCCTTTGGCAAAATGGGTCAAAAGAAGGACTTGACAGGCTCAGAAAAGTCAAAAATAGTGAGATATCTTGCAGAGGGATGCAGCACTCTTAAAATTGCAAAGCTTCTGAAGCGTGATCATCGAACAATCAAGCGTTTCATTCAAAATAGTCAACAGGGTCGCAAGAAGCGTGTGGAAAAACCAAGGCGCAAAATAACTGCCCATGAACTGAGAAAAGTCAAGCGTGCAGCTGCCACAATGCCACTTGCCACCAGTTTGGCCATATATTTCAGAGCTGCAACATCACTGAAGTGCCCAAAAGCAAAAAGTGTGCAATACTCAGAGACATGGCCAAGGTAAGAAAGGCTGAAAGACGACCACCACTGAACAAGACACACAAGCTGAAATGTCAAGACTGGGCCAAGAAATATCTCAACTTTTCTAAGGTTTTATGGACTGATGAAATGAGAGTGAGTCTTGATGGGCCAGATGGATGGGCCCGTGGCTGGATTGGTAAAGGGCAGAGAGCTCCAGTCCGACTCAAACGCCAGCAAGGTGGAGGTGGAGTACTGGTTTGGGCTGGTATCATCAACGATGAGCTTGTGGGGCCTTTTCGGGTTGAGGATGGAGTCAAGCTCAACTCCCAGTCCTACTGCCAGTTCCTGGAAGACACCTTCTTCAAGCAGTGGTACAGGAAGAAGTCTGCATCCTTCAAGAAAAACATGATTTTCATGCAGGACAATGCTCCATCACACGCGTCCAAGTACTCCACAGCGTGGCTGGCAAGAAAGGGTATAAAAGAAGAAAATCTAATGACATGGCCTCCTTGTTCACCTGATCTGAACCCCATTGAGAACCTGTGGTCCATCATCAAATGTGAGATTTACAAGGAGGGAAACCAGTACACCTCTCTGAACAGTGTCTGGGAGGCTGTGGTTGCTGCTGCACGCAATGTTGACGGTGAACAGATCAAAATACTGACAGAATCCATGGATGGCAGTCTTTTGAGTGTCCTTGCAAAGAAAGGTGGCTATATTGGTCACTGATTTGTTTTTGTTTTGTTTTTGAATGTCAGAAAAGTATATTTGTGAATGTTGAGATGTTATATTGGTTTCACTGGTAAAAATAAATAATTGAAATGGGTATATATTTGTTTTTTGTTAAGTTGCCTAATAATTATGCACAGTAATAGTCACCTGCACACACAGATATCCCCCTAAAATAGCTAAAACTAAAAACAAACTAAAAACTACTTCCAAAAATATTCAGCTTTGATATTAATGAGTTTTTTGGGTTCATTGAGAAAATGGTTGTTGTTCAATAATAAAATTAATCCTCAAAAATACAACTTGCCTAATAATCCTGCACTCCCTGTATATATATCAAGCTTACTGGCTATCCTCAGCATGGAGCGGGATCCCAGCCTGTGTTGTGGACGTCACCACAACAATCATGTATAATATGGTGGGCAAAAGAGCCATAGTAACGCCTCCACCGTACAGTAGTACAGTAAATAAATAGTATATCTGTGCTCACATTTGAATGTCTAAAGCAAGTTAAAAAACCTGTTTCCAGCTCAGAGTTCCGAGAAAAACAATTATTACACTGCATTCTGGGAAGTTGAGCTGGGACACACAAATGTGCCCACAAATATAAATCACATATATAGTTGTGAGCGTACGAGTTGTTGCTAACGCTGCGGGCTCGCGCAGCGAGACGCGGGCCTCGCGAAGCGAGGGCCGGGAATCGCGCAGCGAGACGCGGGCCTCGCGTAGCGAGGGCCGCGGCTCGCGCAGCGAGTCGCGGGCCTCGCGAAGCGAGGGCACTGTGCCAGGTTCTCAGTTGCTGGCATGGAGCGCCGAAGGCGCTCCTTGTCAGCAACTGAGGCCCCTCGCGAAGCGAGGGCCTCAGTTGCTGGCTTGGAGCGCCGCAGGCGCTCCATGCCAGCACCTGAGGACCTCGCAAAGCGAGGTCTTCAGTTGCAGCAACTGCGACCCTTGCAAAAAAAAGTTTACGTCGCAACACATTACGACACTCGCAAACAACATACGACACACGTTCACACACATTACGACACTCGCAAACAACATACGACACACGTTCACACACATTACGGCCTCGCACTCGGACGCAACTCGCGAACATTACAAAATTACAAACACAATACATACACACAGCACATACATAAAAACCTTACCTACACAAACAGGAAGCACCCAGGACCTCAAAAATGCAACTTACAACTTAATTGCACTCAAAATAAAAGAGTTTAGACACTAAATAGTTTGTTAAGCGACACAAAAAATGGCCGACGAATAAAACGAAAACGAGGCTACACACGCAAACACCATACGAGACACGTTAACACACATTACGACTTCGCAAACATCGGACGCAACACGCCGACATACAAACATTTAAAACTTAACAAAGACACACAACAAACACATAAAAAGCTTACCTACAGCAACAGGAACCAGCCAGCACCTCAAAAAAACAAGTTACACCTACATTTAAATCAAAATAAACACTTTAGACACTAATACCATCGCTAAGCGAGAGAAAAAATGGCCGACGAACAAAACGAAAACGAGGCTTCAGACGTAACTACACTACACTTACTCGCAATAATGAAACACATACTATGCGGAACGTATCACAATCAGATTAAACACCATTTTGAACAGTAATACGCCTAAAATGGCGGATGGAACGCAAATTGTAAGCTGGAACGCAAATAGCGCATGCGTATTGCGTTCTAACGGTCTCACTTTCCAGAACTTTCTACAAGTTTATAAATACTGCCTATTTCAAACTAAAAAATACATTTCTCCTCAGGTGATCAACGGAGTGACTTCTGAGATAACTGATGCTTTTACTTGAGAAGACAATTCTTTACTAATTTACTACTTTGCATTGTGCAAATTACAACTGAGAGGTAATCTATAATATATTACATTTTATTATCAGGACAGGTCAAACAAATAAAAACAAAAAAATAGGATTTATGTAGTCATCATGTATGGCACATTTATGTGTATAGGCTCCAAAAAAAATACGGTTCATTTAACAAAACAACAAAAAAACATAATTTAATATTAAACAGAGCTTTATGTATAGTGACATCTGACACGCACATATATGTGTATAATGTATAGTGACATGTGACACGCACATATATGTCTATAATGTATAGTGACATGTGACACGCACATATATGTCTATAATGTATAGTGACATCTGACACGCACATTTCTGTGTATTGCCCCTTCATAGTGACATGTGACACGCACGTATATGTGTATAATGTATAGTGACATGTGACACGCACATATATGTCTATAATGTATAGTGACATCTGACACGCACATTTCTGTGTATTGCCCCTTCATAGTGACATCTGACACGGACATATATGTCTATAATGTATAGTGACATGTGACACGGACATATATGTGTATAATGTATAGTGACATGTGACACGCACATTAATGTGTATTGCCAATGCAACAAAATTAGCTTACAACAAAATCAGTAAACAACTACATTTAAATGACATTATATGTCATGTATACTGATATGTCACACGCACATATATGTGTATCATCTATAGTTACATCTCACACACACACATTTATGTGTGTTGGAAAAACAAAATATAAGGTTAATTTAACCATTTAAATTTGACTCATGTATACTGATATGTCACACGTACACAAAATAATTACATTAAACTATGTAATGTGCTTCATGTATGTGACATATGTGTGTAGCCCCCAACAAAAAATAAGGTTAATTGAATTAATTTACTACAATTCAATAGATCATATAAAGCTGAATCTTTCTATTTCTTTTAATATTCAAACAGACTCTGCATCAACAGCGTCTCTCAACAATTTGCACCGTGCACTGTGAAGCACAATCCCTTTTAAAGAACACCAACAAAGAAGAAGAGGTAAGATACAACAAGTCATTACATGCTCAAAAGGCCATACTTTGCTAGATGACAAATTATAAATATACAAATAACTATTTCACTTTCTTTTTCAAACAGACACTACAAGAAGACCGGCGGATTAAGATTGGCAGGAGGGGACCGTCTGTCATTCAAAACTTCTATCAAGGTAAAGTATTAAGTATAAACAAGAAATAACCATGAGCCTTATTCAATTGCGACTTCCTCAATTGAATAGGCCTCTATATAAGCACATAACATATTTTTTATACAGAACTTTTTAGTTACTGAATTTCTAACCACAATCAAGGTTTTCAATAACTAAAAACTTTGCTCAATAAATATGTTATGTGATTATATAGAGCCCTCTTCAATTGGCAAAATTGCAATTCAATGAGGACCTATATGTCTTTAATGGCCAAGGGCCTCACTCAAATGTGATTTGCCCATTTCAATAGCGCTCTATATAAGCACAGAGCATATTTTTTAAAGGAAATTTTTCTTTTGTGAACACGTTGCTTTTGGATACAAGTTCACTAAATACAAAATTACGTAAAAAAATATGCTCTGTGCTGATATTGAGCTCTATTCCATTGGCCAAAACACAATTGAATGAGGAGCTCACAATATAACAAATGCAGTAACCAAAGGCCCTCATTCAATTGCTATTTTGGACAATTAAATATAGCTATAAATAAGAACTTTTAGGCCCTTAGTCTATTTTAACAAATATATGTGATGTGCTTATTTACAACCCTATTCAAATTTCTACATTGCAATTCAATTACGGCCTTAGAGTACTATTACATTGTAAAAAATGCAATTGAATGAGGGCCAAACTATGCAACATATGGTACACACAAAGGACCTCATTCAATTGCAATTTGCACAATTGAATAGGGCTCTAAATAACAACATAACAATTTCTTTCAACTAAGGTTTTAGTTAATAAAAAAATATCAAAAATACAGTTTTTAAATGACTAAAAACTTATTTAAAATAATATGCTATGTGCTTATTTAGGGCACAATTCAATTAGCCAAATCCCAATTCAATGACACACAAACTGCTACACACAAAACTGAATTTCTTATTCAATGTTTAACAACCTATAAGCCCTACAAAGAAGCAAAAATAAGAATAACAAAAGTGTTGTGCACCTAATAGCATTGTATAAAAAAGCACACAAACTCATAGCAAACTATATTAACATTCTTCTTTTATGTTTAACAACCTATAACCTGTACAATCAAGAAGAAATAAGTTTTGCACAAGTGATGCGCACCAAACAGGATTGTCAAAAACTAACACAAACACATAGCAAACTACCTTAATTATATTATTTCATGTTTCACTAACTATAACCATCACAATAAAGGTTAAATAACTATACCACAAGTGGTGTGCACAAAACAGGATTGTACAAAAAATAACATAAACACATCTTATTTAATATATCACAACCCACAAGCCTTACTAAGAACCTTCAATAAGAATAACAAAAGTTGTTGGATTGTACAGAAAGTAAAAAAAAACAAAGATAGAAAAAAATAACCATAACTCATACAATACAGTCAAATTAATACATTTTTAATTTATTTAACAGACATTTCACTCAAACAACATTTTCTATTTTACATTACAACAGATACTGCGTGAAGACAATCGGACGAGGACTTTTTCCACAGGACCGGACCATCGGACGAGGACTCGGACCAGACCAGCAGACGAGGAATTTCAACACAGGACCAGACCAGCAGACGAGGAATTTCAACACAGGACCAGACCATCGGACGAGGACTTTCACCAACGGACCACAACATCGGACGAGGGATATCGCCACAGGACCACAATATCGGACGGGGGCTATCGCCACAGGACCACACCATCGGACGAGGACTTCCAACAGAGGACCACACCATTGGACAACGATTTTGAAACGAGGACCAACAAACATTCGGATTTAAATCACACTTCAACCAAGGTAAACTATAATAAGTACTAAAGTATAAAACTAAAGAAACTGCTTTCAGTTGCATCCGTGTCAACAGAAAAATAAAATAATTAATTTACTATCCCCCTTATTTTATTTAAATTGCTACTATGCAATACATTGCTCAATAACCACATCACTTTTTTTTTCAGCAAAGAAGTTTTGCAGTGGTAAATATCTATCCACAAACAAAGTTTTTAATAAATAAAACCATTATTTTAAATAAATATGTTACATGCTTATTTACAGCAGTATTCCATTGGCCAAATTCTGAGCCAGTGAAGACAGGAATTATAAATTTAACTAAATATAAATGATACATTCATGATTTGCCTTTTATTTCACCAATTGTGCACAATAATCTTTAACAGGAATTACAAATTTAAATATACACAATTACATTTCTTTGTTTCCGTTTACAGATTAATATGGCTGATAACGAGACCAAAGAAGAGAAGAAAAGACGTCAAACTAGAGAAAGACAAGAGAGATGGGCCGCCCAGCAGACACCGGAGGAGAAAGAAATTCGAAGAGAAAAAGAACGCAAAAGACTTGCAAATAAAAGAATATCAGCTGCAAAAATGAAAGATACAACCAAAAAAAATCAAAAAATAATAAAGCATTTACAAACTGTTCCTAAAACATCAGATGACATTTTACAACATACCAGTCAAGACAGACCAAAAAAAACAACTACAAAAACAAAGCATTTACAAACTCTTACTAAAAACTTACACGACATTTCAACCGAACAAGTCCAACATATACCAAGAAAATCTACGAAAAAAACTAAACATTTAGAACCTGTTGTTGAAACATTTCATGACTTTTCATCTGATGAATATCAAAGTCAACATCCAATATGCTTTGCAAATTGTCCTTTACTGAAGTCTTTAGCAGTAGAGGTTCATAGTTGTGGGGACATGACTACTCAATGTCAATTTTGTGAGGCTTATTATTTTAAACAGGAGAGACCCCGAGATGGACAATTTATTAGTTGTTGTCAAAAAGGAAAGTTCAAACTTCCACAAAGGAAACAATTTCCAACCTATTTACTAAATATTATGACTGAACCTACTTTTCCAAATTACAACAATTTTAAGACAAACATAAGATCCTACAATAGTGCCATATCATTTGCATCTATGGGGGCAACATTGGCTGCTAATGTACCAGGACATGGTCCTTACTGTTTTAAAGTCCAAGGACAAATTTATCATCGGACTTCACATTTACATCCAGAGGAAGGAGAGCAAAGAAAATTCGCTCAACTATATGTCCTAGATACAATGGAAGCTGTTGACCAACGTATGCAGATGGAAGAAAATAAAAAATGCTTACCCAGTGTTTTTATAGCGCTAAATAACATTATGGACAACAATCCCTACAGTAAAGCTTATAAAAAATTGGCAGAAGTAGAAAATGAACAACTACTTCATGCACAAAGACATCAATTACCCATGCCAAAGGTTAATATGGTGCTTAAAAGAGACAGACATACTGATAAACGTTGTTATAACTTACCAACATCAAATGAGGTTGCAATGGTCTTTCACAATGATGAAGGAGAACCACCATTTCAAAGAGACATTAGAGTATATCCCAGAAATGAGGACCAACCATTTATTAATATTAATATCTTAAGTCCAAATTTAGATCCAATGACATATCCCATCTTTTTCCCACACGGAGAAGCAGGTTGGCAACCAAAATTAACCCTTCCCAGTTACCCAAATGCTAAAGCCAGAATCCGAAATAATGTTTTTATGCTTGAATTTAAAGTTGCTCAAATTGCCATTAGAGATGAATTTAATCCAATTTTATGTGGTGGGAAACTAACACAACAATGGATTATTGATTCATATTTGCAAGTTGAGGCAAATAATTTAAACTTTATAAAATATCAACAAGATAAACTACGTGTAGAACAATATTGTGGACTCATGGACTATGTTGCTGACGTGGCTACAAGCAGAGACATGACAGCTGGCAAAGCCATCATTTTACCATCTTCCTTTCAAGGATCTCCTCGAAATATGAGAGAAAGATACAATGATGCTATGGCTATTGTGACAAAATTTGGAAAACCAGATTTATTTGTGACATTTACATGTAATCCACAATGGCCAGAAATTAATCAAAATCTACTTCTTGGACAAAGTGCTTCAGATAGACCAGATTTAGTAGCCAGAGTTTTTAAGATAAAATTAAATGAATTAATACGTGACTTTACTATAAATCAGTTATTTGGCAAATGTCTTGCTTATGTATATACCATTGAATTTCAAAAAAGAGGCCTTCCACATGCACATCTTCTCATAATACTTCAAGAGAAAGATAAATTAGATACTTCGGACAAAGTGGATGCAGTCATAGTTGCTGAACTACCGGATCCAGAACTATATGGTAGACTATATGAGATTGTTACTCATCGCATGATTCATGGACCCTGTGGAGACCTTAATCCACAATCACCATGTATGGAAAATAATCAATGTTCAAAAGATTTTCCAAAAGATTATAGAGACAAAACATATGCAAATTGTGATGGATATCCACTTTATAAAAGAAGAGAAGGAGATAGTGCCATTATTCGTGGAAAAAAAGTGGACAATATATATGTAGTACCCTACAATCCACATTTACTCATGAAGTACAACGCCCACATCAACGTAGAAGCCTGCACTTCCATCAAATCCATTAAATATGTCTACAAATATATTTACAAAGGTTACGATGCAGCTACTGTAGTCGTCAAAAGTGCAGACAACCCTGAAAGTAGTGAGTTAGTACATGATGAACTTGCATCTCATGTAGATGCTCGCTATGTCAGTGCGCCAGAAGCTATGTGGCGGCTTTTAAAATTTGAAATGCATGATAGATCACATGCAGTATATAGGTTAGCAGTACATTTGCCACAACGACATTTAGTCTATTTCCATTCTGGAAATGAAATGAATGCATTGGCCCAAAGTGAAGATCGTCACACTACACTAACTGCATGGTTTGCATTAAATTCCACTGATGCTCAAGCAACACAATACTTATATATTGAAATTCCATATCACTATGTTTTTGTGAATGGATTATGGAGAGCAAGAAAAACAAGAGGCAATAAAATAATTCCACGAATTTACACAGTCAGTCCAAGAGATGTTGAACGATTTTGCTTACGGATATTACTTTTAAATGTTCCAGGAGCACAAAGTTTTGAACAATTAAGAACTGTTAATGACATTGTATATGAATCCTTCCATTTAGCTGCAAGAAATAGAAACTTACTCGCTGATGATACAGAGTGGGAAAGATGTTTAGAAGAAGCAGCACAATGTCAAATGCCACGACAGATGAGAGAACAATTTGCTTTTATTTGTATCTTCTCAAATGCTCCAAATGCATTAGCTTTGTGGGAGACTTTTAAAAGTAATATGGCTGAAGACTTTATGCGACGATACAATGAACCCATTGCACACTTAAAAGCCTTAATGGAAATTCAAGAAGTCTTTTTAACTCATGGATTAAGTTGTGCAAGTTTTAATTTGCCTGATCCAGGTCTAATAGATGACATTAACTTTGAAGACTATGACATTCAACTACAAGCAGAAAGAACAGAAGAAAGACTTGCAACTTTAAATACACTACAATTGCAAGCATTTCATGCCATTAAAAATGCTATAGATGATGACATGGTGACAGAGCGTTATTTCTATCTTGATGGACCTGGCGGATCAGGGAAAACATATTTGTACAATTTATTAATGAGTTCACTACGAGCACAAGGACAAATAGCAATGGCGTTTGCCACTACTGGAATTGCTGCACTTTTATTAGAAGGTGGAAGAACTGTTCATAGTGGATTCAAACTGCCAGTGCCTATTTTGGAAAATTCAGTGTCAGATATTCGCATGACATCCTTACAAGCAAAGAAATTGAAGAAATGTAAATTAATTATAATAGATGAGGCCACAATGATGTCATGCTATGCCCTCCAATGTATTGACCGTTTGCTTCGTGAAGTCATGGATAATATTTTTCCATTTGGTGGAAAGGTAATTTTGTTGGGTGGCGATTTTAGACAAACATTACCTGTCGTTGTACATGGAAATCGAACAGACATTATTGAAACATGTATAAAGTCAAGTACAGTATGGAAACATTTTACCCATCTTCAACTGCAACAAAATATGAGATCAGAAGGCCAAACTGATTTCAATGATTGGCTTATTAAAATTGGAGAAGGAAGAACAGAAAAAATACTACATTTACCTGACGACACTGTAGAGATACCACCTCATATGATTTGTCAACAAGATATTATATCGGCTATATTTGAAGGGAGCATAAATAACGAAGAATATTCTGAGCTTGCCAACCAAGTTATACTGACGTGTAAAAATAAAGATGCATTAATACTCAATAATGAAATCTTAAAAAAAATTAATGCACCACAAAGAAATTATCACAGTGCTGATTCTGTACTTGCTGATGACAATGAAAGTCAGGCAAACTTTTCAACTGAATTCATTAACTCTTTAACTCCTTCTGGAATGCCACCACATATTTTGCAGCTAAAGAAAGGTGCAATTATCATGTTACTGCGAAATATGAACCCAAAAAAAGGCCTATGCAATGGCACAAGATTAATTGTTCAACAATTAAAGGACCATTTTATAGATGCTGAAATTTTAACTGGGACCCATAAAGGAGAGAGAGTTTTCATACCAAGAATAGATTTAGCACCAAGTGAAAGTAGTCTCCCTTTTATACTTCAAAGAAGACAATTTCCCATTATTATGGCATTTGCCATGACCATTAATAAATCACAAGGTCAAACTTTCAAATCTGTGGGTATTTACTTGGAAGAACCAGTTTTTGCACATGGTCAATTGTATGTTGCGTTGTCACGGTGCAAAAATCCACAGGCTATTAAAGTTTACATTGAAAACAATGAAAGTCAAGGTGATTTATTAGAAGATGGACGTATTTTTACTAAAAACATTGTCTACTATGAAGTACTATAACTTTGCAGGATACAAATTAAAGATGCCAACATTTTTTAAAAGCATTCCAAAATACATAACAATTGGTTGTTTAATTCAGTCATAATTAATGAAAGTACTGTTTATGAATGATTCGCCTCACAAAATACTTGCCTTGCATTTTTAGTAAAAATTATGTTAAAATGTTAAGTCACTATGTTAATGTTTCTAATGTTACAAGTTTAAAATAGATATTTTAAAGTTATTTCATTCAACATATTACAAAGTGGATGTTAAGAGGTCAAGCACCTTTTAAGTCACAATGTAAATATTGTCTGTTATCTTAAGATTACTAACTACATTAATGTTTATCGCCAGTTTATGTGCTCAGTAATGAATTACTTTAATTACGTACGTTTTAAGCAGACTTTTACTGTATGCCTTCCTATACATTCAATGTATATTCAAGTTAACAATTATTGTGATAGAAATTGCATGTTAATACTGAATAATTTAAAGGTCAATTGTTTTTACATTCAAATGTTAATACTTTTAATAAAAAATTAGGTTACAAAATGTATTCACTATGTTCATGTTTATAATGTTCAAAATTATACAAATGTTTTGTCAACTTCTAAACTTACATACAAAATAAAGTTAAAGTTTCAAAATATATACTTTGAAGGTTATTGCTTACATATATTTTAAACTTCATGTTAAAATTCGCAACGTTTCAAGAAGGCTTTTTACTTTTTGCTTTCCTATTCATTCAATGTATATTAAAGTTAACAATTCTTCAGATACAAATTAAATTTTAAAAAACCATTACATCAACATTTTACAAAAATACACGTTCATATTAAAATACTTACAAGTGTCAAAAATATATGTTAATAACTAAACAACTTGACAAACATATACATCACATTACCGTCATTTTTTGACGGGCAAGTCGCTAGTGTATTTATATTTATAGGAGGTGCTTTTTAATAAGAATGTAATTTAGAGCGATGATAATAAAAAATAAAGTCAAATCTGCCTTGTCCCACTAATTAAAAAAATATATATACTGTTAATTACTTTTTTTCATTAGCTCACCTCTAGGCGTGTTCCAATCTGCTGTACTGTTTCCTTGAGGGGCTTGCCTTTGCTCCAGATTTTTGTAAATAGTCAATTGTAGGAATTTTTTAATATATGCACTATACTGAAACAAAGCAGTACTGCCTACCCAAAGCAGCACAGTGCACCTGAGAAAACGAAGCACTGCACCTTGAGTGACTCTGAGGATGCAGCTTCCTTATATATAGATCAGCTGCAACTAATTATGGAAAAAAACATTTCTCACGTGCCTTTCAAGCATACATTTCTATATAAGGCCTCCCTCTTTATATAATATCATGAATTAACTCTTACAGTGCAAGAATACAAGCATAACCAATTGATATAGGTTATAATAATGATAACACTTTAACAATTAAAAGTCTCTGAGGCTGTTATTTTTTATTGAGTTGGGTTTGCTATTGGTCTTCATCAAACCTCTGTGAGACTAAAATAATGGCCCTAGATTAGACAGAGATGATCTATATAAATAATTTATGCTTAAAATAAATGACTTTCAATTTCAGTTACAGTATCTAAATCTTCACAATTCTAAAAACAATCCATTGTAGTTATTTATATATTTATTTATATTTATATATTTTCTTTTCGTTTCAACTAGGACCTTTGCTATGTCACTTTAAAGTGACAGAGCACAGATCCCAAATATTGTATAATTTAAAACTGAATGTGATAAAACCACTTTATCAACTGAAGGGAGAAAGTACATTTTCCCACAATAAACATTTACAGCCTTATTAAATTGCGATTTGGCCAATTGAATAGGGCTCTATATAAGCACATAGCATATTTTTTACAGAAGTGTTTAGTTAGTGAACTTCTATCCAAAAGCAAGGTCTTCACCAACTAAAAACTTCTGTAAAAAATATGCTCTGTGCTTATATAGAGCCCTATTCAATTGGCCAAATCGCAATTCAATAAGGCTGTTAAGTTTGCAATTTTTAGCTGTCGGTCAGCCTTCTAATCCCCAACAAACACAGATTCATTTTTCTTGTTAAATAATTACTGATGATCCCATTGGTATCTGACTTTGCCTTTAGTGCATGTCATCTGCGGAGCAAAAGACTGAGCATGCTCAGACCTCTGGACCATCTGTAATTATTGTTAACAACCTCTAATTATCAAGAGACATTAATCTTTGTGGGTGGATCAGAAAGGCTGGCAAACTTCAATGTGATGTTTACTGTAAAATAATAAATTTTATAATAATATTCAATTGATAAAGTATTGTTATTATCTATATTATACCACGTTTGGAACCTCTGCCCTATTATTTGAAGTTTTGGGTGAGGGAGCTACTGTTTTTTTCCTATGTGACATGTAGTGGGAACCTGGAATGTTAGAGTTATGGTCCAAGGCAAACTGGAAGTGGCCAAACATGAGATGACAAGATTAAACACTGATATCCTGGGAATTGGTAAACATAAATGGACTGGAATCAGACATTTCATATCAGACAATCATCGGGTCTTCTACTGTGGTCAAGATTCCAGCATAAGAAATGGAGTAGTCTCATAGTCAACCAAAGGGTGGCCAAAGCAGTGGTTGGTGACAATTCAAGGCAAGCCATTCATGCTTCAACCATGGATGCCTCAGAGGCTTGAGTTGTCCAGTTCTACGAGGATATTCAGCATTTCCTAGATATAACACCAAGAAAAGATGTTACTCATCAAAGGAGATCTGAATGCTAAAGTAGGGGACCAAAAGACACCTGCAATTACTGGTAAGTTTGGCTTTGGAGTACAAACTGAAGCAGGTCGGGATAATTCTCTGGTCATAGTAAACACCCTCTTACAAATCTAGACAAATCTAGACATGGACAATATAGACATCAGATTAATTATATACTTTGCAGCCAAAGATGGAGGAGCTCTATACAATCAGTTAAAACAAGACCTGGAGCTGACTGCGGCTCAGACCATGAGCTTCTTATTGCAAAGTTCAGAATTAAACTGAGGACAATAGGACAAGTTATCAGACCAAGGAGATACAAAATAAATAATATCCCTTGTGAATATAGTGGAAGTAAAGAATAGATTTAAGGGACTTGACATGGAAGATAAAATGTCTGAAGACGTTTGGACAGAAGTTTGTGGAATTGTTCAGAAAACAGGAACAAAGATTATCCCTAAAAGAAGGCAAACTGGCTGTCTGATGAGGCTTTGAAAGTAGCCCAGGAAAGAAGGAAAGGTAAAGGTAATGGAGATTGGAAAAGATTTGTCCAACTGAATGCAGAATTCCAGAGGATAGCAAGAAGAGACAAGGAGACATTCTACAATGAGCAATGTAAAGAGATTGAAGAAGACAGAAGTCAAGAGATTGCTTCAAGGAAATTGGGGATCTCATAGGGACCTTTCATACCAAGATGGACATGAGAAAGGACAAAAATGGTAAGGACTTAATAAAAGCAGATCCGATCAGATGGCAGGAATACACAGAAACTTTATACTGGCAGGAACGTAACGGCATTGATGACCTCAATAGTTTGTCCAATGAGCTGGAGCCAGAAATCTTTTAGAGTTAAGTAAGATGGCCTCTAGGATGCCTTGCTGATAACTGCATGAATTGATGGAATTAAGGAAAAACCTACTTCAGGTATTGTTCATTCTCGGATTGAGCACCTCTAATTTTGATGTTGTGTATGCAAATGACCCTTAGGGTTTTTTCTTACCCTAAGGGTGATGGGGGAACTAGACGTGGACTCCTTGTTCAATGTGCCTTAGGGAGTTCAGCTGCACCTCACTGACAAGACCCATAGAGACCGAAATGCGCCTGGTGTTTGCTGTTTCTTCTGCTCAGGGTAGAATTGCCTGGTATTTGGGGGCTGGATCACTTTTTTGGAGTGAGACCAGACGGATATACTACAGGATATTTCTCCCTGTGAAGGGCACAAGTGAGATAAAAGAGGTTGCTCTCTGAGTAGGTAACCAGACCTATAGGACAAACCTTCTTCAGATATTGTCTGTTGTCAGATTGAGCACCTCTAATTTTGTTGTTGTTATGAGTTGATGGAATCCCAGCTGAACTGTTCAAAATCCTACAAGATGATGCTGTGAAAGTAGCCAATAGACTGGGAAATATATAGTAAAGATATTATATTTTCAACAATGGTCCCCATAGTTATAACCATAGTTATATTCCCAGTAGTAACATACAGATGTGAGAGTTGGACCATAAAGAAGGCTGAACACGGTATAATTGATGCCTTGGTATTGTGGTGTTGGAGAAACGGCTTTGAGTTCATTGGACTGCAAGAAGATCCAATCAATCCATACTACAGGAAATCAAGACAAACTGTTCATTGGAAGCTTAAATATTTTGACCATATAACGAGAAGACAGGATTCCCTAGAGAAGATTGTGATGCTTGGAAAGATTGAAGGCACACGAAGGCTGAGATTGATAGATAAGGTAATCAAAGCAATGAACATGAGCTTGAGGAGCTCAAAGGGGCAGTAGCTGACAGATATGCCTTATGTGCTCAGGTACATAGGGTCTCAGAGAGTTGGACATGACTGAATTACTGAACAGCAACATAAATAAACCTAGCTTATACCCCTTGTACCACAGAATAGCCTCCCACTTCCCACACTGCTTGGTTACATAGGGTTTCCTCTCAGTTTGACTTTATCTAAAGCTGTAATTTCCCCTCCACGACATTACGTCCCCAGAGAGTATGTGGTTACTGTAAGCTGGCTCCCCTTTTGTCTAGTTTCAGATCTAAAATCACAATAAACTCAAACATTAGGATTTTGCATCATTTTTACATAATTGTGACATTTTCTCTCAATCTCTTGTATTTAAAAAAAATCTGCTGAAATGCCAGATATAACTATATGAGATTATTTGAATAAATACTGTTTGTAATTAACTAGGTATGTTTTTGGCTGTGCCGTAGGGTTTTTAAATAAAGTAGGAAAAACTGTAATTACATGTGATTTATTCTATATATATTTTACACATCACATTATTTATAGACTATTTGTAGGGATGCACAACTTTTTGTGTTTTTTCCCTTTGTTGCATGCCCTGCTCTGTAACTGCCCCCTTGTGCCTAGAAAGGGAACTATGACAATCACGGCAGCTTCGTGCGACTAATCTGCTAAAATTAAGATTTTCTTTCAAAATTATTTTATGCCCATGACTTACATATCTGCTAATATCAATTTGTTGAATAGTTTTTGCTAAAGTATGTTCATTGGTGGTCCAGTGGATAGGATTCGGGGCTTTCAGCTCTGCGACCTGGATTCAAGAGGTCACACCACCCTGAAGCCAAGCAGGGTTGGCCCTGGTCACTCCAGTATCTCTGCCATGAAAACCAAGGGGATCAGCATGGTGTGATATGGTCCATGAGGTCATGGAAAATTGGACATGACTGAACAAAATAACATTTTGCTAAAGTGGTCTTTTAAAAAACTAAATATGCTTCTGAGGTTTTAGAGAATATCATGAGCTATTTTTTGTACATTTTTGTCAAAGACTTGCTCAACACCATACGCATAACAGCATGGTGATGTCATTGTGATGTTATCACAAATGTGCATGCCTGATCTATACATTAAAGGACCATTTACCTAACTGTAAGTGCTCTTTATGGTGTGAAAAAAACAAGATTATATGTTAAAATGATCTATTTTTTTAATTACTATAATAACAACTAAAAATCCAAAGTATAAGTCTCTGTTTATATACAAGTGTATCCTGCCTACTGGCTGCTGTATGAGTAATAACAGATAATCAAGTCCAGTGCACTGTGGTGATTCTCTATAGGGAAGGCACTGATTGATAGCAGCTTTTTCCTTGAGTTTACACTAAACTGACCAGTTAACACATAGCTGTCCTGTTTCATACCTGCACAGATACATTTATTAAGGGTTGTTTTTTTTTCATTAGATCATTGCTGCAGCTCAGGAGCGGAGCAATAAACTACCTGAGCTGCTCTGCATTGCTCAAATTTCAGAGAGGCAGGAGAACAGAAACCTACATTTTCTGCGGTAAGAAAAAATAAACAAGGTCTTTCCCCTTCATTTTGAATATATAAGTAGTCTTACCATTGACTTGAATGGGGGTCACAGCCCTGCAACCTGATTGGCTGCAGTAATACAAAAGCATGTGGGCAGACTGTTATATATGTAAACACAAATTTGATTTGATTTCTCAGTGAAAAATGCATGAATTTAAAAAAATTCAAAAAGTATTTCAACAGGCTTATAGGAGATCTTTACTGTGATATGGTCCAAATTGTGCTGAATTAAGTGGTCCTTTAAGTATACATTTCATTTTTAACAAAATCTACCAAGGTCCAGATGTATTTGTAAAAATTAAGTTAAGGTAAGGAATCCATATTTTTATACACACACAAATATTTTACTATAATGGCACTGATAAAGACTCATAAAGAATGATATACAGTATGTAGAAAGAATATAATGTAACCAATACCTTATTTAAAGGGGCAATATTTGTTTGTTAAAATAAAGGTATCTTAATATATACCTATATTAAGATTTGTAACTGCTCTTGGGGGCGTGCCCTCTGCCAGCCAATGAGATCTAAAGACTCAAGTATGCTCAATGTATTTCCTGTTAGTTGAAGCTTGAACAGATTTTATTTCAGATTGTTTTAATGCCAAAATTACCTTTTTAATATTTAAAATGCTCTTTAGGAGGATATATAGAAAATTAGTAATGACGTCTTGAAGACAAGTGCAGGTGGTCCTGATCCGGACCCAGGTCTATGGATCGGCTACCCCTGCTGTATGCACTTCTTATAATAAATAATAATATGTACAAGAGGATCTCGCCGACCAGGATTTGCGTAAACCCGACTCCCAATAACAAATACAGGCAGAGATAAGGATTTGGCTCCTTCTCATGTTCCCAGCAGATGGTAACTGCACCCAGTGCTATGAGTCACTCTCCTCTGGAAGTCAAGTCATTCCTCACAAACAATGACATCACTGACTGGACATCATGAAGTCTTGTTTCACCTATAAGAAGACTGTGACATACCTGTGACATTTGTAATTAAAGGTATAAGGAAGTTTCCTGGATTATAAAGCATCTGATATAGAAGAATCAGTAGTGTATGCAAATATTTTTTTGCATCAAAAAAAATCCCAAAATTATCTCACCCTAAAGTTTGCAAATGTCATCAGTTTTCTGGCAGTTGATTTTGAGAAGAAATGCCTCTTAAAATCCAAGCTTAATTAGCATAAAATTCATAATTCATTTTCACCAGTGAAAGGCAACGGACCTTGCATGTTTCATCAGCGCCACCATGTGCTCGCAGCTATCGAGCGCCACTACCCGTGCGCGTTATCGCGGTGCTGCCAGCGGCATCCACTGTTTAAAAATAAGTACTGCGCATCACAGGCAACACGCTGATGAAATACGCAAGGTCCAGTGGGAGATCTGGGGTAGATGTGTATGGGGGACCTGGGGGAGAGACATGGGACATCAGAATGGTGGACCTGGGGGGGGGGTAGGAGATCAGAATGAGGGTACTGCCCCCCCCCCAGGTCCCCCATTCTTATCTCCACCCTCCGAGGTCCCCCATTCTGATCTGCTACCCCGCCCCCTCCCAAGGACCCCCATTCTGATCTCCTACCCCAGGTCCCCCAGGTCCCCTATTCTTATGTTCCATGTCTCTCCCCCAGGTCCCCCATACACATCTCAACATGTTGTTGCAATGTCACAGGATTCAGTCTATGCAGCAAAGCATCATGGGATGTAGTCTTTTGTTCCTGCTACAAGGAAGAAGCTTCAGGCAGTGCTGCTCTGGATCTCTGCACTGTGCTGCTGTTGGCTAGAATGTTAGTATAGGGTTAATAAAACCTACTTAATTGCAGTGAAATTTTTGTTTAAATAAAATAAATCTCTATGTGCATAGAATGACTCAATGTAGTGTGTGTCTGATATAAGCAGAACGTCTTAGATTAGAAAAACTTACACACGGGGAAACTTCCAGATACCTTTAAGTAGCTTCTAAAATACCCAAGTCAAAATACTAACTCCGCCTCCTGACAGATCTCCTGTACTATAAGAATAACATGCTGACTCCTAAACCAATCGAAAGTCACATCCCTGGATGTCTTTCCTCCATTCTCCTTTATAATTGGGGGAGAAAAGGGTTGTTCGAGGAAGGGGTGAAGGAAACATTTGGACCTGGCTCTATGACAATGAGAGTCTAAGACATGTTGTTTTTTTTTTGTTTAAGTATACTATTTCCTTCATTTGTTTTGCTTTTGCTAAACGATTATAAAGTGATATGTGGAAAGGTAAATTATGTTGTTGTAGCAGTGTTTTATTCATATAAAGAACCGCTGAATTATCATATTTATAGTATGTTCTCAGGTAGAACTTGAATAGATCAAATGTTTTTGTAAAATATAAAACAAATAAATACAACCTTCTACATTTTAAATATTGTTTTCAATTTTATTTTAGTGACAGCAGACATTTGCCTTCCTTCCTAATACCTGGAAGTAATTTGAGGAATCAGGACCTCAGATAACATCTCTAATCATTTCTGTTGAAAGACTACCACCATAAATTGTCACTTGACAGTAGAATATCAAGCCCCAATAGGATAACCCACCCCTCAAACTAGATGCAGACTAGCATTTCAAGCTGGAACCTGCCATGACAGAAGCTGGGTCTGTTTATAAGATTTTATCTAAAATGATCATGGTTTGGCCTTTTAAGTGCATGATAAAAAAGCAGTTGTCTTCCTTTAATTACAGTGGATATAAGAAGTCTACACACCCCTGTTAAAATGTCAGGTTTCTGTGCTGTAAATAAATGAGACAAAGATAAATCATTTCAGAACTTTTTTCCACCTTTAATGTGACCTATAAACTGTTCAACCCAATTAAAAAACAAACTGAAAACTTTTTTAGGTAGAGGGAAGAAAAAATATAAAAATAAAATAATATGGTTGCATAAGTATGCACACCCTTAAACTAATACTTTGTTGAAGCACCTTTTGATTTTATTACAGCACTCAGTCTTTTTGGGTATGAGTCTATCAGCATGGCACATTTTGACTTGGCAAGATTTGCCCACTCTTTTTTGCAAAAACACTCCAAATCTGTCAGATTGCGAGGGTATCTCCTCTGCACAGCCCTCTTCAGATCACCCCACAGATTTTCAATCGGATTCAGGTCTGGGCTCTGGCTGGGCCATTCCAAACCTTTAATCTTCTTCTGGTAAAGCCATTCCTTTGTTAATTTGGATTTATGCTTTGGGTCGTTGTCATGCTGAAAGATGAAGTTCTTCTTCATGTTCAGCTTTCTAGCAGAAGCCTGAAGGATTTTTGCCAATATTGACTGGTATTTGGAACTGTTCATAATTCCCTCTATCTTAACTAAGGCCCCAGTTCCAGCTGAAGAAAAACAGCCCAAAGCATTATGCTGCCACCGCCATGCTTCACTGTGGGTATGGTGTTCTTTTGGTGATATGCAGTGTTGTTTTTGCGCCAAACATATCTTTTGGAATTATGGCCAAAAAGTTCAACCTTGGTTTCATCAGACCATAACACTTTTTCCCACATGCTTTTGGGAGACTTCAGGTGTGTTTTTGCAAAATGTAGCCTGGCTTGGATGTTTTTCTTCGTAAGAAAAGACTTTCGTCTTGCCACTCTACTCTATCGCCCAGACATATGAAGAATACGGGAGATTGTTTTCACATGTACCGCACAGCCAGTACTTGCCAGATATTCCTGCAGCTCCTTTAATGTTGCTGTAGGCCTCTTGGTAGCCTCCCAGACCAGTTTTCTTCTCGTCTTTTTATCAATTTTGGAGGGAGCTCCAGTTCTTGGTAATGTTACTGTTGTGCCATATTTTCTCCACTTGATGATGTCTTCACTGTGTTCCATGGTATATCTAATGCCTTGGAAATTCTTTTGTACCCTTCTCCTGACTGATACCTTTTAACAATGAGATCCCTCTGATGCTTTGGAAGCTCTCTGTGGACCATGGCTTTTGCTGTGGGATGCGACTAAGAAAATTTCAGTAAAGAAAATCAGAGGCACTTTAAATGATGGCAGGTGTATGCTGACTCCTATTTAACACAATTTGGAATGTGATTGCTTAATTCTGAACACAGCTACATCCCCAGTTATAAGATGGTGTGTAGACTTATGCAACCACATTTTTCTTTTTTTTTTCTTCCCTCCACCTAAAAGATTTCAGTTTGTTTTTCAATTGAGTTGTACAGTTTATAGGTCACATTAAAGGTGGAAAAAGTTCTGAAATGTTTTATCTTTGTCTCATTTTTTTACAGCACAGAAACCTGACATTTTAACAGGGGTGTGTAAACTTTTTTATCTTTAATTGGAAAAGCAACTTAGGATTCCCTTTTTTTAGCCGAGAAAAATCCATTCCTAAAATTAAAGTATCATAATTTAGATTTACATGGATAGACCAACCATCTGGGCATGCTCAGGTTGTTTAGTGTGATAGATAATTAATCATGTAAGCAGTGGCGAAGCTAGTGAAAGGATGGCACGGTGCAAAAAACACTTTTTGTATATACATTTGTATATGGTTTATTCAGTAGTGTAGGGCTCCCCCAGTCCTCCCACACTGGCCCATGCTCCCTCAGCCCTCCCAGCTCCCACCCTGGTCCATGCTCCCTCGGCTCTCCTGGGCCCCCTCAGCCTCCCCAGGATCCCCTCTTGTTGTGCACTTCTACTTACCCTGATATGCGGAAGTTCAGTTCTGATCTTCTTCTGCGTCTGCCCTACCAGCGCATCTTTTTTCAGAGGAATGGAATCCAGGATGACGCCACAGCAGGGGAGACGCAGAACATAACTGAAGTTCCACTGATCAGAGTAGAAACCCACAATGAGAGGGGGGATCTTGGGGGGGCTGAGGGGGGACTGAGGGGGCATGAGCCTGGGTGGTAACATACGGAAAAAAAACATATAAATAAAAAGGAATATTAGATTGCACTGGGCCCCCCTCCAGAGACAGGGCCCGGTGTTTTCACGTAATCTATGCTTAAAATACTCAACTATAAAATTAAATCATCTAACACTTCTATACTAACAACCTTATTAAATTGTGATTTGGCCAATTGAATAGGGCTCTATATAAGCACAGAGCATATTTTTTACAGATGTTTTTAGTTAGTGAACTTCTATCCAAAAGCAAGGTCTTCACTAACTAAAAACTTCTGTAAAAAAATATGCTCTGTGCTTATATAGATCCCTATTCAATTGGCCGAATTGCAATTTAATTAGGCTGTAATTGTTTAAAAACAGCCAATTAAAATTATCTTTATTTATATTTGTTGTTTCTATCTCTGCTCGGACTGGGACCTTGGATGTTCTCAGTATCAGGTGATGTCTCATTATCAGGTAACGTTCCTCAGTGACGTTCCTCTCTACAGATCAGTGAAACTGAAAGTCCAGCGAGGAAGAAACTTCCCGGGACCAGTGAAACCCGTATTTCTGGTTTTAGTCACGTGTGCAAGATAATGAGTTTAGGTCACAAGATTGGATTTGTTTGTTTTTCTGCTTCTGTTCAGTCCATTTCTAAGGAAAAACAGATCTTATACTAAGTAATTTATATAATTAGTGAGAATACACAAAAAAGAGAACATTAACACTTTCACCAACAGAGGAGCCAGCAATGAATTGCCAAGCAGTGTTGGAAGAAAAAATACTGGTCAGAAATAAGTACATTTAATGAATATTTCTCTGTGTAACATATCGTGTAATAATACATTATTAAAAAAAAGAAAAAAACACCACATAATCATGATTTAGGATTTCTATGTTCTACTATGGGTGCATCCATTTTGTTCTTAACTAACTTCCCTACAGTGGGGGAAAAAAGTATTTGATCCCCTGCTGATTTTGAACGTTTCGTCCACTGACAAAGAAATGATCAGTCTATCATTTTAATGGTCGGTGTATTTTAACAGTGAGAGACAAAATAACAAAATAACCCCCAAGAAAAACACATGTAAAAAAGTTATAAATTGATTTGCTGGTCAGTGAGGGAAATAAGTATTTGATCCCCTATCAATCAGCAAGATTTCTGGCTCCCAGGTGTCTTTTATACAGATAACGAGCTGAGATTAGGAGCACTCTCTTAAAGGGAGTGCTCCTAATCTCAGCGTGTTACCTGTATAAAAGACACCTGTCCACAAAAGCAATCAATCAGATTCCAAACTCTCCACCATGGCCAAGACCAAAAAAATGTCCAAGGATGTCAGGGACAAGATTGTAGACCTACACAAGGCTGGAATGGGCTATAAGACCATTGCCAAGCAGCTTGGTGAGAAGGTGACAACAGTTGATGTGATTATTCGCAAATGGAAGAAACACAAAATAACTGCCAGTCTCCCTCGGTCTGCTGCTCCATGCAAGATCTCACCTCGTGGAGTTTCAATGATCATGAGACCGGTGAGGAATCAGCCCAGAACTACACGGGAGGATCTTGTTAATGATCTCAAGAAAGCTGGGACCATAGTCACCAAGAAAACAATTGGTAACACACAACACCGTGAAGGACTGAAATCCTGCAGCCCCCAAAGGTCTCCTTGCTAAAGAAAGCACATGTACAGGCCCATCTGAAGTTTGCCAATGAACATCTGAATGATTCAGAGGAGAACTGGGTGAAAGTGTTGTGGTCAGATGAGACCAAAATCAAGCTCTTTGGTATCAACTCAACTCGCCGTGTTTGGAGGAGGAGGAATGCTGCCTATGACCGCAAGAACACCATCCCCACCGTCAAACATGGAGGTGGAAACATTATGCTTTGGGGGTGTATTCCTGCTAAGGGGACAGGACAACTGCACCACATCAATGGGACGATGGACAGGGCCATGTACCGTCTAATCTTGGGTGAGAACCTTCTTCCCTCAGCCAAGGCATTGAAAATAGGTCATGGATGGGTATTGCAGCATGACAATGACCCAAAACACACAGCCAAGGCAATAAAGGAGTGACTCAAGAAGAAGCACATTAAGGTCCTGGAGTGGCCTAGCCAGTCTCCAGACCTTAATCCCATAGAAAATCTGTGGAGGGAGCTGAAGGTTCGAGTTGCCAAACATCAGCCTCGAAACCTTAATGACTTGTAGAGGATCTACAAAGAGGAGTGGGACAAAATACCTCCTGAGATGTGTGCGAACCTGGTGGCCAACTACAAGAAACGTCTGACCTCTGTGATTGCCAAAAAGGGTTTGGCCACCAAGTACTAAGTCGTAGGGGTCAAATACTTATTTCCTCCATTGAACAGCAAACCAATTTATATATATATATTTTTTTGTTATTCTGTCTCTCACTGTTAAAATGCACTGACCATTACAATTATAGACTGATAATTTCTTTGTCAGTGGCCAAACGTTCAAAATCAGCAGGGGATCAAATACTTTCCCCCCCACTGTAGACAGCCAGACCTCCATCTTGCAGTTGCTGCAGATTTAAAACATAAGTATGTGGTGTTATCCTTTTATTTTAATAATGTATTAGTATAAGAAAATATATTACCAAGAGGAAGTTTGATCAAATAGTTGTTTTCTGATTTCAGTGCTCCTTTAAAGGACATCAGGGGCCCAGCTGATCTTTATTGTATTGACAAATCTTTCACAAGGCAGTAAAAACAGATCTTATAAGCACTTCTTAATAAAACAAAGTACATTATATGCCAAGAAAAATCTAGAGCCCTTCAATATCCCTTTAAATATGTAAAACACTGGTTAAAACATGTTTACACATCTCTTATAAATATGGGATACTAGCGACTTGCCCGTCAAAAAATGACGGCAATGTGATGTATATGTTTGTCAAGTTGTTTAGTTATTAACATATATTTTTGACCCTTGTAAGTATTTTAATATGAACGTGTATTTTTGTAAAATGTTGATGTAATGGTTTTTTAAAATGTAATTAGTATCTGAAAAATTGTTAACTTTAATATACATTGAATGAATAGGAAAGCAAAAAGTAAAAACCCTTCTTTAAACGTTGCGAATTTTAACATGAAGTTTAAACTATATGTAAGCAATAACCATCAAAGTATATATTTTTAAACTTGAACTTTATTTTTTATGTAAGTTTAGAAGTTAACAAAACATTTGTATAATTTTGAACATTATAAACAGGAACATAATGAATACATTTTGTAACCTAATTTTTTATTAAAAGTATTAACATTTGAACGTAAAAACAATTGACATTTAAATTAATCAGTATTAAAATTCAATTTCTATCACAATAATTGTTAACTTGAATATACATTGAATGTAGAATAAGGCATACAGTAAAACTCTTCTTAAAACGTACGTAATTAAAGTAATTTATTACTGAGCACATAAACTGGCGATAAACATTAATGTAGGTAGTAATCTTAAGATAACAGACAATATTTACATTGTGACTTAAAAGGTGCTTGACCTGTTAACATCCACTTTGTAATCTGTTGAATGAAATAACTTGAAAATATATTTTTTAAACTTGTAACATTAGAAACATTAACATAGTGACTTAACATTTTAACATAATTTTTACTAACAATGCAAGGCAAGTATTTTGTGAGGCAAATCATTCATAAACATGACTTCCATTAATTATGACTGAATTAAACAACCAATTGTTATGTATTTTGCAATGCTTTAAAAAAATCTTGGCATCGTTAATTTGTATCCTTCAAAGTTATAGTACTTCATAGTAGACAATGTTTTTAGTAAAAATACGTCCATCTTCTAATAAATCACCTTGACTTTCATTGTTTTCAATGTAAACTTTAATAGCCTGTGGATTTTTGCACCGTGACAACGCAACGTACAATTGACCATGTGCAAAAACTGGTTCTTCCAAGAAAATACCCACAGATTTGAAAGTTTGACCTTGTGATTTATTAATGGTCATGGCAAATGCCATAATAATGGGAAATTGTCTTCTTTGAAGTATAAAAGGGAGACTACTTTCACTTGGTGCTAAATCTATTCTTGGTATGAAAACTCTCTCTCCTTTATGGGTCCCAGTTAAAATTTCAGCATCTATAAAATGGTCCTTTAATTGTTGAACAATTAATCTTGTGCCATTGCATAGGCCTTTTTTGGGGTTCATATTTCGCAGTAACATGATAATTGCACCTTTCTTTAGCTGCAAAATATGTGGTGGCATTCCAGAAGGAGTTAAAGAGTTTATGAATTCAGTTGAAAAGTTAGCCTGACTTTCATTGTCATCAGCAAGTACAGAATCAGCACTGTGATAATTTCTTTGTGGTGCATAAATTTTTTTAAAGATTTCATTATTGAGGATTAATGCATCTTTATTTTTACACGTCAGTATGACTTGGTTGGCAAGCTCGGAATATTCTTCGTTATTTATGCTCCCTTCAAATATAGCCGATATAATATCTTGTTGACAAATCATATGAGGTGGGATCTCTACAGTGTCATCAGGTAAATGTAGTATTTTTTCTGTTCTGCCTTCTCCAATTTTAATAAGCCAATCATTGAAATCAGTTTGGCCTTCTGATCTCATATTTTGTTGCAGTTGAAGATGGGTAAAATGTTTCCATACTATACTTGACTTTATACATGTTTCGATAATGTCAGTTCGATTTCCATGTACAACGACAGGTAATGTTTGTCAGAAATCGCCACCCAACAACATTACCTTTCCACCAAATGGAAAAGTATTCTCCATGACTTCACGAAGCAAACGGTCAATACATTGGAGGGCATAGCATGACATCATTGTGGCCTCATCTATTATAATTAATTTACATTTCTTCAATTTCTTTGCTTGTAAGGATGTCATGCGAATATCTGACACAGAATTTTCTAAAATAGGCACTGGCAGTTTAAATCCACTATGAACAGTTCTTCCACCTTCTAATAAAAGTGCAGCAATTCCAGTAGTGGCAAACGCCATTGCTATTTTTCCTTGGGCTCGTACTGAACTCTTTAATAAATTGTACAAATATGTTTTTCCTGATCCGCCAGGTCCATCAAGATAGAAATAACGCTCTGTCACCATGTCATCATCTATAGCATTTTTAATGGCATGAAATGCTTGCAATTGTAGTGTATTTAAAGTTGCAAGTCTTTCTTCTGTTCTTTCTGCTTGTAGTTGAATGTCATAGTCTTCAAAGTTAATGTCATCTATAAGACCTGGATCAGGCAAATTAAAACTTGCACAACTTAATCCATGAGTTAAAAAGACTTCTTGGATTTCCATTAACGCTTTTAAGTGTGCAATGGGTTCATTGTATCGTCGCATAAAGTCTTCAGCCATATTACTTTTAAAAGTCTCCCACAAAGCTAATGCATTTGGAGCATTTGAGAAGATACAAATAAAAGCAAATTGTTCTCTCATCTGTCGTGGCATTTGACATTGTGCTGCTTCTTCTAAACATCTTTCCCACTCTGTATCATCAGCGAGTAAGTTTCTATGTCTTGCAGCTAAATGGAAGGATTCATATACAATGTCATTAACAGTTCTTAATTGTTCAAAACTTTGTGCTCCTGGAACATTTAAAAGTAATATCCGTAAGCAAAAACGTTCAACATCTCTTGGACTGACTGTGTAAATTCGTGGAATTATTTTATTGCCTCTGGTTTTTCTTGCTCTCCATAATCCATTCACAAAAACATAGTGATATGGAATTTCAATATATAAGTATTGTGTTGCTTGAGCATCAGTGGAATTTAATGCAAACCATGCAGTTAGTGTAGTGTGACGATCTTCACTTTGGGCCAATGCATTCATTTCATTTCCAGCATGGAAATAGACTAAATGTCGTTGTGGCAAATGTACTGCTAACCTATATACTGCATGTGATCTATCATGCATTTCAAATTTTAAAAGCCGCCACATAGCTTCTGGCGCACTGACATAGCGAGCATCTACATGAGATGCAAGTTCATCATGTACTAACTCACTACTTTCAGGGCTGTCTGCACTTTTGCCGACTACAGTAGCTGCATCGTAACCTTTGTAAATATATTTGTAGACATATTTAATGGATTTGATGGAAGTGCAGGCTTCTACGTTGATGTGGGCGTTGTACTTTATGAGTAAATGTTGATTGTAGGGTACTACATATCTATTGTCCACTTTTTTTCCACGAATAATGGCACTATCTCCTTCTCTTCTTTTATAAAGTGGATATCCATCACAATTTGCATATGTTTTGTCTCTATAATCTTTTGGAAAATCTTTTGAACATTAATTATTTTCCATACATGGTGATTGTGGATTAAGGGCTCCACAGGGTCCATGAATCATGCGATGAGTAACAATCTCATATAGTCTACCATATAGTTCTGGATCTGGTAGTTCAGCAACTATGACTGCATCCACTTTGTCCGAAGTATCTAATTTATCTTTCTCTTGAAGTATTATGAGAAGATGTGCATGTGGAAGGCCTCTTTTTTGAAATTCAATGGTATATACATAAGCAAGACATTTGCCAAATAACTGATTTATAGTGAAGTCACGTATTAATTCATTTAATTTGATCTTAAAAACTCTGGCTACTAAATCTGGTCGATCAGAAGCAGTTTGTCCAAGAAGTAGATTTTGATTAATTTCTGGCCATTGTGGATTACATGTAAATGTCACAAATAAATCTGGTTTTCCAAATTTTGTCACAATAGCCATAGCATCATTGTATCTTTCTCTCATATTTCGAGGAGATCCTTGAAAGGAAGATGGTAAAATGATGGCTTTGCCAGCTGTCATGTCTCTGCTTGTAGCCACGTCAGCAACATAGTCCATGAGTCCACAATATTGTTCTACACGTAGTTTATCTTGTTGATATTTTATAAAGTTTAAATTATTTGCCTCAACTTGCAAATATGAATCAATAATCCATTGTTGTGTTAGTTTCCCACCACATAAAATTGGATTAAATTCATCTCTAATGGCAATTTGAGCAACTTTAAATTCAAGCATAGAAACATTATTTCGGATTCTGGCTTTAGCATTTGGGTAACTGGGAAGGGTTAATTTTGGTTGCCAACCTGCTTCTCCGTGTGGGAAAAAGATGGGATATGTCATTGGATCTAAATTTGGACTTAAGATATTAATATTAATAAATGGTTGGTCCTCATTTCTGGGATATACTCTAATGTCTCTTTGAAATGGTGGTTCTCCTTCATCATTCTGAAAGACCATTGCAACCTCATTTGATGTTGGCAAGTTATAACGACGTTTATCAGTATGTCTGTCTCTTTTAAGCACCATATTAACCTTTGGCATGGGTAATTGATGTCTTTGTGCATGAAGTAGTTGTTCATTTTCTACTTCTGCCAATTTTTTGTAAGCTTTACTGTAGGGATTGTTGTCCATAATGTTATTTAGCTCTATAAAAACAGTGGGTAAGCATTTTTTATTTTCTTCCATCTGCATACGTTGGTCAACAGCTTCCATTGTATCTAGGACATATAGTTGAGCGAATTTTCTTTTATTTCCTTCCTCTGGATGTAAATGGGAAGTGCGATGATAAATTTGTCCTTGGACTTTAAAACAGTAAGGACCATGTCCGGGTACATTAGCAGCTAATGTTGCCCCCATGGATGCAAAGGATATGGCACTATTGTAGGATCTTATGTTTGTCTTAAAATTTTTGTAGTTTGGAAAAGTAGGTTCAGTCATAATATTTTGTAAATAAATTGGAAATTCTTTCCTTTCTGGAAGTTTGAACTTGCCTTTTTGACAACAACTAATAAATTGTCCATCTCTGGGTCTCTCCTGTTTAAAATAATAAGCCTCACAAAACTGACATTGAGTAGTCATGTCCCCACAACTATGAACCTCTACTGCTAAAGACTTGAGTAGAGGACAATTTGCAAAGCATATAGGATTTTGACTTTCATATTCATCAGGTGAAATGTCATATAATGTTTCAACAACAGGTTCTAAATGTTTTGTTTTTTTCGTTGCTTTTCTTGGTATATGTTGTATTGTTTGAGGTAAAATGTCATGTAATGTTTCATGAAACGGTTCTAAATGCTTTGTTTTCTTTGTTGCTTTTTTTGGTATCTCTTGTCTTTTTTCTGGTAAAATGTCATCTGATGTTTGAGCAACAGGTTGTAAATGCTTTATTTTCTTTGTTGTTTTTTTTGACATATCTTTAATTTCTGCAAGTGACAGTCTTTTGCTTGCAATTCTTTTGCGTTCTTTTTCTCGTCGAATTTCCTTCTTCTCCGGTGTCTGCTGGCTGTCTGCTCTCTGTCGTCGTTCTCTAGCTTGGCGTCTTTTCTTTTCTTGTTTACTCTCATTATCAGCCATGTTAATCTGTAAAAATAAAATAATGTACCATTAGTTTATTTTGAGATGTTAAGTTGTTTTTCATGACAAATAGTTATCAATAGTGTGTTAACATTTTATAGTTAATCAATTTCAATGCGGTCAATTGAATAAAAGTCTAAATAAGGGCATGAGATAATTATTTAAAGAAATTTTTATTTATTAAACATGTATCCAAAAGCAAGTGTTTCAGTAACTAAAAAGGTATTTTAAAAAAGATGTTATGTCCTTATTTACAGCACTATTCAATTTGTCAAATGGCAATTAAATTAGGGTTTAGGACTGGAATGTTACAATGACAAATTGTATAGATTCTGTGTTTTTAGACTTTTTTGGACTATGCCAATTTATTTTTTAAGTTTACATTGAAGTTTGTATTTATTGTTAAAGATTATTGGCCCTAAAAGACAAATAAGAGATAGATGATAGATATTACTTTTTATACTGTACCTTGGTTGAAGTTTGATTTCAAGCAAAATTCTTTGTTGGTCCTGTGTTGAAAGCCTTCGTCCGATGGTCTGGTCCTGTGTTGAAAGTCCTCGTCCGATGGTGTAGTCCTCTGTTGAAAGTCCTCGTCCTCTGGTGTGGTCCTCAGTTCCAACTCCTGTTCCGATGTTCTTGACGCAGTATCTGTTATAAAATAAAAATGAAAATGTTATGTTATTTGAATGTCTTTGTATTAATGAAAAAATGGCATTATTTCTGTGTTTTTCTACAATCCTTTTTAGTGCGCCACAATTTTGGTATGCTTCTGTAGGCTATTTTCTAAGGCTTATAGGTGGTTAAACATTAAAGAAGAATATTAATTAATTTTTCTCTTTTTTTACTTGTTATACTGTACCTTGGTTGAAGTTTGATTTGAAGCAGAATCTTTGTTGGTCCTGTGTTGAAAGCCTTCGTCTGATGGTCTGGTCCTGTGTTGAAAGTCCTCGTCCAATCGTCTGGTCCTCTGTTGAAAGTCCTCGTCCGATGGTGTAGTCCTCTGTTGAAAGTCCTCGTCCAATGGTCTGGTCCTCTGTTGAAAGTCCTCGTCCGCTGGTGTGGTCCTCAGTTGAAACTCCTGTTCCGATGTTCTTGACGCAGTATCTGATATAAAATAAAAATGAAAATGTAATATTATTTTAATGTATTTGTATGAACTAAAAAATGACATTATTTCTTTGTTTTTCTACAATCCCGTTTGGTGTCCACCACTTTTGGTATGCTTATTTAGGCCTTTTTCTAAGGCTTATAGATTGTTAAACATAAAATAAGTATCTAAATGTACTTTGGTATGTGTTTGTGTGAGTTTTCATACAATCCTGTTTGGTGCGCACCACTGTTGGTATGCTTATTTAGGCTTCTTTCTAAGGCTTATAGGTTGTTAAACATAAAATAAGAATGTAAATGTAGTTTGCTATGTGTTTGTGTGAGTTTTCATACAATCCTGTTTGGTGCGCACCACTGTTGGTATGCTTATTAATGTTGTTTTGTAATGCTTATAGGTTGTTAAACATAAAATAAGAATGTAAATGTAGTTTGCTATGTGTTTGTGTGAGTTTTCATACAATCCTGTTTGATGCACACCGCTGATGGTATGCTTATTAATGTTGTTTTGTAATGCTAATAGGTTGTTAAACATAAAATAAGAATCTAAATGTAGTTTGCTATGTGTTTGTGTGAGTTTTCATACAATCCTGTTTGGTGCGCACCACTGTTGGTATGCTTATTTAGGCTTCTTTCTAAGGCTTATAGGTTGTTAAACATTAAATAAGAATCTAAATGTAGTTTGCTATGTGTTTGTGTGAGTTTTCATACAATCCTGTTTGATGCGCACCGCTGATGGTATGCTTATTAATGTTGTTTTGTAATGCTAATAGGTTGTTAAACATAAAATAAGAATGTGCTATGTGTTTGTTACAATCCTGTTTTGTGTGTACCAGTTTGTGTGTACCATATGTTGCATACTTTGGCCCTCATTCAATTGCAGTTTGGCCAATTCAATAGGGTTCTAAATGTGCTTATTTGGAGCCCTATTGAATTGTCCAAAATATCAATTGAATGACGGCCTTTGTTTGCTGGATTTGTTATATTGTGAGGGCCTCATTGAATTTGGTTTTTCAATAGGGCTCTATATAAGCACAGAGCATATTTTTGAACAGAAGTTTTTAGTTAAATTGAGCCAAATGTGCTTATATAGAGCCCTATTGAAATGGTCAAATCACATTTGAATGAGGCCCTCGGCCATTAAACATATTTAGGTCCTGAATCAATTGCGTTTTGACCAATTGAATAGGGCTCTATATAAGCACATAAAAATTTTGTGGACAGAAGTTTTTAGTTAGTGAAGACCTATTATGTGCTTATATAAAGCCCTATTCAATTAGCCAACTCAGAATTGAATAAGGCTCATGGTTCGGTTCTTTTTTATACTTAATACTTTACCTTGATTGAAGTGTGGAATGACAGAGGGTCCCCTCCTGCCAATCTTAATCCGCCGGTCTTCTTGTAGTGTCTGTTTGAAAAATAAAGTGAAATAGTGAATTATAGAATTTTTTATTTGTATTTAACAAACCATGGCCTTTTCAGCATTTAAAGTATTTTTGTATCTTACCTCTTCTTGTTTGTTGGTGTTCTTTAAAAGGGATTGTGCTTCACAGTGCACAGTGCAAATTGTTGAGAGACGCTGTTGATGCAGAGTCTGTTTGAATATTAAAAAAAGTAGAAAGATTGAGTTTTAGGTGATCTATTAAATTGCAGTAAATTAATTTCATTGAAATATACTTCTGTAATTAATTTGAATTAACATTTTTTTTTGGTAGGGTCTACACACATATGTCACATACATGAAGCACATTTCCATAGTTGAAAGTAATTTTTTTGTGTGCGTGTGACATATCACTATACATGAATCATATTTTAATTGTTAAATTAACCTTATTTTTATTTTTGGCCAACATACATAAATGTGTGTGTGACATGTGACTATAGATGATACACATATATGTGCGTGTCACATATCAGTATACATGACTCATATTTTAATAGTATTTTAATAGTCCCAACTTATTTTTTTGTAATGTAATTTAAATGAAGTTGTTTAATTAGTTTGTTGCAGGGGCAATACACATAAATGTGCATGTGACATGTCACTATACATTATACGCATAAATGTGCGTGTCACTTGTCAGTATACATTATACGCATATATGTGCGTGTCACATGTCAGTATACATTATACGCATATATGTGCGTGTCACTTGTCAGTATACATAAACCTCTTTGTCTTCTTTAATTTTTTTTTTGATGTCCTGTCTTGAAAATAAGTAATATATTATAGCTTACCTCTCAGTTGTAATTTGCACAATGTAAAGTAGTAAATTAGGAAAGAATTATCTTCTCAAGTTTTAGCAGCAGTTATCTCCGAAGTCACTCTGTTCATCACCTGAGGAGAAATGTATTTTTCTCTGTCAAATAGACAGTATTTATCAACTTGTAGAACATTCTGGAAAGTTAGACCGTTAGAACGTAATACGCATGCGCTATTTGCGTTCCAGCTTACAATTTGCGTTCCATCCGCCATTTTGTGCGTAGTAGTGGTTAAAATGGTGTTTAATATGAGTGTGATCCGTTCCGCATAGTATGTGTTTCATTATTGCGAGTAAGTGTAGTGTAGTTACGTCTGGAGCCTCGTTTTCGTTTTGTTCGGCGGCCATTTTTTCTCTCGCTTAGCCGATTTTCGGTCGTTTAAACTCTTTGTTTTGACTTAAATGGACGTGTAAATGAACTTTTGGAGGTGCCGGATGCCCCCCCGTGCTGTAAGTAAGCTTTTTATGTGTTTGTTGTGTTTATTTCTTGTGTTTGTGATGTTTTGATGCGCGGCGGTTGGAATGGGTCTTTCGCGGCCATATTTTTTTCCGATGTGGCCGTATTTTGTTGCGATGTTGCCGTATTTTTTTGCGATATACGCAGTTAGCTTTTACGTGTACGACGCAGTGTATTTGTTTCTAAGTCGTGCGTATGTGTGTTAAGAGCGTGTGAAGGGCCTTTTTTACTGTTTTTTTGTTAAGTCTTGCGTCTGTGTGTCTGGGTGTAAGCGGGTGTGAGGCGACTTTGAGTTTTTTTTTGTTATGAAGTTGTGTGTGTGTGTATGTGTGTGTTAACACAGCCGATGTTGGGATGCTCCCACCACCGCAAATGCGGACCCTCGCTTCGCGAGGATCCGCATTTGCGGGGACGTTGTTGGGTTTTTGTTGGCTGGGCGGTTGGGTTTATTCTGTTAAAAAAGTCGTGTGTGTGTATGTGTGTGTTAACACAGCCGACGTTGAGCCTCCACAACCGCAAATGCGGGCCCTCGCTTCGCGAGGACCCGCATTTGCGGCGAACTGCGTCCCTCGCTTTGCGAGGGACGCAGTTCTTGCGGGCTCGCTACGCGAGCCCGCAAGCGTGAGCAACGACTCGTACGCTCACAACTATATATGTGATCGTTAATAGACTCTAATATTAAACATCATGGCTTCCTGGGTAACACCTTGGGCTGTAACCACAAGTTACAGTGTATTTTCCTGTATGTAAATCGTATTAGAATCTATACGTCTGAATGTCCTTCCTCTCCCAGGGGGCTTCTGTCTGCTATGAATCACTGCTGTCAGTGTCATGCTGTGTTGCCAGTGTCATGCTGTGCTCAGGAGAAGCAGGGAGCTTTGTATTGCATAGCTCACCCACAGTACAACTAGTACATGATGCATCAGGTTGGGGTAATTATCATCACTAATCAATTTTAATGCTGTTTTAGTGAGATATCTGTCATTGCTTTTGCTTGAGTGAGTGCCAGTATCAGTTCGGATGACTGGATTGAACTATGTATCCCTGGGTATCTATTTACTTTTATGTACTTTATTTTATTGAGAGGCACTTGTAAGCTCTGTTTTTGCTGCCTAAAATCAAATAATAGTCCCTGTATCAATCTGCCCACTGCAGCTCACAAAGACAGACTGATACTCTGGGGAAACTGGGCGGGGACATGCAAATTATACCACAATGCATGCTTACTCAGTCAGTTCATAACCACTTTATACGTGGATCCTTTTAAGCTTATGCTTACTGTATTTCACAGTTTTAAGCATAGCAATGGATGGATTTTTCACAAGCCAGGCACTCACCCCACACTGATGATCGGCAGTAACCGTGAAACAGTTTTGTTTGTGAAAAAAATCCTCACCTTCCACTTTAACTTTCACAACTTTAGACTGTAAGTTTGCAAGTTTTCAGTCTTGCATGGTGCTTTGGGGAAAGTACTATAGACACCGGATTCTAAGCTCAAATACGGGGCCCTCCATCCTTTGCAACATGTTAACACTGCTGATCGTAACCCCTGTATAGCACTACGGAATATGTTGGCGCGTTACAAATAAATGATAATAAAATTATAATTTCCTGCTCAGAAGTTCAAGAAATACAGTTATTACACTGCACTCTGGGAAACTGGGCGGGGACATGCAAATGAGTCCACAATGTATTATAATAAACCACTTTATACATGTCTACTTTTAGGCATATGCTCACTGTATTACATAGCTTTAAAGCATAGAATAGGATGGATTATGCATGGATTATATATATTGTAAATTCCCTGTTTTTCAGCATATGCAGGGGAAAGATGATAAGTGTTATATATCAAAACTGCTTTAAGACCCCCCCCCCCCCACACACATACATACACCTCCCTCCACATTTCAGTAGATAAGAACATCCCCTCAGTCTACATGCTGTCAGGAAGTGGTTCAGACAAGATGGAAACTTTCTATGAGCAAAAGGAATTTTCAAAATTCAGATTTTCTCTAAAAATGTTTTCATGCTCAAGTAGCTAATGCTAGTTTGTGACATAATTCACAAAATATATATTTGTTTCCTAAAATACAGCGGTTCTTTAAAGCAGGAGAGTGGTAGGAGGAGGGAGGTAAAAGGTATAAGGTCTTGTTCTCAAATACTTAATTATCTAATGTTACCCTTTTTTATTATTTTTACAAAAAAATTAGCTTTTTTAAATGCTGTATGTGTCCTTTGCTAAACCATAAAAGCTAAGCCCTGATGTCTTTAACATATAGAGAGATAAGGTACTTGAGACCTCGAGCGCTGGGGAAATGTGTGCAGTGCATTCTGGGAAAACATGCGTTGTGAAATGCAAAAGAGGAAATAGAGGTTAGACAAAACATCTGTGTAAAATAAAACAGACGTGCAAATCAAAAAGGGATAGAAATCCACAGAACAAATGAAACCATGCTTTTGAAGCATACAACTTGGGGTCACAGATGTCAGTCATGATAAAACCAAAAGATTTGTTTAATTTCCCTAAAAATAATAAATTTGGTCCTATTCATTGCCGCAGGTCACTGACACATTTCATGCCAAGGAGGCACTTAATTAAAGGTATTTGACCAGGGGCGGCTGGTGTATAGGGGCAAATGGGCAACCGCCCCCCAAAATGATTGCACTGACTTAATCCCCATCACTTGGATAATTTATATAATAATATATATATATTTTTTTTTATCATGTTCAATATTCTATTTTTTTAATAGCTGCTGCTGTCACTTGAAATCACAAACCCCTTTGTGCTGCAGTTAAACACACTGACTTATCACATCTAGCCCCTCTGCTGGTGACTTGCCTAGTACTGCAGATCGGGTACAAAAAAAAAAACAGTCAAAATGCTGTCTTTTCCCAACTTGTGCTCTAACCTATAGGACTGATCCTGTCTGTCAAACTCAGCATCACTCATTCAGAATGGCCAGGAGGAAAGAGTCCCGGATCCTGCAGGGACAGCACTTCTCACAGTCCCCCCGGAAGTCAATACATTGGTGCAATCCTGACAATCTCAATAAAGTGTATTGAAAAAGAAACAGCTCACAGTGCATGCTGATAGATGGAGCTATGTGTAAAGCTTCAGTTTTCTCAATACTCTGATGGTATTATTGATTATGATACCCTGCTCCACACACCAAGCTTGTGGCCTCTCTGTCACCACCCTGACCTATACCAGATAGAAGCAGCTGCAGAGCTCAGGTGAGTCCATATCCCTCTCTGTGTCTTGTTCTTGTTCTGTTCTTTAGTCGTGTCTGACTCTCAGTGACCACATGGATGCAGCACACCAGGTACATCTGTCTGTGTTTCTGGTTGTGCATATCCATGTGGTTTTCATGGCAAAGATACTGGAGTGGGTTGCCAGTTCCTACTCCAGTGGACCTCTCAGCTATGACCTGCCCATCTTGGGTGTTTCTTGATGATATAGCTCACAGCTTCATTGAGGTAACAAGCCCCTTCACCACTACAAGGTAGCGATCCAGAAGGGGTCTTAGTCTCTCTCTATGTCCATATATATTTATAGGGTGAGGGTATACTTACTTTTGGGGGAGATCTCTTATTGTATGTGTAAGATATATATATATATAATGTGTGTGTGTATATTTATATATATATATATATATATATATATATATATATATATATGTGTGTGTGTGTGTATGTGGGTGTGTGAAGTTGCAGAATTAGAAATATATCCTTAATTAACTACTCAAAAATGTTTTTGGCTTCTTAATATTAATGATGTAAATGCAGCCTATAAACTGAATAAATATTTTGAAAAAACACAAAGATTTATTCAAATGTATTTTTTTAAAGATAGTCTAAGTAGCATGTGGGATTTTTGAGATGCTTCTCCCACATGCTATTTACATTGGGCCTCATTCTATTAGCGGCCGTAAATCGTCCGTAAGGCTGCGATTCCTTGCGGGGGTTCAGTTAACTCGCGATTCTATTATACGGCCCCGCAAGGATCTCCTTTTACGGCCGGCCGCATATCTTGGAACCGGCCGTAAACTCTGAAATATAAAAAATCAAAAATAAATTCAAGCCTGCACTGTACAGCTCTGTAAATGCTAGGGATCATATTGGGGGATCATATTTTTTGTATCTATCTATATATATATATATATATATATATATATATATATTTTTTTTTTTTTTTTTTACAATTTGGGCCTATATGGTCCCAATTTGTTATTTAGGGTTTTTAAGGTGCGGTTGGGGCCTATATGGTCAAAATTGGTTATTTAAGGTTTTTAAGGTGCGGTTAGGGCCTATTTGGTCACACTTGGTCTTTTAAGGTTTTTAAGGTGCGGTTGGGGCCTATATGGTCACACTTGGTCTTTTAAGGTTTTTAAGGTGCGGTTGGGGCCTATATGGTCAAAATTGGTTATTTAAGGTTTTTAAGGTGCGGTTGGGGCCTATATGGTCACACTTGGTCTTTTAAGGTTTTTAAGGTGCGGTTGGGGCCTATATGGTCAAAATTGGTTATTTAAGGTTTTTAAGGTGCGGTTGGGGCCTATATGGTCACACTTGGTCTTTTAAGGTTTTTAAGGTGCGGTTGGGGCCTATATGGTCACACTTGGTCTTTTAAGGTTTTTAAGGTGCGGTTGGGCCTATATGGTCAAAATTGGTTATTTAAGGTTTTTAAGGTGTGGTTGGGGCCTATATGGTCACACTTGGTCTTTTAAGGTTTTTAAGGTGCGGTTGGGGCCTATATGGTCACACTTGGTCTTTGTTATAAATATATGAGTAATTAACCAATTCCGGAGCTGTACTGAAGAGGTTAATATGCTTGAATTTCTTGCTTGTGGATGTCCAGTTATCTGTGATGCTATCTGTCATAAGGAACAAAGGAAAGCTAACTTTCCCGAATGACACCCTGCTGGTGATCAAACAACAAATGGTCAGTACTAAAAGCCTCAGGGATGAATTTGCATCCTGGACACAAAGCATGGGAATCAACTCAAGAGACAAGAGCTGGAGCAAAGGTGAAATGAAGAATCACATCCAGGGGTCATTCACTGATGAAAGATTTGAATGGCTGAGACAATCCCAGGGTGTGGCTATGATGTGTATAACTTGGACAAATGGACTTGCTGGGCAGTAGAATTATCTTAGGAAAGGAACAGAGGAATCAGGAGGAATACTCTACACTCTTGCATACACACATTAGTATTTACACACATTAGTATTATATAGGTAGAGCCTTGTATTTCAAATGCCAATCTCACCACTACTCTTGTATGTTAATAAACCCTTTAACTTATAAGTTTCCAGTGTATTTGGAGTTCTTATAGCAGTCAGATGTAAGTTAACTGGTCAGGATATACGGTTAGAATTACAGCATAAAAGGACTATATTTAACAGTCTTTGAAGGTTTTTAAGGTGCGGTTGGGGCCTATATGGTCAAAATTGGTTATTTAAGGTTTTTAAGGTGCGGTTGGGGCCTATTTGGTCCCAATTTGTTATTTAGGGTTTTTAAGGTGCGGTTGGGGCCTATTTGGTCCCAATTTGTTATTTACGGTTTTTAAGGTGCGGTTGGGTCCTATATGGTCACACTTGGTCTTTCAAGGTTTTAAAAGTTAAGGGTCTTGAACGTTCTAATGTTTTTTTTTGTTGTTTTCTATCACTTCCCAGGTGCAAACTATCTGTGGAAGCAGATTTGTTTGGACTCGTTGGTTGACTTACTGGACGTGAATACCCCGAGAAGGAGAGTCAACTGTAGGTGAGTATCATTGCTTTTAATTTTCTGTCCATGCGTATAGGTGCAAATTTGATGTTGATGTAGCCTTGTCACATGAGGGTTTGCAATCTGTAATATATACCAATGAATTCAACACACTGTTATTTTAAAGTAATTTTGTGACCTAATATAAATTAATATACCGTGATCTCTTTCTTCTATTGGTATCAGAAATTAATACTATTGACTCTCTACTTGTGAAGCCTTTCGGCACCCTAACCTATGAGGAGAAGGTGGAAGTAAAACGGTTAGGAGCTGACCAACCAGAGATAAATCTGCAGCAAATCGCAAGAGATAGAGGGAAGCAATATGTCCGTAATTTGGTGCAAGAAGAACGACTGGCTTTCTGGAAGCGTTTTTAGGAAGTCCTTATATTGTTTCCCATGCATCCTATTTGGTGGTGACGCTGCTTGGACCAAAACTGGAGTGACTGACGTCAAACATCTAGCTGATAAATTGGCGAAACACAAAAGTTCTAAAGCTCACTTGGATAACAGGATCAAGTTTGAGATGCTTGGACAGGCGAACATTGCTGTTCAACTGGACCAAGGATACCAAGTCAGCATTCAAAAACACAACGAAGAAGTGGCTAAGAACCGGTACATCCTTTCCAAGATAATTGATTGTGTTCGCTTTTGTGGCGCTTTTGAACTGGCATTAAGAGGACACGACGAGAGTGAAACATCGCTAAATCCAGGAGTGTTTCGAGGCCTGGTGGATTTGGTTGGCAGTATCGATAGTGCAATGGAACAGCATTTGAAGACTGCAACTGTGTTTAAGGGCACTTCCAAAACCGTGCATAATTAGCTACTGGACTGCATGCATGAAGTTATTAAGGAAGTGATTCACCAAGAGCTTAAGGAAGCCCAGTTTGTGACAATCCAAGCGGATGAAACAACCGATATAATTCAGCTAGGACACAGTGCGTTGTAGTCTATCGCTACATTGACAAGAAGCATCAAGTGGTGGAAAGATTTGATGGCTTCACGGAAATGAAATCAACGGATGCAGACTCCATTGCTGCTGTTGTGCTGGAAACACTGAATACTGTTCTCCCAGAGCCAGAAGACAAGAAGAAACTCATAGCTCAAAGCTACGATGGTGCCAGTGTGATGCGTGGAGATCAAGGAGGAGTTCAAAGAAAAATAAAAGACGTGTACCCGAACGCACACTACGTCCATTGCTATGCTCACCAACTGAACCTAATAATGGAGAAAGCAGTTTCAAGGATTGGAAGAGTTCGAGTTTTTTTTTCCAACATAGGCGGCATACCATCTTTTTTTTCACGCTCTCCAAAAAGGACTGGAGTTCTGGATGAGGTAGTTGGTAGAAGACTTCCAAGAGGTGCACCAACACGATGGAACTTCAACGTTAGGACCGTGAACGTGATCTACGAGAACAGAGATGCGCTACTTGAGTGTTTCCAGACAATTGAAGCATGTCTAAACTTTGATCCAACATCTATACGGGAAGCCGCAGGTTTCATTGGAATGCTGGAAGACAGGGAGTTCCTTTACTTCCTTAAATTATTTCATTTAATAATGCCACATGTTGACATCCTCTATAGTCAGCTTCAGAAGCGAGACACGGATACTGTTTATATCAAAAAAGTCACAGAAGACTTTGTCGCCAGCATCCAGAAAATCCGTAATTCTGTGGAAGAGATAGAAGCAAGTTTGCCAAGCGATGTAACAGTCAACAGACGGAGTGCGGAGATCTCAACCTTGAGACAACTTTCAAGAGAGGTATGTGACATAGTGGTGGTTCATGCAAAAGAACGTTTTTCATTTTCAAATCACCTAGTCAGTGCCAAACTTGTTCAAAGTGACTTCTATAAAACCCATGACACTTGCTTTCCAACCCAAGCTCTGGAAGACACCGTGAAAGCATATCCAATACTGAAGAAGGAACAATTACACACTGAGCTGTCACTTCTGTATGGGAAGACAGATTTTCATACTTGTACAAGTGCTGTTGCTCTGCACAAACTTTTCCATCAATTTAATCTGCAGAATGATTTCACAGAGACAGTAAAATTATTAAGAATCCTGATTACAACACCGATGACCACTGCAGAATCAGAAAGATGCTTCTCCACATTGAAGAGGATAAAAACCTTTTTAAGAAGCACCATGTCCCTGGAGCGGTTGAATGCATTGGCGATGCTCTCAATGGAAAAGCAACTGATTTCCGAGATCCCAGACTTCAATGAAAAAACCATTGAGAAGTTTTCTTCTTTGAAAGATCGTTGTGCAAAATTAAAATACAAGTGATTGAAGCAAAGAAGAATGCATACCCCCAAGGTGTGCAAAGATAAACTGCGTTAAGCAGCAACACCTCACACTACCAAACATAACTAGTGGTAAGTAAAGTATGAACGGTGTGTGGGTGTGCATATGGAAGGAGCTATGAAAGGTGTGTGCATGGTCAGTAACAAGCCTTGGCGTGGTTTGAAGGAATTGGAGGCACTTCCAAGGGTAGCTGTCACTTGTTTACGGGAAGCATCAATTTAATCTACATAATTTAACAGAGTGAGTGAAGCTATAAGGAATCCTGCTTACAACAACGAAGACTACTAAAGAACCAGAAAGATGCTTCTCCACATTGAAGAGGATCAAAAATGTAATTAAAAAGCACCATGGCCCTGTAGCGGTTGAATGCATTGGTTTGAAGGAATTGGAGGCACCTTCAAGGGTACGTAAAGTTCTCAGAAATGGCACCACCTCACTACCAAAAATAACTAGTGGTAAGTAAAGTATGAATGGTGTGTGGGTGTGCATATTGAAGGAGCTATGAAAGGTGTGTGAATGGTCAGTAACAATTGTTGAAGCCTTGGCGTGGCGTTACTGCTCATATGGTTATCCATATGCTAATTCAACGTGTTTGTTTGAAATTGATTATTGTGTTGTCTAAACAGAAGTTAAATGTTGTTGTTTTCTTGAATCCCAAGATCCACTGGTTTGGGCCTATGCAGTGCTGATTGGTCTTCTAAGGTATGTTTAAGGGCTATATGGTCCCACTTGGTCTTCTAAGGTATGTTTGGGGCCTATGGTCACACTTGGTCTTCTAAGGTATGTTTGGGGCCTATGGTCACACTTGGTCTTCTAGGGTATGTTTGAGGCCTATATGGTCCCACTTGGTCTTATAAGGTATGTTTGGGGCCTATGGTCACACTTGGTCTTCTAAGGTATGTTTGAGGCCTATATGGTTCCACTTGGTCTTCTAAGGTATGTTTGGGGCCTATATAGTTCCACTTGGTCTTCTAAGGTATGTTTGGGGCCTATATGGTTCCACTTGGTCTTCTAAGGTATGTTTGGGGCCTATATAGTTCCACTTGGTCTTCTAAGGTATGTTTGGGGCCTATATGGTTCCACTTGGTCATTTAATGTTTTTTAAGTATGGTTTTGTTCTTGAATGGTCTGATTGATTTGCTTGTTTTCTTTTAACCCCAGGTGCAAACCCTATGTGGCTGCAGATTTGTTTCTACTCGTTGGTCAACTTAATGAACATGAATACCCTAAGAAGAAGACCCGACTAATGGTAGGTGTCACTCCTTTAATTTTTCTGTTAATACGTATAGGTGCAATTATGATATTGCTGTAGTCTTGTCACATGAGTTTTTTCAATCTATATTGTATACCAATGAATTTAACACATTGTTACTTTACTTCTTGACATTTCTGCATTGCTGATCATGTATTTCAATGGGCTTTACAAGTATAAGGTCATTGGGCGGGGCTTATAAAGGTCATTATGACGTCAAGGGGAGGAGTTATAAAAATGGGTGTGGTTTGAAAAAGGGGGAGTGGCTATATTTCGCCCTGTCGCCCCTCCAACTTGATAAGTCACCAGCCGCCACTGTATATATATATATATATATATATATATATTAATAATGACTAAATGACTATATATATATTTATATATATATATATAGTCATTTAGTCATATATATATATAATAAGCTGGTGCTACACTACATAAAATAATAAATACTCTCTCCTTACTGGTTTCCCCAGCACCCATCTCTCCATTTCAGTCCACAATGAAAGCCTCCACTAGACTCATCTACTCATCGCTCAGCGTCTGCAGCTCCTCTCTGTCAATCACTCCACTAGCTTCCCAGAGCCTCCAGAATAAAATTTGAAATCATGACCCTAACATATAAAGCCCTCAATAATAATGCACCCTCTTATATCTCTGCTCTTGTCTCTAAATACTTTCCCAACCCCCTCTTCACTCTGCTAATAACCTTCTTCTGTCATTCTCTCTTATCACCTCCTCTCATGCTGCCCCAATTCTATGGAACTCCTTGCCTTGCTACACTAGATTATCCTCCTGACCCAAAACCTTCAAAAACTCACTAAAAACTCATCTATTTAAAAAAGTTCATCACCTTCAGCCTTAATATGAGTAATATATTGTACCTCACTTTTCTATACCTAATCCATACCGTTTAGACTGTTAAGTTTGCGAGTTTTCAATCATGTTGGGTGCTTTAGAGAAAGCACTTTGTTTACTTGATTTTAAACTCAATAACAAGACCCTCCATTCTTTTGTAATTTGTTAAAATTGTTTTTGACTTGTATCTACCCTATTTAGTACCACAGTATATGTCGGCGTATTACTAGTAAAGGTTAATAATAATAATAATAATAATAATAATAATAATAATAATAATATATATTTAATACCGCCCATGCCTTGTGACCATTTGTCTGACTGCCTCAATCTCTAGTTTGTTATAAAATCTCTAATATTATTCTCCGGATCTGGACACTGGTTTATGGCTTAGAGTCTAAGGACGCCAACATATAGTAGAAACTGTAGCCTAAGCCAGGGATAGGTAAGTTTTGATCTAGAGAACCACATACAGTTCAAAATATGAGGATATCCTTACTGTGCACAAAAAGGAAATCCAGGTCTGTGTGTGGCTCTCCAGGACCGAACTTGCCTACCCCTGGCTTAGATTACAGTTCGGTGTCCTTCTTCTATTGTGTTGCCACCTGTATAACAACATTAGTGTTCGGTGGAATTAAGAGATACAGAAGAGCCATAAAAACTAAAGAAAGAAAAGCTATATCCGTGGAGCTGTGACCTCGAAACTTAACATTCTACAAGGAAATTATGTACAATGTCACACAGGGGTTAATACGTTGGGATTTTTTTGTATTCTCTGCATTACATTTTTGAAATATGTAAAACTAACCAAACCTGAGATATTTTTAAAAAAATCAGAAGGATTAGATGAAAAAGATCAGGCGTTACCTGCTGACTCGTGTGCAAAACAAGTCCTATAACAACTGATCTCTACATTATATATCTTATTTAGAGTAGAATCAGTAGCGTATGCCAAACATTTTTTGCATGGAAAGAACCCAAAATAAACATTAATAAACTTACCCGAAAATTTGCACATTTCTTCAGTTTTCTATCAGTTGATTTTGAGAAGGAATGCCCCTTAAAATCCAAGCTAAAATACCATACAATTCATAAATAGTTCCAGATACAATATTGTCGCAGTGTGGAAATTCAGTCTCTGCAGCAAAGCATCATGGGATGTGTAGTTTTTTGTTTCCATCACACATCTCTTTCCTCCCTACAAGGAAGCAGTTCTGGATCTCCACATTGGTTTGAAGGTTAGTATAGGGTTAAAACGTACTTGAATGCAGTGTTTCTATTGGTTAGTACCAGGGGCTTATGTAAGCACCTCTGGGGGTGTGTAAACCAATTTTGTTTAAATAAAATAAATCTGTATATGTATAGAATTATGTGTGTTTCTGATATAAGCCATATGTTTTAGATTAGAAACAATTAAAAACAGAAACTTCCATATATGGTCACTTCAATAAGGGAACTAATCTATGGAAAAGAAGACTCCAGTAAAGATAGACTCCAAAAACGCTCTATTTTACATTTTTGTTGCAACATAATATACTTCCATATAGTTCTAAAACAATTAAAGTTAAAAATATGTGTTAGTTGTCTATAGGGATCCTTACAGCCACCTATTGTCCTCTCCCTGGTATTGGGCAGTGTATGGATAATTAAACTTAGACTCTATGGGCCTCTTTTAATTAACGACCGTAAAATGGCCACAATGCTGCCATTCCTTGCGGCCATCTTACGGCCCTGTGTAGCACTACTGCTACCCTGCTATTCAAATGGATATCCCCCTTACAGCCCGCCGTAAATTATGCAATCAGCCGTAAGCGTTTCTCCCGTGCCCGTAAATCTTGTTTTAAGGCCGCAAAGTCGGAAAACTGTAAATGCAAATATAAATTCAAGATAGCACTGTAAAGCTCTGTAAATGCTAGGCATCACAATGGGGCACATGAGGATTAATAGCAACACCCTCTCAAGCTTGCACATCGGCCAAAATCAATATTTCATTTCCGGTTTAATTTCCGTCCCAAGTCCCGTGGGCTCGTCCTTGTTAAAACCCGTACTTGTTCTTGGGTTGAAGGCTGCAAACTCAAAGCATTGTAGAAGCAAATATATATTCAATCCAGCACTGCAAAGCACTGTAAATGATGGGGAACACAATGGGGGCCATGAGGATTAATAGCAAAACATTCTCAAGCTTGCATATCGCCAAATTATACTTTGATTTTAAAATCCGTACAAGTCCCAGGGACTTCAATGATCAAGCCCGTAGCTCGTTATTCAAGCCTGTGCGGCCTTGGAGGGTGAATGTCCTCCAAGCCCGTAGCTCCTTATTCAAACCCGGTGCGGGCTTGCATGATAGATAGAACAGGAAGATTGAACATGAAATTTAATTTCTTTTTTTGCAGATTTGAGTGTAGGGGAATGTTGTGCTATGAATTCTAACACCTCCAATTACTTTCACGTCTCATCAAAGTGCAGGATGGCTTTATTATGTGCTTAATTGGTGCTCGCGGGACCTTTTTGGTTTAAGTAAGCTGCGGCTCGGTTTTAGCTAATTACAACCTTGACGAAAGGGTTCACGTAGCATTTGAATCGCAACCTTGGCTTTCTTGCGGCCGAAACTCTTGCGGCCGAGTAAGATCAAAGGCTTTCCTGCTGCGCGGGCGGCCGCAAGGGATAACAGGGCGCCGGCCAGAAGCCTGCCGGAGCCCTCGGCCGCAAGGGAATAGAATATGCACGTAGCCTGCGGCCGGTCCTTGCGGCCACGCATCACCTACGGCTGTTAATTGAATGAGACTTTATGGGTCATATTCAAATTCCAAGCCCACAACTTGATCGCAGACGACCCAATGTCTCCGAGTGAGTTGCGGGCTCCCGTTCGTCTCCAATTGCAATGCTATTCAATTGCTCAATCCCGCAAGTTACTGTCCCAAAGCTGAAACTGTAAACCATGCACTGGTTCGTAGCAGTTCAGGGCGGGAACATGATCAATTAAGCAAGCCCGTAACCTTCCATTTCAAATTAGCCAATAGAAAATGAGACTGTCATTATTACGGAAGTTCACCATGGACATTGGATTCCTAGCTCAAAGACAGGGCCCTCCTTCCTTTGCTATATGTTAATCTTTATTTATCTTTGTCTAACATAATTTATGTACATTGCTACGGAATATGTCGGCGTGTTATAAATAAACTATAATAATAATAAGGTTACATGTCAATCAATTAGGTCCGGGGGTCCAATATGCGATCAGATTCGCAAACCCGCAAAATACAGAATTATGAAAATGCCAATACTGTTCTAGTCCATGTTTTGGGGCTGATATGTAATAACTCATTGATACCCGAGATCGGTTAAAACCCAAAATGAAACTGAATCCGAAATGAAATAAATGTAATTACCTGCCGATTTGCAAGCTTGAGACTGATGTGCAATTAATTCTAATGTCTTTGATCGCTTTCCCCGTTATTTACAGTACAGTAGTGATTTTTTATTTGCATTTACAGTGTTTTGAATAGGTGTTTAACCTTCTTGTGATTCCTGTCTAGTACTCACAGGATTTTCTCCTTTTTTCGCCAGTTACAGGTGTGAAAACATTTGCGGGCTTGGGGAAATTGAGCAATGGAATAGCGATTTGTGATTTTAGCCTTGCGATAGTGACATATTAAAGGCTTCTGGAGGCTGTAATTTACGGGTTTAACCATTGTAAGATTTTCAAGGCCATAACTCGTAACCTGTTTGGAGCCCGCCAATTGAATAGCAAATTAACTTGCGGCCTCACTTATGGGCTACCAGTTCTCCCGAAACCTCAATTGAGTATGGCCCTAAGTGCCCAGTCTGTAGAAATGCTTGTTTGGCACCTGTAATGGGTCTGAATTCAGACTTCAAGTCATTGTGACCTAGAATGTGTCAGAGGCCGAGCATTATAAAGGAGTAGTAATATATCACCACTTGTGCCCTGTGATATCCCAAGGTAAATGTATTGCTATTTAAAGGGATATGAGAGCTTCCTGGATTTTACTATGTATATCATTTCCCTGTAAATCTATTTACTTTTATGTACTTTGTTTTATTAAGACTTGCTTCTAAGTTTACTGCCCAAAATCAAACAAATAGTCCCTGTATGGGTCTGCCCACTGTAGTATATGCAGACATAGACTCTGTAGGGCTGTATATGCAGTGTTGAACCTTCAGGGCCGGATTATCCATTAGGCGTTATAGGCACTAGCCTACAGGCGGTCCTCTGATAGGGCGCCTCACTTTTACTTCCTAGAACTAATTACAGCACTGTCTGCAGGCACAGGAAGTGAGTAGGGGACATTTTATCCAGAGTACTGAAGACTGCATGCCTGGAGCTGGCTCCTCCCACAGTCCAGCTGACTCCTCCCACAGCTCTGTTGGCTCCTCCCCAGCCCTCCCATTTCCTCTAGCAGTGCTGCTTCGGCCTATGAAGAGCAGGAGCTTCAGGAGTCCAAGAGACAGGTAACTTTATATTATGCCTAGATGCCCTCTAGTTACATGTACATAGTGTGTGTGTTTGACTGAGTGTATGTATGTATGTGATGTGCATGTGTGTGTGTGATGGATGTAATGTGTGTCTGTGATGTGTATGTATGTGATGTATGTAAGCACTCACTAAGCAAAAAACTACTTGTGCACAGGGGTGCCTTTGAGTTCTCTGCCAGGGGCTTAAAAAATGTAAATCCGGCCTTGAGTGTCCTAGCCTATCAGGGACTCCGTAGCATGCTGCAGAATGTTGGTTATAACAACTAAAATCATATCTTTTGTGTTATGAATCCGCCATGGAGCACCAGCAACAAAACTGCAAAAGGCCGCTAGATGGCGCTGTCGCTGTGTGGAGAATTCATAGCAAAAAAGACCCAGCCAGTCTATACCAGAGGGGTGAGTGTGGGCAGAGCCTGCTGTACATGCCCATGCCAGTGTGATCAGTACCTATAAGCACTAGGACTGAGCTAGCCTGCTCCAGAGTGGGGAGTGTGGGCAGAGCCTGCTGTACATGTCCTGTGCCAGTGTGATCAGTACCTATCAGTACTAGGACTGAGCTAGCCTGCTCCAGAGTGGGGAGTGTGGGCAGAGCCTGCTGTACATGTCCTGTGCCAGTGTGATCAGTGCCTATCAGTACTAGGACTGAGCTAGCCTGCTCCAGAGTGGTGAGTGTGGGCAGAGCCTGCTGTACATGTCCTGTGCCAGTGTGATCAGTGCCTATCAGTACTAGGACTGAGCTAGCCTGTTCCAGAGTGGTAAGTGTGGGCAGAGCCTGCTGTACATGTCCTGTGCCAGTGTGATCAGTACCTATCAGTACTAGGACTGAGCTAGCCTGCTCCAGAGTGGTGAGTGTGGGCAGAGCCTGCTGTACATGTCCTGTGCCAGTGTGATCAGTGCCTATCAGTACTAGGACTGAGCTAGCCTGCTCCAGAGTGGTAAGTGTGGGCAGAGCCTGCTGTACATGTCCTGTGCCAGTGTGATCAGTACCTATCATTACTAGGACTGAGCTAGCCTGCTCCAGAGTGGTGAGTGTGGGCAGAGCCTGCTGTACATGTCCTGTGCCAGTGTGATCAGTACCTATCAGTACTAGGACTGAGCTAGCCTGCTCCAGAGGGGTGAGTGTGGGCAGAGCCTGCTTTACATGTCCTGTGCCAGTGTGATCAGTACCAATCAGTACTAGGACTGAGCTAGCCTGCTCCAGAGGGGTGAGTGTGGGCAGAGCCTGCTGTACATGTCCTGTGCCAGTGTGATCAGTACCTATCAGTACTAGGACTGAGCTAGCCTGCTCCAGAGGGGTGAGTGTGGGCAGAGCCTGCTTTACATGTCCTGTGCCAGTGTGATCAGTACCAATCAGTACTAGGACTGAGCTAGCCTGCTCCAGAGGGGTGAGTGTGGGCAGAGCCTGCTGTACATGTCCTGTGCCAGTGTGATCAGTACCTATCAGTACTAGGACTGAGCTAGCCTGCTCTAGAGGGGTGAGTGTGGGCAGAGCCTGCTGTACATGTCCTGTGCCAGTGTGATCAGTACCTATCAGTACTAGGACTGAGCTAGCCTGCTCTAGAGGGGTGAGTGTGGGCAGAGCCTGCTGTACATGTCCTGTGCCAGTGTGATCAGTACCTATCAGTACTAGGACTGAGCTAGCCTGCTCCAGAGGGGTAAGTGTGGGCAGAGCCTGCTGTACATGCCCTGTGCCAGTGTGATCAGTACCTATCAGTACTAGGACTGAGCTAGCCTGCTCCAGAGGGGTGAGTGTGGGCAGAGCCTGCTGTACATGTCCTGTGCCAGTGTGATCAGTACCTATCAGTACTAGGACTGAGCTAGCCTGCTCCAGAGGGGTGAGTGTGGGCAGAGCCTGCTGTACATGCCCTGTGCCAGTGTGATCAGTACCTATCAGTACTAGGACTGAGCTAGCCTGCTCCAGAGGGGTGAGTGTGGGCAGAGCCTGCTGTACATGTCCTGTGCCAGTGTGATCAGTACCTATCAGTACTAGGACTGAGCTAGCCTGCTCCAGAGGGGTGAGTGTGGGCAGAGCCTGCTGTACATGTCCTGTGCCAGTGTGATCAGTGCCTATCAGTACTAGGACTGAGCTAGCCTGCTCTAGAGGGGTGAGTGTGGGCAGAGCCTGCTGTACATGTCCTGTGCCAGTGTGATCAGTGCCTATCAGTACTAGGACTGAGCTAGCCTGCTCTAGAGGGGTGAGTGTGGGCAGAGCCTGCTGTACATGTCCTGTGCCAGTGTGATCAGTGCCTATCAGTACTAGGACTGAGCTAGCCTGCTCCACAGGGGTGAGTGTGGGCAGAGCCTGCTGTACATGCCCAGTGCCAGTGTCATCAGTGCCCAGCATCACTAGGGCAGAGCCAGCCTATTATAGAGGGTGAGTGTGGGATGTGAGCAGAGCCTGCTGTACATGTCCTGTGCCAGTGTGATCAGTACCTGTCAGTACTAGGACTGAGCTAGCATGCTGCAGAGGGGTAAGTGTGGGCAGAGCCTGCTGTACATGCCCTGTGCCAGTGTGATCAGTACTAGGACTGAGCCACCCTTAGATTGTAAGTTTGCGAGTTTTCAATTGTGTGTCAGTGTCTTGGAAACAAGCTCTATGTACATTTGATTATATGCTCAGAAACAGGGCCCTCCATTCTTTATAAGGTGTTAAGTTTGTTTTTTGCCATGTACTAAACCCCTGTACAGCGCTACGGAATATGTTGGCGCGATATAAATAAAGACAATAATAATAATAATAGCCTGATCCAGAGTGGTGAGTGTGGGCAGAGCCTGCTGTACATGTCCTGTGCCAGTGTGATCAGTACCTATCAGTACTAGGACTGAGCTAGCCTGCTCCAGAGGGGTAAGTGTGGGCAGAGCCTGCTGTACATGTCCTGTGCCAGTGTGATCAGTACCTATCAGTACTAGGACTGAGCTAGCCTGCTCCAGAGGGGTAAGTGTGGGCAGAGCCTGCTGTACATGTCCTGTGCCAGTGTGATCAGTACCTATCATTACTAGGACTGAGCTAGCCTGCTCCAGAGGGGTGAGTGTGGGCAGAGCCTGCTGTACATGTCCTGTGCCAGTGAGCTCAGTGCCTATCAGTACTAGGACTGAGCTAGCCTGCTCCAGAGGGGTGAGTGTGGGCAGAGCCTGCTGTACATGCTCAGTGCCAGTGAGCTCAGTGCCTATCAGGGATCTTATTGCAGAAGAGATCTTAGCTAGCACAGAATCTAATCGACAGCAGCGCCTGCAAAACAGCGACAGCGCCATCTAGCGGCCACTTGTAGTTTTGCTGCTGGTGCTGCATGGTGGATTCATAACACAAAAGATCCTTTAAATCCTAGTACTTTGGGCAACAATTCATTTTTATGCCTGTGAGCATTTTACTTTAAAACTTAGCTTTTTATTAATATACATACACATAACAGTAGGGAAGCTTCAATGCAAAGTTGGAGCTAGGGAATGGAGGGACCTGGGGCAAAACAAAAAAATTCCCCCAAGGAGGGTTATAAAAAAGTGTCTGGGCTGGGTCCCCCACAGTACCAATTCATTCAATGCCCCTATCTATCTAACTATCTTTTTACCTATTTTTGTTACATTACAGCCTTAAGTTCAATGTTTTGTTAATCTGAATTTTATGTGATGGATCACAACACAATAGTCTAACTTGGTGAAGTGAAATGAGAAAAAAATATACATAAAACTATTTTTTAGAAATAGAAAACAGAAAATTGGCATGTGCGTATGTATTCACCCCTTTTGTTATGAAGCCCATAAAAAGCTCTGGTGCAACCAATTACCTTCAGAAGTCACATAATTAGTGAAATGATGTCCACCTGTGTGCAATCTAAGTGTCACATGAACTGTCATTACATATACACACCTTTTTTGAAAGGCCCCAGAGGCTGCAACACCTAAGCACGAGGCACCACTAACCAAACACTGCCATGAAGACCAAGGAACTTTCTAAACAAGTAAGGGACAATGTTGTTGAGAAGTCAGGGTTAGGTTGTAACAAAACATATCCAAATCTTTGATCCCCAGGAGCACCTCAAATCTGTCAAGAACATGTAACAAATGTAAAGAACATGGCACAACGGCCGACCACCAAAAACTCACGGACCGGGCAAGGGGGGCATTAATCAGAGAGGCAGCACAGAGACCTAAGGTAACCCTGGAGGAGCTGCAGAGTTCCACAGCAGAGACTGGAGTATCTGTACATAGGACGACAATAAGCCGTACGCTCCATAGAGTTGGGCTTTATGGCAGTGGCCAGAAGAAAGCCATTTACTTTCATCAAAAAAACTAAATGGCACGTTTTGAGTTTGCGAAAAGGCATGTGGGAGACTTCCAAAATGTATGGAGGAAGGTGCCTGGTCTGATGAGACTAAAATGTAACTTTTCGGCCTTCAAAGAAAACGCCATGTCTGGCGCAAACCCAACCCAACACATCACATCACCCAAAGAACACCATCCCCACAGTGAAACATGGTGGTGGCAGCATCATGCTGTGGGGATGTTTTTCAGCAGCCGGGACTGGGAAATTGGTCAGAGTTGAGGGAAAGATGGATGGTGCTAAATACAGGGATATTCTTGAGCAAAACCTGTACCACTCTGTGTCTGATTTGAGGCTAGGACGGAGGTTCACCTTCCAGCAGGACAATGACCCCAAACACACAGCTAAAGCAACACTTGAGTGGTTTAAGGGGAAACATGTAAATGTGTTGGAATGGCCTAGTCACAGCCCAGACCTCAATCCAAGAGAAAATCTGCGGTCAGACTTAAAGATTGCTGTTCACAAGCGCAAACCATCCAACTTGAAGGAGCTGGAGCAGTTTTGCAAGGAGGAATGGGCAAAAATCCCAGTAGTAAGGTGTGGCAAACTCATAGAAACTTATCCAAAGCGACTTGGAGCTGTGATTGCCGCAAAAGGTGGCTCTACAAAGTATTGACTTTAGGGGGGTAAATAGTTATACACATTGACTTTTCTGTTATTTTGTCCTATTTGTTGTTTGCTTCACATTAAATAAAAAAAAAAAAACATTTTCAAAGTTGTGGGCATTTTCTGTAAATTTAAATGATGCAAATCCTTAAACAATCCATGTGAATTCCAGGTTGTGTGGCAACAAAACATGAAACATGCCAAGGGGGTGAATACTTTTGCAACGCACTGTATCTATCTCTATATAGCACCCAGTCCCACTCAACATCCATCCCTACATAGCACCCATTCCTTGTCAGTATCCACCCCCACACAGCACCCACCTCACATAGCACCCATCTTCTTTGCTTTCCCCTCACCCACCCCCTGTACTTTGCTGTCACGTTTCAGCCCTTGCTCTCTTACCTTATTCCCTGACACACATCCCCAGCATGCTGAACTTCTCCAATCTTCCGCCTCTTGGAGGAATAGTAGAAATGCACTTTTTTAAACACACACTCATCAATTTCCAGCCAGGCGGGTGTGCAGCTAAGGAAGCCCAGGCGGACCGTGGTGGGTTGTGCCAGGGTGGGAGGCCCATTGGACATCCATGGTGGATTTAGCCAGGGGGGCCCTACACTACAGAAACAATAATTACACAGCATTGGGCCCCCGGATTTAGACCTATGGTCGTTTATTCACTACCCCCACCCTATAATAAATATATTTATTTGTTTCTAGAGATTACAGATAGTGACATACGTGGGCTATCTTCATATAAAAACAACAAAAAAAGAATATTGATATACAGGATAACCAGTTTTATTGTGTTAATATTAATGCTGTATTAAGTAATAATAATTTGCAGAATAATCACCTTCTCTGATTACTTTGCTACATGGAAATTAAACTTACGTTTATTGAATATTTGCTAAATTATATTAATCACAGAGCTAGAATTTTTTTAATGAGTAAAAAATATGCACTGGATAATGGAGATACAAATACAGGGTTAATACTAATAAAAATAGTACCCTAAAACAAAAATGTTATAAGCTTATTGTGTTGTCTTGACACTTGGTGACCTCATGGACTGTAACACACCAGGCACATCTTTATGTCCATCCTGATCCACTTGGTTTTCATGGCAGACATACTGGAGTGGGTTGCCATTTCCTTCTTCAGTGGTCCACAGCATACAGCTTCTGGTATTCCTAGGTCTCCCATCCAAAAACTGACCACGCCCAACCCGGCATAGCTTCAGGGTGGTGTGACCTCTCGGTTCTCTGGCTGGAATTGAACCCAGGTCACAGTGGTGAAAGTATCCATATCCTAACCAATGGACCACCAGGGAACCTACTTATGCAAGTGTCCAAATACTTTCCTCTGGCCCTGTCAGGTCTTTTTACAGTAAGGATCCTATACTAGCTTCTTAGCCAATCAAGTCATATGCCAGGATGTTTGTTTCTCCATGATTGGCTGAGATCTCTGACTGAGCTGATAGTTTAGGAAAGGGGTAGGCAAGTTCGATGTTGGAGAGCCACACACAGGCCAGGATTTGAGGATATCGCTGCCACGTACAGGCAAGACTATTGCTTCTTCAGTCATCCTGATTGACTCACCTGTGCACAGAAAGGAAATACTCAAATCCAGGCCTGTGTGTGGCTCTCCAGGACCGAACTTGCCTTTCGCTGGTTTAGGAGAAAGCATCTTATTATGGATTTACAACATCTTGCAAGTGCTTTTGTTTTGCTTTAGTACACTGATATCTCTATTTTTTTTGCATTTACACTTTCTATTGAGAAAAACACTTTTCAGATTTCCTTTAACGTGAACTTTACTAGGGACTCAACAAAAAGTGTACTAAATGTATAAGAGCAAATATCTTCATAATTAGGTAATAATAGTGTAAAAGGTCACTGAATTACACACATTGTGTGCGGCCCCCGGACTCCATCCCTCAGCCTCTTCCCGGAATAGTAACTAATCCGGCTTAGAATTTACTAACCTGACCCCTGTCGCCAGCTCTTATTGTTACCTAGGAAATCGGGAGGACTGCGGGGTGAGGATGAAAAAAATCCTTTAATAAGAATTAATTATGAATTCTAGAAAGGGAAGAAAATGTACTTCTTGTATTAGGCTATTTATCTTCTCACCCTTTCTCTCCTTCTAACATAGCATTTATTTATTAATGGACAATTTTTATTTGTTATTATTATTTATTATTATCATTTATCTGTAACGTGCCAACCCTATTCCGTAGCGAATTTGGCGCTCACGCCTTGATAAAGTATATCCAGGGTACATGGGATACATTCACATAATGTAACAAGATAAAGCAAGCATATCATTACCTTGGAAAGATGATAGTCCTTAAGTATTTGAATTGAACCAGTCTTCTGGTAATGAAGGAGTTCCACAAAAAAAGTTAGTATATATGGTCCAGTATTTGCAATAATTGTCAGACAATGAATGTTCACAATGTCCAAAAACACATTATCACTAATATAGTTGTCGTACTGTGAGGTTGTGTGTGATGCTCACAAATTGCGAGTTGCACATACGGACTGTGCATTGCGAGGCACACAATGGGCGCCAAAGAGGATGGAGGGAGAGAGAGGAGGGAAGGAAGGATGGGGTGGGAGAGAGAGTAAGAAGGAGAGTGAAGGAGGGATAGAGTGAGGAGAGCGAAGGAGAGAGAGAAAGAGAGGGAGGGAGAGAAGGAAGGATGGGGGAGGGAGAGAGGGAGTGAGAAGGAGAGGGAGGGAGAGCAACAGAAGACAATTTCTAATACAATATTATACAATTTTACCATTTTTGACGGGCAAATGACTAGTCACATATATAGTTGTGAGCATGCGGGTTGTTGCTAATGCTGCAGGCTCGCGTAGCGAGCCTGCGGCCCTCGCAAAGCTCTTTGCCAGCAACTGCGGACCTTGCAAATTTTACTGACTTACGACACAAAAATACGAGACACGTTACGACACATTACGACCTCGCAAAAATACGACCTTACCGCCCGAAACCCGCGCACATGTAAATATTAAAAACACAATAAATACACACAACAAATACATAAAAAGCTTACCTACAGCAAGGGGGGGGGGGCACACAGGACCTCGAAAACTAAATTTACACCTCAATTTCACTCCACCTGAAAATCATCTAAGCGAGAGAAAAAATGGCCGCCGAAAAAAACGAAAACGAGGCTACAGGACCCAAAAGACGCAAAACACCAGCAAACACCTACTGATTTTCCGAAAAAGACGTACAAGATCCGAAAAGAAGGATGCAACCCGGGAGACCCAAAAAACATTAGAAACACAATAAATACACACAACACACACATGAAAAGCTTACCCACAGCAAGAGGGGGGCACCCAGGACCTCTCCAAGTGAAGTTACACCTCGATTTAAGTCCAAATTTAGACACCCGAAAATCACCTAAGCGAGAGAAAAAATGGCCGCCGAACAAAACGAAAACGAGGCTAAAGGACCCTAAACACGCAAATCACCACCAAACACCTACGGATTTTCCAAAAAAGTCGGACAACAATCGAAAACAAGGACGCAAAATCAGCCACAGCCGCGTACCACACATTAGGAGCCATTTTAGAACACTACACGCACACTATTTACACTACACACTGCACACATTCATGACACTGACACAGCAGCTCCACAGCACTGATGCTGCAGCAACATGAAAACAGATTGCCAGCTCTTCAACACAATGCTGCATATATTACTTCACAATAGGTAAAGTAAATTCATTTCTTATTTTATTAATTATTCATTGCCATACCCCCCAAAAAAAACAACGCTGCTCAGAGCACACAAACAACTTGGCGCTCATTGCGAGCCACGTGATGAGCGCCAAAGGCGCTCAGCGCATGGCTCGCAATGAGCGCCGAAGGATCTTGGAACACCAACAAAATTAATTTTGCACACAAACAACATTACCTGCCTTACAATCTTATTGCCGTCATTTTTTGACGGGCAAGTCGCTAGTAATTAATAATCCTTGTATATCAAATGGAAATATATGTCATAAATATACCATTGTATTTGTTTTGGTGCTTCCAGTGCAAACACCTCCAATGTTTTAAAGATTTATGTTTTTTTTTTTTTTTGCAAAAACAGGCTAGAATAAAAAGTTCCACAATCTTTTGCCTCCACGTGTGTCCATAGTGTGAACTGTATGCAAAAAGTTCCCAATGTCCCAAAAGTAAGTATAAATGCTATAAAGACGCGGGTCTAGTCTGTTTTGCATACATTAAAAATATAAAAATGAATGGAGTGGAGCTCCTTTTTTCTAACCTTATTTTTTTCCTGTTTAAGACACTGGCTAATATTTGGGACTTAAGGTATGTAAATGTATTGCATTTTTTGGACTATATGAATACCCGTTGCCTCATACCTTTGGAGCTGTTTGCACTGGAAGCACCATAACTAATACAGTGGTATATTCATGACATATATTTCCATTTGATATACAAGGATTATTACTTATACTGAACTGGCTGTATAACTCCCCAGGCCTCCTGGGGTTGGTAGGCGGGCCACGTGACCTGGCAGGCCTGGGAGTATGGGAGAGAGGGGTGGCTAGCTGGGGGCTGTAGCCACTAATAGGGTTGGCACCCTTTGGTCATTATGCCTCCAGCTAGCCAAGTAACTAGATGTGGCTGTTGGTCAGCCCCTTCCTCAGGGTTATGTGGCCTCCAGGGTGGCTGCCTCTTGCTCACCCACAGAGAGAATATGGTTGTAGTGGTGCTGGAGGCACTGGTAACGGAATTGTCTGTCCCCCAGCTCTCTCCTATGCAGCGCAGTCTCTGGACTGCCTTAGTGAACTCAGTGGAGGGCTTGCTGGAAGGAGTGCTGGCGACGCTATTGGCACAGGTGGACATGGTAGACGGGGTATGCGCTGCTTGACGGTGGCGACATGGGGGTGTGCCGGTTTGCTGGGAAGCTGCTGCGAGTGCCCATAAGCCAGTAGGTCCGGGGATGTACCTGTGGATGTGGGCCTGTGTCGGGGCGGGAGGCCGTCCTGCTCGCGGCATGGTCCATTCGGTGCTCCCCCCCCCTCGGGGTCAGGAGGGAGGAGGATTGGTTTAAAGGAGGCATTGTCCCTCCTGGCCCGATGGAGCCTCAGTCTAGCTGAGCCTACCTGGGAGCCTCGCCGCGGGCCTGTGTGTGCGGCTTCCATGTGGGATGGCTTGTGTAGCATGCTGGTACAGCCTGTGAGTATGAGTGGTGGTGGTTTGTCAGCGCTGTCGCGTTTCTCTGCCCCAGGCTTCTGTGGGCGCCCACGTGTGGCTACGGAGGTAAGTGGAGTCCCTCGGTTGTATGCAGGTATGCCATATCAGCGCAGAGTCACTGGCAGCCTGTAGGGAGAGCTCATGTTGCGGTATTATCCTGGGGTAGAAGGAACTTTTAAAAGTTTTTTTTTTAATACAGTCCATGTAAGCCCATGTATTCTAATAAAATATGTCAACAAGGGTACTGGTCATTTGTTAGGCAGTGGGGAGTTTATTATCTCCCCTCCCCCTGGCCGGCTCGGAGGCAGCCCAGGCACGCCGGGTCTGACGCAGCACTGCGTGACCCGGCGGAGCCTGGGCGCTCCGGATTGGCTGGTAGGAGGAGGAGGGACTTAAGCCCGTTTGGCGGGCTTCCTCCTCACTCCGCGCCGGCCATTGATCTGATCTGAGGTCTGCACGCTGCGCTCTCTGCATTTTAGGTATTTTAAAGTAAAATAAGGGGTATTTAAATTAAATAAGGGGGCCTCAGTATATAAGTGGCCCCCGATCCCTATTCTACCTACCCTCCCCCATTTTAAGTTGCCCTGGGCATTCCTAGTAGCCCCCCTCTCTTCTTCACCCTGTCACTTGGCCAGTTAATAGGGCACAGGCACTTAACATTGCCTGTTATTCCCCACAGCAGCATTCCCTGTCCTATTGGTCCCAGGGGAGTGTGTCACTTTTGTCTTAAGTGGGTGGCAGTTTATTATGGACCCTGGGGAGTTAGAGGCCTTACTGACCATGGTCAGAACTAGGGCATTGAGTCATGGGGTTAGGTGGGTCCAGGACAGAATGGACACAAAGCTTCTGCAGGTTCTCACCGGTTGGCCCCTGCTGTCCCCACTGCGGCACCCACTGCCAGCGCTGCAGATGTTTCGCACGACGCAACGCCAAGGGAGAGGCCGAGAAGAAAAGAGGAAGAAGGGATCAGGTGATGGAGGAGATGGCCGCAGACGACAGCTTGGTGGTCATCGACAAGGTTCCGGTAGCGGCCAAGGTGGCACGGCAGTCGCGCCCCACCAGGGTCCAGAAGTCAACGAGCAGGTACAGTCCTTTGATTTTCACCACAACACCAGCCAGGAGACAGAAATCCCTTGACAGGAGACCTAGGCCACAGCGCAACTCACCCATCCCTGACATCATTACGGATACAGGGACGCCCATAGTGACTCAGGGGCAGGACCGGGGTAGGGATAGCATTGATCGCCATAGGCCACCGAGCCGGAGGGAATCCTTACGCCCTAGCGTAGCTGCCGAATCCGAGTACTCCTTTGGGGGGGAGCGGACTGCGCGATCCATAACGAGGAATAGACACAGGAGAGCTAGTGACTGTTCTTCATGCTTCCCCGAAACCAGAGGGAGATCCAGGTCTCGGAGCAGACGGTCTTGCGGCTGCAGGTGTGCTTGCACAAGAGGTGGTGAGAGGAGCCCACAGCGGTCGAGATGTGCAGGGACGCCCGCTCGTCCAGACCGGCAGGTCGCACCCAGGATGGCAACCGCACCAGGGCAAGGAGAATCAGGTGAGAAGCTGACAAATTTCAGGGAGCCGGGGGTGGCAGTGCTTGGAGCCTCTCCCAGGGAATCTCAATTCTTGTCGTCCCTAAAAGCCCTTATAGAAACCCATAACATTGCCGTCTCCGATGCGGAAGTTGGGGCATGGGTGGGGGGCTTGGCTGGGAAGGCGTGGGCGGAGCCATCCCGTCCCGCTAGGTCACCCCGAGCGGAGCTTACCAACCCCACTACAAACATGACGATAGTGACGCGGCACACCGGAGGAGCAGAACAGGACAGGGACAGAAGAAATGTGCCGGATGCGGCCGCAAGGCCGTCCATCCTTTGCGCCCAGGACAATCTGGGGGCGCATTTAGCATTGGACGTCAAAGAAAAAATCTGGCAACGGGAGTACATAGAGATATTTTCCCTGTTGCCAATGTCTCGGATGAACGAGAATCCAGAGAGGTTTCACAGGGAAGGAGATGACCGGAGGCACACTTTCAGGCGCGTGCCAAGTACGTTTGACAACTGGTTACAGGCATTTGCCATCATGGCCTGCGTCATGGGGGAAAGACACCCGGAACAATGCTTCGGGCTGTTCGTGTATATAGAGGAAATCAGGAACGCATATCGGACGTATGGTGGAATGGCGTGGTGGCGATATTACGAGGAATTCCGGCAATACATGTCCTCCCGTCCGGAGATGGCATGGAGCGACAAGGCGGTGGCCTATTGGCTGAACATAATGACACCAATGCGGGCAGTGCCGCCCTTTCGCTGGAACCCAGGCGGGGCTAGAGGCCCTGCCGCTACGAGCACAGCTGGTCGAGGTGTCTGTCACTCATTCAACGAAGGCAACTGCAAGTGGGCACCAAACTGCCGTTTCAAGCACGTCTGTGCGAGTTGTGGAGGGGACCACGCGGTCTCAAGATGCACCAGACAAAAGGATGGATCCAGGGCTGGAGAGCCCGCTCAAAAAGGGGCGGATCCCCATATAGCTGGGCGCAATGCTGCCGTGGCTAGAACGCTACGGTAGGTTGGCAACAAAAGCCGGGGCGGCCGCCCTACTACGGGAAGGTTTCCAGGAAGGGTTCAAGATTCCATGCTCTCTCGTCCCGCTCGAGTCACGTCTAAGAAACCTGAAATCAGTAAAGGAGTTTCCTGGGGTAGCAGCGGAAAAAATCCTGGCAGAGGTAGAACTGGGTAGGATGGCGGGGCCCTTTCCCTTCATCCCCTTCAAGGGTCTGGTGATTTCCCCTCTGGGCGTAGTGCCGAAGAAGAAAGCAGGAAAATTCCGCCTCATCCAGCATCTATCCTATCCTCCAGGTGGTTCTGTCAACGACGGGATTGACAAGCAGTACTCGTCAGTGTTGTATGCTCCTTTCGATCAGGCCACGGGCCGGGTCAGGCGGGCGGGGGTCTGGGCTAAGATGGCGAAGGTGGACATCGAATCTGCGTTTCGTCTGCTCCCGGTACATCCTCAGAGTCATCGGTTCCTTGGGTGCTTCGTGGACGGGGCAGTACTTTGTGGATCTGTGTCTCCCCATGGGATGTTCTATTTCTTGTTCCTACTTCGAAGCCTTCAGTACTTTTCTGCAATGGGTAGCACAAACAGAATCGGGCTGCCTAGGGATTACCCATTATCTCGATGATTTCCTTTTCGTGGGACCGGCGGGCTTAGACACATGCGACTTCATACTGCGGACCTTCGCAAGGATATGTCAAGATTTCGGGGTTCCACTGGCAGAAAAGAAGACAAAAGGACCGACCACGGATCTGACTTTCCTGGGGATTCGGATCAATTCGGACAAGATGGAATGCAGCTTGCCGATGGAGAAGGTTTTGGACCTGTCTGCAGAACTGGTGGCCCTGGAACGCCTGTTGGAGAGCAACGCTCAGCTTCACGGTAGCCCACACATTTTAATTATACATGCCGGCGGCAACGATTTGGGGGTAATGCCTATGAGAAAAATGCTGAAAGAGATGAAGAGGGATGTGAAGTGTTGGCTAGAACGGTTCCCAGGCTTGTTCATAGTGTGGTCCGAAATTATCAAAAGGAGATCTTGGCGGAACGCAAGGGATCCGGTTTCGGTGGATAGAGCAAGGCAAAAGATAAACAAGCAGATGGCCAGTTTTGTAAGGAGTTTGGGTTTAATTACCATTAGACACCAAGAATTCGAAGGCGTAGGCACCGATGCCTTCTTTCGCCCAGATAAGGTCCATCTAACGGAGATAGGATTAGAGCTGTTTATCTTGGGGCTTAAGGATGGGGCTAGTCGGGCCTTGGCTTTATTAAGAGAGCAAGAGGGGGGATCACAGCCTCAGGAGGTATCCATCGCCTGCTCTGTGGCGGGAGGTGAGGCACCCGGCCCACGGGCTTAAGTGGGCGTTGCCCTGCCTCATGGGCGTGCTTAGGAAAGCACTGGGAGGCTCTGGCTCGGGCCCAGGGCCGGAGATTACTGACCGTGCCGGGCTCCTCCTCCGGGATGTTATTTGAGCTGTGATTTAACAATGTTAATTATGTTAATTGGTTATTGGTTTATGGTTGCTTTAATAAAGCTGTGGCCTGTAATTTTCCCAAGATATACTGTTTCAGTGTGTTTATTTATGCTAAAGCCCATTGGATCTTGCCAGGGTCATGGCCGGCGCGGAGGCAGCCCAGGCACGCCGGGTCTGACGCAGCGTTGCGTGACCCGGCGGAGCCTGGGCGCTCCGGATTGGCTGGTAGGAGGAGGAGGGACTTAAGCCTGTTTCGCGGGCTTCCTCCTCACTCCGCGTCGGCCATTGATCTGATCCCCTCCCTCCCTCTCCTAAAATGGTGGTTAGATAGGAAGGTAGCAGATGGGAAGTAGGGTTTGTCTAGTGGGCGAGGTTGGTTGAGCAAAGTTTAGGAAGCTTAAACTATGTTAAAAAAAAAAAAAAGGGGGTGAAAAAGAGTTGAAGGGTTAGGATTCTCTGAATTCTAAGTTAGGATGAAAATAGGAATGTCTTTGGTTGGCGGGAGGTGAGGCACCCGGCCCACGGGCTTAAGTGGGCGTTGCCCTGCCTCATGGGCGTGCTTAGGAAAGCACTGGGAGGCTCTGGGTGCGGGCCCAGGGCCTGAGGTTACTGGCCGGGCTCCTCCTCCGGGATGTTATTTGAGCTGTGATTTAACAATGTTAATTATGTTAATTGGTTATTGGTTTATGGTTGCTTTAATAAAGCTGTGGCCCGTAATTTTCCCAAGATATACTGTTTCAGTGTGTTTAGTTATGCTAAAGCCCATTGAATCTTGCCAGGGTCAAGTTTTTTTAATGGGTAAAGTTAGGTTGTGAGCTTCTAGGTTTAGGACAAGTGGATCTGGTTCCCCCACCAATTAACCTGGGCTAGTCAGTCTGCCCCCCTACCCTCACCAGTTCATTATAAACCCATTCACTGCCAGAGCATCTTATATATTATTAGATAGGCCCTGGTATGGTATCAGGAAATTAGGGCTATTATCTTGTTAATGTTACATTGCCTGTTATATCTGCTTGTTTATAGTTACCCTGCATGGATAGTTTATAAATCATTCCTCCGTCTAGGATGGGGTTAATCCCTGCTTTCATATGTATTTGGCCATTAGGGCTATATGCCGCTATAATTGGTTTTATGTGTATATATATATATATATATATATATATATATATATATATATATATACTGTATATAAATATATAATCCTACTAGCTGTGTAGAGTATGACGTGTACCATTTTGATTATACTGCTATGCATTAGCTGGTCAGTTCTTGGATGGTAGACCCCCCTAAGAATCCCAGGCCCACCGTAGAGGTAACTGGCTCTTCCTATAGTATATCTGCTGTGTATTCCCAGGGTCTCAGGTCTATAGGTCCCGTAGAGTTAGGCACGGCGGTATTCCGCTTAGGAGAATTGGGCAGGGATATAGATATCCTTTCAAACCTGGTATTGGGAGTCTGCCTTTCAATGTACCGGTAAAAAAAACAACAAAAAAACTGACTCTAATGTTTCGGTAGTGTCAGTCTGTCCCGGGGCACCCGCTGCCCTAGCAGGCATGCAGTGCAGGTACCATTGTGGCGACATGCAGTTAGGGTTAGTTAGCTTAGGCAGAAGCTCATGATCCCCAGGCCAAAGTTAGTACTACTCCTAGTCACAGTAGGGTAGCCCGTAAGCGCCATGGTGTGTTCCGTTACGACGGCGGGCTTCTAATTTACCATTGTTAGTTGTTTGTGATTAAATTATAGATTACAAGGTTAAAATATGAACTAGGCTTCTAAAATTGAGCTGTAGCGTCATTGTGTGACCCGGACCTCCAAATTTGTCCTTGTTTCGAGCTAGTGTATTTTATGCCACGTGCTTGGGTCAGGCCGTAATCCATTCTTGAGCCGTGCTGTTAGCCAGTAAGCTTTGAAACCGCTATATGTGGATAGGTTTCCCACCTGGGGTATAATCCAACTTTGGTTTTGCAGAGAAGCTGTATAATGCAGCAGACATAAGTTAAAAGGGAGCCAGTTTTAAGATGGAGCTAAGGGTAGAAGAGTGAGGTATTTGTGGGCACATTGTTCCTTGATGAACTGCTCATCAGTCCCATACAAAGTTAAGCAGTGGAGGTCAGTAAGGGGACCCGCAACGGCTTTGGGCTTAGAAAAGGGGCTGAGTTACGGTGTTTTAAAAGAAAACAGTTACGAGCTGGTGTAGCCGCAAGTTACGAGCGTGAGTAGAAAGCCAGTAGCCCAAGCGGGGCGGGTTATAATTCCAAGTCTATGCGTGTAAGTACGGGGTGCGACCTGGCCAGCTTTAGTCGCGCTGGCTAGTGGCTTGCGTCTGGCTTGGGGGCCGATGCCCTTACATATTCAACGTCGGGTTCACTGGCCGGTCCGGTGGTGTTATGTTTCCGGTCTCAGACATGTCCTGGGAGGGTCAATCAAGTATAGTGCGGAGTCAGTGGTGGAAATCTGTTGCCCATTAAGGAAGTAGACCGTTCTCCATATTACTAATTTCATGTTTCAGTAAGGGATAATATTGGTGTGCGTTTTCGGTGTTCGTGGCGTTGGTATTCACCTGGTAAGGAATTCGCCTTGGACCCGGCTGGTGAGGGTCAGGCTGTGGGTACCCTATCTGGGATGTGTTTTTCCCGGGTTGGTCAGGTATCCCTCAGAGCATGGCATGCAAGGGGGAAGTACATTTTTTCTCCACGTTCTGGCGTCTCACGTAATGGAGACTCGAAGGCCTGCCCAGGGTGCCAAGGTTGGTTAAGCTTGGACGCAGTACCGGTAATGGAGCTTATGTTTTAAAAGAATATAGGTACAAGGTTTCAGGACAGGTGACAATTATTTCTGATAACCTCCCCTGCTTTGCAACGGCAGTTGATCAGATCTTACTGCCTATATGTAGAAGGTAAGTGGTTTGCCAATGCAGGCGATTTGTATCTCCTACGTAGGCATCCAGGAAGTTAATGAACATGTATATTACAGAGAGGAGAAATTGGATATTTCACCAGACCTATAGATTAGTTAGTTTTAGGTAGTGATGTCCTGAACAGTTCGCCGGCGGACTATTTGCAGCGATTTTTGCATGTTTGCGTTCGCAGCGAACGACGAACAAATGCGCTTTTGGGTTCGCCCCCTATTCTTTATCATTGAGGAAACTTTGACCCTGCACCTCACAGTCAGCAGACACATTCCAGCCAATCAGCGGCATACACTCCCTTCCAGAGCCTTCCATCTGAAGGACAGCAACCCAAGAAGCCCTTTTTAGGGCTAGAACATCATTTATTTTATTTTATAATTTTTTTCTGTGTAATCTAATTGCATATGACTGCCTGCCAGCGTGTGTGTGACAGGCTAACACCTAACAGCTTATATTGTGCTCAGTGAAATAAAACAACACTTTTTTGACTGTAATAGATTGAATAGCAATTGCCTGCCTACAGGCGTGTGTGTGAAGCCTATTGCATCTACTCTGCCAACTTTTGCCAGTGCACAGTGACACTCATATCTGGTGGCACCTTAGATTGCACGCGCAGTGCCCCAAATTTGAAGTGGGGGGACCGACCAAGCATCTTTTTCCATCTCCCGCTTTCAAAAATCAATGCCATATACACGTCCCCTGATAGTGCACGTAACAGGGATTAAACCGATAGGAATAGTACTACTTAAGAGTACACACCTTATAATAACGCAGACAGAGGCAACGCGTATAATCTTCCATGCTGTGCAGTGAAAGCCCCCAGACTCTGACCTGTGTATAATATTCCATGCTGGGCAGTGGAAGCCCCCAGACTCTGACCTGTGTATAATATTCCATGCGGTGCAGTGGAAGCCCCCAGACTCTGACCTGTGTATAATATTCCATGCTGGGCAGTGGAAGCCCCCAGACTCTGACCTGTGTATAATATTCCATGCTGGGCAGTGGAAGCCCCCAGACTCTGACCTGTGTATAATATTCCATGCGGTGCAGTGGAAGCCCCCAGACTCTGACCTGTGTATAATATTCCATGCTGGGCAGTGGAAGCCCCCAGACTCTGACCTGTGTATAATATTCCATGCTGGGCAGTGGAAGCCCCCAGACTCTGGGAGTCTGAAGAAGAGGAGTCAGAGGAGGAAGGTGGCTTTTAGGAGGTGGAAGACCAAACACAGCAGGCGTCCCAGGGGGCTTGTTGTCACCTTTCGGGGACCCTTGGTGGCTGGGTGGAGGAAGAGACCTTCAATGACATCAGTGAGGACAAGGAACGGGACATGGCTAGCTTGGTATCCAACCTTGTGCAAATGGGGAGTTTGCAGTTGTGCAAAGGGACTGTTTGTGGTGCATTAAACGGGGAGATTGGTCTGTTACTGTGAAGCGGGTGTAACCCTTACACTACCTGATCGATACAACATCATACCTGATGTTTTAAAGCATGTTATTCCAAACAATTTAGGAATGTTAGGTGATTTATGCCCTTTATGGCTTAAAACCAGACTCTGCATCAACTATGTAATTTTCCGTGGGAGTTTTGCCATGGACCCCCCTCCGGCATGCCACAGTCCCCTTGAAACAACTTTCCCATCACTATTGTGGCCAGAAAGAGTCCCTGTGGGTTTTGAAATTCGCCTGCCCATTGAAGTCTATGGCGGTTCGCCCGGTTCGCCTGTTCGTGAACATTTGCTGAAATTCGCGTCCGCGGTTCGCAAACCAAAAATTTGATGTTCGCTACATCACTAGTCAGAAGCTTGGTCAAGTGCAAAATTATTGTTATCAGAGAAACATTGCTGTGAGGTCAACTCTTCACATTCTCCTATACTGTTCCTTTTGTCATTCCTGACTGGCTGCCAAAAGTCTATTCAATAGCTTTTCTCTTTATTTCTGCAAAAACCCTTTTTGCTCTCCACTTTTCATGTTTTGTTTTATGGGCCTTCCTTGGTCCAGAGAACAGGTCATTGTCGAAACATGATAGATGTGACCATATGGATTCCTGAGCATACTGGGTCCTCTCTTTCAGGTTTTTCCCATTTTCTGAGATTGAAGGAGGTCTTCAAAGTAGAGAAAATCTCTGCCTTGCACAACAGAATAAGATTAGTTATTACAGTTGCAGTGATTATCATCTTCTTCTGCCGCATCTCCAGTGTTGCTGTATTTGTAGGGTAGAGATTCACTGTTGTACACATTTTATGGCTACTTTATTGGATGTTTTTATTTCACCATACTATGTGATTTTGCCTGAAAAGGGAGTCGCTGCACTTCCTGAATCAATTAATGCTGTAGTTTCTTTAACATTAACTTTTTTGGTTTTGTTGAATTGATTAAACTTTTCTGCCACTCCCATTAGGTTAATCAGGTTACAGTTGTACTGGTGTTCTCCCATGTTGCATTGCATGGGTTCTTCTTTGTATGGACAATAGGCTGCTATGTGCCCTAGTTCCCCACAATAAAATCACTTGATCTGGATTACTGGGTTCTGTCTTTGCTTTGGCTCTTCAGGAACCAGTTTTTCTGGGGTTTTTGTGGAAGATATCTTTACATTGTCAGATTTGTGCTTCCTTGTCTGAATCCAGGCTTTCTAACCCAATTATTGGTTTCAGCCTTTGGGGCATTAGACCGATTATCAGAGGCCTCCCCCTCTGAGGAATATGAGAGTCCATTCATGGCCAAGTATCTTTTAGTCAGTGAAATAAATTCATCTGGGTTCTCTGGTTTATTTTGTCCCACCCATTCCTTTAAACCTGGAGGAAGACTTCTCAAATAGTGATCCATCACCAGCTGTTCTATAATTCTCCCTGATCCATTCATTTTAGGGTGTAGCAATTTTATGCTAGATGAAGTAGGTCAAACATTTGTGAGCGAGGAGTCTTATTCTCCATAAATTTCCATGAGTGGAATGTCTGTGCTCTAATTCTTCGGGTAACACCAGCTCTGGACAGGATCTCTGCTTTTAGATTCGCATGATTCATTGCTTGTTCTGAATCCAGGTGAAAGTATGCTTTCTGAGCTTCCCCACATATATATATATATATATTGCAATTATACTGGCCCAGTCTCTGGTCACGAGATAGGTTTCCACATCATCTTCACTGCTCATTTTCTGTAAAAACTAATTTAGCTGAGCGCTTCCATTCGTCTCTGCAATAACAGCTGTTGCAGGTATCAGGTGCTGCACCTGGGCCAGCAATAACTGGTTTGATTTCTGTCTTCTGCTCCTTGGGCCTATTGCGCTGCAAAGGGCCGTGCCATATGGGCTCAGTCCTTTATGGCTTGTCTCAACAATTGTTGTGTAGTCTCCTGTTGGCATGCAGTGGTTTGTATCAGAGGTATCACAAGTTCCTTCATCGTAATCCTGACTTCTGACACCAGGTATGGCAAAGCACTATCTCTTTTAGTGCCTTGTTTTCCAGCACTTTAGATGGAGGTATCCACAGGAGGCTTCACAATAATTTTCAATATTTATTGATTCTCAGCCAGCATATAAAATAAATTATGAAATAAACTATCTGTCTCTATCAGTTTAGCCATCCTTAAAGGCCAAGCTCTACTGGGTTGCTTAAACTGTTGCAGGAGTGCATATATCCCGTCTATAACCCTGTCACAATATATATATATATATATATATATATATATATATATATATATATATATATAGTTATTTATAATAAGACACTAAACTACACATCATAGAGAATTGAAAAAATGTCAGGTAAACAGTACTTTTTAAAAATAACCATCCATTAATCTTTTCTTAAATAATTTTTTTTAAATTATTTTACAAATGTTTTGAGTAAGAATGTGAATCAAATTAATAATTCCCAGGATTAAAGATATAAACCCCATATATACTGAACATATGAAGACATATATATATATTATTTATATATATTTTTTTACTGCAAATCCCAAGAAGCACTCCCTATATTTTACATGGACAAAATCCAAACAGGACTACAAAAATAAATTAAATAAATATATTTGCAGACCATATATAATTCAAAAACAGCTGCTGAAACTGTGATTTAAAAGTAATATACATTTTTTATTTATTGTGTGAGAATATTTGCATAGAAACGTGTCGCCTTCCCCTTATATTGAATGTACAGCTGGTCCAGTCTCTCTCACAGTTGCTGGTGACATAGTTTGATAAAATTGCTCTTATTCGTTGTCATTATCATATAACAATTATCGGCATGTTCGTCTTCGTTATAAAAACGTAGCCAAACACTGTGTTTACTAATGCACATGCTGGTACTATTGCCCATGGGGTTCCCTGGTGGTGCAGTAGTTAGGATGCAGGTGCTTTCACCCAAGCTTCCTGGGTTCAGATCCAGCCAGGGAACCACAAAGTCACACTGGTCAGTACACAGATGGGAGATCCCCTGGGAGTACCAGGAGCTGTATGCTGCGGCCCACTGGAGAAGGAATTGGCAACCCACTCCAATATCTCTGCCATGAAAACCAAGTGGATCAGCATGGTGTGTTATCACAGAGAGTTGGACATGAATGAGCAAAGCCATTTACACTTTTACTACTGCCCAAGGGTTCCCTGGTGGTCCAGTGGTTAGGATTTGGTACTTTCACCGCTGCAACCTGGGTTTGATTCCAGTCAGGAACCAAGAGGTCACACCACCCTGAAGCCATGCAGGATTGGGCCTGGTCAGTATTTCAATGGGATACCACCTAGGAATAACAGGAGCTGTATGCTGTGGCCCACTGAAGTAGGAACTGACAACCCACTCCAGTGTCTCTGCCATGAATACCAAGTGGATTAGCATGGTGTGTTTCGGTCCATGAGGTCACGGAGAGTTGGACACGACTGAACAATACAAACACACATTACTGCCCAGGTGAAAAACGATAAGGACATGTGTGCCATCTAGTGGCTGACTGACAGAATGCACTATTAATATTTATGCAATAGTATTCCATAAATAAATATGTTTAGAAGTACAGACTGATACCCTTTTTATTGGCAAAACATTTTTTTTTTAGTGACAGTCTGTTATTGACAGTTGAAAGAGCCAATCACTGAAGAGATCAATGCTATTCATAACATCTAGCAGCATATGTTGTATATTAATGGATGAATATTGGTTATATTATTTTATTTAAATTTAAAATAGACTCAATGCGAGGTTGAAATACACAATATTGAATATCAGCACCACAGGTAGTAAAAAGTAAGATGAGGGTTTAGTAAATTCAAAATAGTTCGATTTCCATGACAGCCTCAGGTTACATCCTATAACTCATGATGAGCCTCGATGATCTAGGTATAATATAGGAGAAGCCCCCACCCTTACTTTAGTACTCTGTATAGTGTGGTTTGAGAGATCAGTGTGCTAGGCTTCATTTTATTAGGGACAAGAAAGAGGGGAGAGAAAGACATGAATGAAGTGAAAGCAGAGAAGTGATGACAAAGGAGAAGAGCGTAGGGAAGAGAGAGAAAAGCGAGAAGATAAGATGGGCAATATGCAAGTGCAAGCTGAGACTGGTGCTTGGGTTGCACAGCACCCAGACGCAATGTTATTTGGTAATGTGAATTTATTTTTTCGAAGATTTCCTTTTAAATGTGTCCCATCAAAGCACCTTCCGAGCTAAGCTACTACTGCTCCCTTCTTCCTCTCTCCTCCTATAAAGTTCAGGCAGCCAAAGACGCTCCTTGTGCTGGTGGAGATGAGCGGTGTAGGTGCTCATCCCTACGACCCCCTACGACTGTGCCGCATTTGCGGAGGTGAAGACTCCTACGTCGGCTACAATGAGCCGAAGGCTCATTGCAGGCTGCAAATGCGGACCCTCGCAAAGTGAGAGGCCGCATTTGTGGAGGTGAAGTCTCTACGGCGCCTCACAAGCGGTTAAAAACACTCACAGAAGCGGGACTTTGAAGAAAAAAATATATGCAATAACTAAATACGAGCCGCGGGACTAAAATATGAGCCGTGGGACTTAGAAAAAAAAAGGGGACTTACACAAAAAAAAAAAGCTGCGGGACTTAGAAAAAATCAATTACGGACTCGCAAAAATACGACCTTGACGGACAACCCGCGCACAGTGCAAAACATAAAAAAAAATACAAAATGCACACAAAAATAAAATAAAAACCTTACCCACAGCAAGGGGGGACACCCATGATGTCTGGAAGACAGGTTATATCTCGATTTCAGTCCAATTTACAAAGTTTAGACCCTCGAAAATCCCCTAAGCAAGAGACAAAATGGCCGATGAAAAAAAACGAAAACAAAGCTAATTGACACCTAAAGCCGCAAAATACCGCCAAGTACATACAACTTTTACAAAAAACAGTACGACCTACAAAATACACCATTAGCAAGGACGCTAAATCATCCTCACCCGCGTACCACATACACATTTGCAGCCATTTTACAACACTAGCTTACAGAATGCGGAAGTACACAGCTACACAAACGGCTTCCCCTCGCGCACGCAGCCTATTTACACTACACACTGCACACATTGCTGACACTTACACCTCAGCTCAACAACACTGCAAATTGTTAGCTCTTCAGCACATTCCTTGCTGCATATATTAATTACAAATAGGTAAAGTATGTTCATTTAGGATTTAATTAATTAATTACCATCAGAAAAATATATATACACAAAAAAAACCCACAGTATCGCAAAAAACCACAAAGAACTTCTCTGCGCGCCTCACAAGGAGTGCCAACGGTGCTTATAGGACACAAAGTACACCAGGGGAGAGCCTTGCAATAAGCGGCAAAAGAAGATCAGAGCAGACCTTACAATAAGCGCAAAAGCGCCTATGATAACAAAATATACAGCAACCCAGAGGCTTGCAATGAGCGCCAAAGGCGCTCAGCGAGAGGCTCGCAATGAGCGCCGAAGGATCTCAGACCACCAAAACAGTTACTCTCTCTGGCAAACAGCATTATCTGCCTTACAATTTTATTGCTGTCATTTTTTGACGGGCAAGTCGCTAGTAGGAACATAAGCTTCATACACAAGACTTATCTTTTTTTCAGTGGAGGTTTTCAGTGGAGTGGGAGGGGACTGTTCGACCCATTCATGATAGTGCTCTTTTCATATTACCTTGATATCCTCCATCTCAATGTTTATTTGACAGTGGAATGTGGGCTGTAAGAGGCGTGTATGTACACTGTATGTACAATTGAGCACTAGTGGTAGAAGTAAAAATTTGTTTTTCTCTCTGCATGCATGCTTGTATGTTCCATGAATCACTATATACCCCATGTGTTCATTACAATTGCATGATCATCTACTTATATAGTGATGCGTGTGTACATGGTATATAATAAATATATATTCTTTCAGACTTTGATCCACTATTGCTCCAAGCTGGCATATGCTGCAGGATGCTTTCTCTCAGTCATAGGTCTATCACAACTGGATATAATCCAGCCTATCAACTGCCCCTCCCCTACTCCAGGATCTGGCTTAAATTGAGGTTACACAGGTGCTGCTAATTCATTTTGCAGATAAGTTAACTCCTTCAGTCCTCCTACTCTTTTAGCCTTGTGCGATAGGGCTTGATTCTTACCCTTACTTCTAGCCTAGTGATAATATTAAGGTAAATGATGGTTGTGCAAACTGGCCTTGTAGGGAAAACATCTTTGTGTTGTTCCAATATCTTATAGCTTTCCTTTTTTTATATATATATGCCCTTTTACTTATGCTAACTCTGAGGATTCTACACAATAAACATTTTCGCTGACTGTTCAGCCTAACCCACATATACCGTCTTCTCTCTCCATAGTTTTAGCAGGTTTATGCCCCAACTTTATAATGAACCTCTCCTATGACCTCAATGATCTTGTAGGGTCCTTGCCTTCTAGGCAGAAGTTTGCTTTAGTCTGTAGGTACTAGCAGGCTGAAACTTCCTTATTAATGCCCTGTGATTATAATAGGTTTGCTGGTGTCTCTGAGTTTTCTCCATATGGTCTAATGGAGAAGCAACTTGGGATTTTTTCCCCCTCATATTTCTCAATATTTTGCCTGGCACTGCTTGCTCTTTCCACTATTCTTGTGGTATGTCCAGAATCCCTATGGGATGACAACCATAGAGAAGTTGAAAAGGGTAATATAAAATAGGGGCTTGAGGTACATCCTAGATTGCAAAGATCAGGTAAGATAAAATATATTACCTTCTAGTGCTATCACATTTCAAGGTCCCATTAAATCGTTCTACCAACTCATCCGTTTGTGGGCGGTAGACAGAGGATCTCAGAGATTTAATCTGTAGAAGCATACACATGTGTTTCATTAACTTTGATACAAAGGGAGTTCCTTGGTCTGTCAGGATGTTCTTTGGTATTCCCACTCTTGATCAAAGTTAGGAGTTCTTTAGCAACATGATTTACAGGTACTGTGCCCATTGGTATAGCTTCTGGATATCCTTTGGCAAAGTGCACTATCTCTAATATAAACTAGTGTTGCATGGCTTATTTTTCTAGAGGTCCCAACAGATCCATAGTTATTTCTCATAGGGCTCAATTATTGGTAATGGTATCAACAGGTCCCACAGTTCAGGTTGAGGTATGGTTATCTGGTAGTTTTGATATGATGCACAAGTCTCAGACAGTTCTGCATATATATTCTTGGCTAATTAAAGAGCTTAAACATTAGTCCCAATGTTTTGGCACTTCCTAGATGTTTTGATGAGCCAGGTCTAGAACTTTCCTTCTCTGTGTTTTAGGGACCAGAAGTTGGTCCAAAGCCTTATCCCCTGAAGAGATAATTGTGTAAAGCAGATCATTATGTAGAATGGGCCTTTGCTGCCCACTTTTCCTGGAATATGTATCCCGTTTACTTCTTTTAGCTCATTCCGAGCATTTTGAAGTAGTGGGTCAGACTTCTGTTCACATGTAAAGTGACTGTTTTCAGAGGGAAACTGCTGTTTAATAACTTTGTTTTGTTAATAAGGTTTTTTTCTTCCTTATTATTATTGTTTATTTGTACAATTGTACAATTGCCAACATATTCCTTACAATTATTCTCTTATTTATTTCAGTACATAACTGACCTCTAGTGGTCGTTGTAATTATTTATCTTTATCTTTTATCTTTATACTTATTATTATTATTATTGTATATTTTGAATGCGCCAACATACTCCGTAGCGCTATACATGAGTTAAGTTCCAGTCAGAGACAAAAACAATATAAACCGATGGCAAAGGACAGAGGGCCCTGTCTTTGTAGGTCTGCAAGTCTTCAGTCTTGCTTGGCACTTTGGGAAAGCTATATGGACACTGGATTCTAAGCTCAATCTAAATATATATATATATATATATATATACAGTGCCTTGCAAAAGTATTCACCCCCTTTGACTTGTTACCTATTTTGTTACATTACAGCCTTAAGTTCAATGTTTTGTTAATCTGAATTTTATGTGATGGATCAGAACACAGTAGTCTAAGTTGGTGAAGTGAAACGAGAAAAATATATACATATTACTATTTTTTAGAAATTGAAAACAGAAAATTGGCATGTGCGTATTTATTCACCCCCTTTGTGATGAAGCCCATAAAAAGCTCTGATGCAACCAATTACGTTCAGAAGTCACATAATTAGTGAAATGTTATCCATTAAATGTGCAATCTAAGTGTCACATGATCTGTCATTACATATACACACCTTTCTTGAAAGTCCCCAGAGGCTGCAATACCTAAGCAAGAGGCACCACTAACCAAACACTGCCATGAAGACCAAGGAACTCTCCATTATTATTGTTTATTTGTACAATTGTACAATTGCCAACATATTCCTTACAATTATTCTCTTATTTATTTCAGTACATAACTGACCTCTAGTGGTCGTTGTAATTATTTATCTTTATCTTTTATCTTTATACTTATTATTATTATTATTGTATATTTTGAATGCGCCAACATACTCCGTAGCGCTATACATGAGTTAAGTTCCAGTCAGAGACAAAAACAATATAAACCGATGGCAAAGGACAGAGGGCCCTGTCTTTGTAGGTCTGCAAGTCTTCAGTCTTGCTTGGCACTTTGGGAAAGCTATATGGACACTGGATTCTAAGCTCAATCTAAATATATATATATATATATATATATATACAGTGCCTTGCAAAAGTATTCACCCCCTTTGACTTGTTACCTATTTTGTTACATTACAGCCTTAAGTTCAATGTTTTGTTAATCTGAATTTTATGTGATGGATCAGAACACAGTAGTCTAAGTTGGTGAAGTGAAACGAGAAAAATATATACATATTACTATTTTTTAGAAATTGAAAACAGAAAATTGGCATGTGCGTATTTATTCACCCCCTTTGTGATGAAGCCCATAAAAAGCTCTGATGCAACCAATTACGTTCAGAAGTCACATAATTAGTGAAATGTTATCCATTAAATGTGCAATCTAAGTGTCACATGATCTGTCATTACATATACACACCTTTCTTGAAAGTCCCCAGAGGCTGCAATACCTAAGCAAGAGGCACCACTAACCAAACACTGCCATGAAGACCAAGGAACTCTCCAAACAAGTACAGGAGCACCATCAAATCTATCATAACCAAATGGAAAGAACATGGCACAACAGCAAACCTGCCAACCAAAACTCATGGACAAGGCAAGGAGGGCATTAATCAGAGAGGCAGCTCAGAGACCTAATGTAACCCTGGTGGAGCTGCAGAGTTCCACAGCAGAGACTGGAGTATCTGTACATAGGACGACAATAAGCCATATGCTCCATAGAGTTTGGCTTTATGGCAGAGTGGCCAGAAGAAGGCCATTACTTTCAGCAAAAAACAAAATGGCACGTTTTGAGTTTGCGAAAAGGCATGTGGGAGACTCCCAAAATGTATGGAGGAAGGTGCTCTGGTCTGATGAGACTAACATTTAACTTTTCGGCCATCAAAGAAAACGCTATGTCTGGTGCAAACCCAACACATCACATCACCCAAAGAACACCATCCCCTCAGTGAGACATGGTGGTGGCAGCATCATGATGTGGGGATGTTTTTCAGCATCTGGGACTGGGCATATTCTTGAGCAAAACCTGTACCACTCTGTGTGCGATTTGAGGCTAGGATGGAGGTTCACCTTCCAGCTTAACAATGACCCCAAACACACTGCTAAAGCAACACTTGAGTGATTTAAGGGAAAACATGTAAATGTGTTGGAATGGCCTAATCAAAGCCCAGACCTCAAGCCATTAGAAAATTTGTGGTCAGACTTAAAGATTGTTGTTCACAAGCGCAAACCATCCAACTTGAAGGAGCTGGAGCAGTTTTGCAAGGAGGAATAGGCAAAAATCCCAGTGGTAAAATGTGGCAAGCTCATAGAGACTTATCCAAAGCGACTTGGAGCTGTGATTGCCGCAAAAGGTTGCTCTACAAAGTATTGACTTCAGGGGGGTGAATAGTTATGCACATTGACTTTTTCTGTTATTTTGTCCTATTTGTTGTTTGCTTCACAATGAAAAAAAAAAAACATCTTCAAAGATGTGGGCATGTTCTATAAATTAAATGATGCAAATCCTCAAACAATCCATGTTAATTCCAGGTTGTGGGGCAACAAAACACGAAAAATGCCAAGGTGGGTGAATACTTTTGCAAGGCACTGTATATACATATACAGTATTATATATATGTAATACAGTATTAAAATGTATAAGACAAGAATTGTCAGAAAAAAATTCTAAGTAAGAAAAGAAAGTTATTAAAAGGTAAAGGAAATAATTAAGATTAGTAGTAAATTACTCAACATGTTGGTAACAAATAAAGCTCAACTAAGATGAAAAAAGAAAAATGAATTTTGAATCAAGCTCCTACACTTTAAATAAAGAAATGAATCACATAGGAAAATAAATAAATCTGGAAGTTCATTTTAATTTGAAAAGATAATAAAAAACATGAAAGATGATAACATAAAGATGCCCAAAAGGAAATATAAATAAATCCAAAAGAAATGTATATGAAAGAAGTAAGCAGAGAAAGGAGACAATTCAGAACAACAACAATGAACTATTAGAAACATAATCAAAAGGTCTGTGTAATTGGAAAAAGAAAGATTTAATTAAAAGAAAATAATTTTAAGAAAATAAGAACATGCAATCACATATTATAATTGTCTAACTACTATTCGTCGTCACGCTGCGTTGCGTAGTGCGTACGACTTAGCGATGAGCACCGCAGGCGCTCATTGCCCGGCGAGCCTTTGCACAGCGAGGCGAGCCGTTAAATCGTAGCACTTTGGCAATGAGCGCCGCAGGCGCTCATTGCAGGCGAGCCTCGCATAGCGAGGCGAGCCGTTATGTTAAATTGTAGCACTTTGGCAATGAGCGCCGCAGGCACTTAGAAAAAAAATATGAGGTGAAAAAAATTACGAGATAAGCGGCGGAACAAAAACAGTAAAAAAACCCACTAAATACACACTAAAAAATAAAATAAGGTCACTTACAGCATGGGGAACCAGGCAGGACGTCTGGAAGTGAGTTGGAACTCCAATTTACAGCGATTTAGCCGAGTTACAAAGATCGAAAATCGGCTAAGCGAGAAAAAAATGGCCGCCGAAAAAATGAAAACGAGGCTATACTACTACGAACTGCGTAAAACACAGCCACAGACGTATGTGTTTGAAAAACAACGAGATAAAGGATGCGGATTAACCGCGCAATGAGTAAAAAGACAGTAGCGAGTACATTTTACGAAACACAATTACAGATTTACGCATTAACACAGATTTAACGACTTTGTCTCGCGCAACATCGGATTTCCCGCCTAAACCAACGCATTTGATGTGAAATATAAGTTGAAAGTTACAAAAATAAAAATTTTACAAAAAATAAATTGTATTTATTTTAAGAAAAAAAAAAAGAGACAAATGTAGCGTCATGTGTGCCAAACAAATTTCACTACATTTAACTTTTATTGACCGTCATTTGACCGTTTGACCATATTTACTGTTAAACCGTAGTACTTTAGCGGGCTTAGCGATGAGCGCCGCAGGCGATCATTGCCCGGCTCGCCTCGCACAGCGAGGCAAGCCGTTAAACTGTAGTACTTTGGCAATGAGCGCCGCAGAAAAAATGCCGCACGAACAAAACGAAAACCAGGCGACAGCACTATAACCACGGAAAACACGTACCGATAATCCGCTAAGACGCATACCACACATTATCCGCCATTTTAGGATAATGCGGAACTACACAGCTACGTTAACGGTTTCGGATTGCGCACGCACACTATTACACTGCACACGTTCATCACGCTTACACAGCACCCCCACACCACTAATGCTGCAGCAACATCAACACAGATTGCCAGCTCTTCAACACAATGCATAAAAATACGTAAATTAATTTATTAATTTGATTTTTATATTTCAGTAGTACACAGTAAACCAACATTAACTTACCTTACAATTCCATGTGTATATTAATAACTAAACAACTTTTTAAACTTACACATCTGATTGCCGTCATTTTTTGACGGGCAATACGCTAGTGAATATATAATTCAATGGAAATTAAAGTAACTAAAGAAAAGAAAAAATTGTACCAAACAATGTATGAAAACTAACAGCCAAATGTAAAGATACAGTAGCGAAAATTAATAAATTAAGAGGGGAATAAAAGGAGTTACCGCTATGATTACACCCCACTCCATTTAAAGCTGTGGCGAAACGCACTGAGAACACCATTGGTATCCAGAGAGGTATTGCCATCAGGAGACCAGGTCTCTGGGTGTGCAGGAGACACAATGGTGGAATCCAGGGAGCATACACAGGCTTTTATTTTTACCATAAGTGAACATTTTATACTAAACTTATTTAATACTCTATGATATATCCCTTATTTTTTAAGCTCAAGGAGAAAGTGGTATAAGCTAAACTCTTTATGTACATCATTGTTACCCAGTCTGAGCTGTGACTAAACATTCTCCAAGAAAATTACCCCAACTACTGGGGTTATGGTGGCGGTTGTGTGATCTTTGGCAGTGATTGGGATGCTTTTCTGATAAAAAATATGGTACTATTGGGGAACTAGAGGGTTGGATTGGATCTGCATTGGATGGTATGCTCTACATGTACTATACTTTTTTATACAATAACACATTAAACTGTCTTTACAAAATGTATTCACCCCTGAGTTTAAAGACGTGTAAAATATTTTTGCACCCAAGCAGCAAGAGTCCTAGGCTTGCCCCTAGCAACGTGGGTAGAGAAAGAGAAAGGAATAGATAGAAGAGGAGAAAGAACAGAGAGCAGGTAGAGGGCAGAAAGAAGGGGGAGGGAAAGAGGAGAGGCAGTGGGGAAAAGAGGATGGAGGGAAGGAGGGAGGAAAGAGAAGGAATTGTAGAGAAGATGATAGAGGGAGGGAGAGAGAGGGGGAAATACTTCAGCTTTAAGCTTCAGAAAACATGTATTTAAAGACACTAGTTATTCAGAAGTAGGCAAATGAACAGATATAATTATTACTGGTTGTTTAAAGAAATTTAGTAGGTGTTAGATGATTAAGCTTGAAAGTTTAGTTAAAATGCTTTTTTTCTTTGTTGCATCTGGTAGAGGGCATTTAATGTGATTTCTTTTTTTTTCATGTCACATTTTTTTCTTAGAATAGTGTATTTTTCTTATCTTAAAATTAAGCTCCTGGAGCAGAATATACTTCTTTAAATACATACAGTGCCTTGCAAAAGTATTCACCCACCTTGGCATTTTTCGTGTTATGTTGCCTCACAACAAAACATGGATTGTTTGAGAATTTGCATCATTTAATTTACAGAACATGCCCACAACTTTGAAGATTTTTTTATTTTTTTATTGTGAAGCAAACAACAAATAGGACAAAATAACAGAAAAAGTCAATGTGCATAACTATTCATTCCCCCTAAAGTCAATACTTTGTAGAGTCACCTTTTGCGGCAATCACAGCTCCAAGTTGCTTTGGATAAGTCTCTATGAGCTTGCCACATCTTACCACTGGGATTTTTGTCCATTCCTCCTTGCAAAACTGCTCCAACTCCTTCAAGTTGGATGGTTTGCGCTTGTGAACAGCAATCTTTAAGTCTGACCACAGATTTTCTATTGGATTGAGGTCTGGGCTGTGACTCGGCCATTCCAACACATTTACATGTTTCCCCTTAAACCCCCCAAGTGTTGCTTTAGCAGTGTGTTTGGGGTCATTGTCCTGCTGGAAGGTGAACCTCCGTCCTAACCTCAAATCACGCACAGAGTGGTACAGGTTTTGCTCAAGAATATCCCTGTATTTAGCACCATCCATCTTTCCCTCAACTCTGACCAGTTTCCTAGTCCCGGCTGCTGAAAAACATCCCCACAGCATGATGCTGCCACCACCGTGTTTTACTGTCGGGATGGTGTTCTTTGGGTGATGTGTTGTGTTGGGTTTGCGTCAGACATAGCGTTTTCTTTGATGGACGAAAAGTTCAATTTTAGTCTCATCAGACCAGAGCACCTTCCTCCATACATTTTGGGAGTCTCCCACAAGCCTTTTAAGCAAACTCAAAACGCGCCATTTAGTTTTTTGCTGAAAGTAATGGCCTTCTTCTGGCCACTCTGCCATAAAGCCCAACTCTATGGAGCTTACAACTTATTGTCGTCCTACGTACAGATACTCCAGTCTCTGCTGTGGAACTCTGCAGCTCTTCCAGGGTTACCTTAGGTCTCTGTGCTGCCTCTCTGATTAATGCTCTCCTTGCCCAGTCCGTGAGTTTTGGTGGGCGTCCGTCACTGGGCAGGTTTGCTGTTGTGCCATGTTCTTTCCATTTGGTTATGATAGATTTGATGGGGCTCTTGGGGATCATCAAAGATTTGGATTTATATTTTTTATAACCTAACCCTGACTTGTACTTCTCAACAACATTGTCCCTTACTTGTTTGGAGAGTTCCTTGGTCTTCATGGCAGTGTTTGGTTAGTGGTGCCTCTTGCTTAGGTGTTGCAGCCTCCTGGGCCTTTCAAAAAGGTGTGTATATGTAATGATAGATCATGTGACACTTAGATTGCACACAGGTGGACATCATTTCACTAATTATGTAACTTCTAAAGGTAATTGGTTGCACCAGAGTTTTTTATGGGCTTCATAACAAAGGGGGTGAATACATATGCACATGCCAATTTTCGGAATTCTATTTCTAAAACATAGTTTTATGTATATATTTTTCTCATTTCACTTCACCAACTTAGACTATTGTGTTCTGATCCATCACATAAGATTCAGATTAACAAAACATTGAAATTAAGGCTGTAATGTAACAAAATAGGTAAAAAGTCAAGGGGGTGGATACTTTTGCAGGGCACTGTAACTGTCTTTGAGGGCTTGTCCCTGTCAGACAATGTGCAGTAATATAACTGTATGAGTCATATATTTCTGCCAATAACATCTAGAGGCGAGCACACTCTGTTCTTTCAGAGCTATTTCCTGTGACATTTACTGTTAGATTCCAATCTGTTTAAACAAGTTTTACTAAATATTTTTTCATGAAAAAATAAACTTTTATAATGTTTAAAACTTAATCTTTTAGTTAGCATAGTTACATAGTTACATAGTAATTAAGGTTGAAAAAAGACTTTCAGTCCATCAAGTTCAACCTGTTAAGATCTCCTCTGATCTGCAATATGCGGATTAGTTATTAATTAAATTATTGATTAAATAATTATTAATTGTATAGTATTGGAGGATGAATAAAGAGTTAGTCCATCAAGTTCAACCTTTTTAGATCTCTATTGATCTTTTTAATGTGGACTATTTATTATTATTGTTAATTGATCCAGAGGAAGGCAAACAGAAAAAAAAAAACCATTGAAACTTGGCCAATTGTCTCATAAGGGAAAAAAAAAGCAAAATTCCTTCCTGATCCCAGAAACTGGCGATCAAATTTCTCCCTGGATCAATATTCCTTGCTAGTTATCTAGGATAGCCTTGAATGCCCTCTTTATTCAAAAATATATCTAACCCCTTTTTGAATTTGTCTATCGAATTCGCTGTCACCACCTCCTTTGGTAGAGAATTCCACAGTTTAACCACTCTAACTGTGAAGAACCCTTTTCTTTGTTTAAGGTGAAATCTTTTTTCCTCTAACCTCAAAGGATGTCCTCTTGTCAGTTGATAATCTCTTGCTACAAAAAGTTCACTTGACAAAGCCTTATATTGACCCTGGATGTATTTATATTAACGTAATCATATCTCCTCTTAGATGCCTTTTTTCTAGCGAAAATAAGTTTAATTTTGTTAGTCTTTCTTCATAACTTAGCCCCTCCATTCCCCTTATTAGTTTTGTAGCCCTTCTCTGTACTTTTTCCAGCTCTAAAATGTCTTTTTTATGAGGTGGTGCCCAAAATTGTACTCCATATTCCAAATGAGGGCATACTAGAGATTTGTATTGTGGCAGAATTATATCTTCTTCCCTGGCTTCTATACCCTTCCTAATACATGCTAATATTTTATTTGCCTTTGCAGCTGCCGCTTGGCTTTGAGCGCTGTTACCTAGGTGGTTGTCCACTAGTACTCCCAAATCCCTTTCAATATCTGATACCCCTAGATTTGCTCCATTAAGATTATAGATTGCTTGGCTATTGTTCCTTCCCAAATGCATAACCTTACATTTATTTGTATTAAATCTCATCTGCCATTTAGCCGCCCATTTCTCTAATTTATGCAAATCCTTTTGTAGGGAAAGTACATCATTATCTGATTTTATTACCTTGCACAACTTAGTGTCATCAGCAAAAATGGAGACACTACATTCGAGTCCTACCTCAACGTCATTAATAAATATGTTAAAAAGGAGAGGACCTAATACTGAACCTTGAGGAACCCCACTTATCACATTAGACCAATCGGAGTATGTTCCATTTACAACAACCCTTTGCTTCCTGTCTTTTAGCCAGCTCTCGATCCATGAACAGATATTTACTGCAATTCCTGTATCCCTTAGTTTGCTCACTAGTCTTCCATGTGGCACTGTATCAAATGCCTTTGAAAAATCTAAAAAGACTACATCCACTGAGTTGCCCTGATCCAAGTTCCTACTAACCTCCTCATAAAAACTAATTAGATTGGTCTGACACGACCTTTCCTTCATAAATCCATGTTGACTGCTACCTATGATCCTGTTCAAATAGACATATTCTTGTATTCTGTCCCTTATTAACCCTTCTAAAAGCTTCCCAACTACAGAAGTGAGGCTCACTGGTCTATAATTCCCCGGATTTGCTCTAGATCCCTTCTTAAATATAGGTATCACCTCTGCTTTTCTCCAGTCATCTGGTAGAGACCCTGTAGTGAGTGAGTCTTGAAAGATTAGATATAATGGTTTGGCTATTACAGAACCCAGCTCCCTCAGTACCCTTGGATGTATTCCATCAGGACCTGGGGCTTTATTAACATTTATTTTCTCCAACCTCTTTTGTATTTCTTCCTGCGTTAACCAATTATTTAGTAAAGGTAGTGTAGCCCCATTATGTTGCGGTGTCCCAACCACTGGTACCTCCCTTGTGTAAACCGACGAAAAGAACCTATTTAGCTCATCTGCCTTTTCCTGGTCACTAATTATCAGATGGCCTGTGTCACATTGTAATGGTCCTATCGATTCCTTCCTGGCCTTCTTCCCATTAATATATTTAAAAAATATTTTAGGGTTAGTCTTACTTTCCATTGCAACTGACTTCTCATTTTCTATTTTAGCCAGTCTAATAGCCCTTTTGCAAGACTTGTTGATTTCCTTATAGTCGCATAAAGCTGCCTCTGTTCCCTCCTTCTTGTATAATTTAAATGCATGTTTCTTTTTCCTCATCATGATCTTTAAGTCATTGTTAAGCCACATGGGATGTGATTTACTCCTATTCATTTTATTTCCACATGGTACATGCTGATGAGTATGTTTATTTAGTAAGGATTTGAATGTTGTCCATTTATTTTCAGTATTCTTCCCTGTAAGTTCTTTGTCCCAGTCTATATGTTGTATTGCTGCCCGTAGCCCATTAAAGTTAGCCCTTTTAAAATTTAGAGTTTTTGTTGGCCCCTTACAACTCTGTTTTTTGTATTCAATCTCAAATGAGACTGTGTTGTGATCACTGTTCCCCAAGGGTTCCCCTATTTTTACATTTGATATTATATCAATATTACTTGTGATGACTAAATCCAAGATGGCCCCATTTCTAGTAGGTTCTTGTATTACCTGGGCCAGATAATGATCCCTGAGTGTACTCAAGAACCTACTCCCCTTAGCTGAGCTGCTGGTCTCGTTTATCCAGTTTATATCAGGGTAATTAAAGTCTCCCATCATTAGAACTTGCCCATGCTTAGCTGCATTCTTTTATTTCCTTCTTTTTCTCTGGAAAACAATGACTATTTAGTATCCGCTGGAGGGAGGATTTCACCAGCAGGTTAATTAAATTAACATGGGTTGTGGGGTTCGCTGGTCCTCTTCCGTCCTCTGTCCTTTGCCCCTATCCTGCTTCCTGTGCGTGCCCCTCCGCTGTCCTGCTGACTCTCCTTTTCGTCCCTTGCCTGCTAGTCATATTATTCCATAACATGCGCCACACCTATCTAGACATATTGCACTGAATACATGCCCGCTTACCTAGTCTTATTGCTCTAGGTCTTATGCCACGCTTGCCCAGCCATATGGCACTATGTCATACGCTTTCCCTACTTATATTGCATGCCTCGCTCACCCTGTCTTATTGCACTACATCATGCCACACGCTTAATCATTTATATCGCTCTACTTCATATGCTGCGCTTCCCCAGCCTTATTATATGCCACGGTTCCCGAGTCAGATAGCTCTATGCACGCTTTCCTAGTCTTATCGTACTATGCTATATGCCAAGCTAACCAAGTCAAATCGTCCACCACGCTTACCAGTCTCAGCATCCATTCCACACGTCTGCCTCACCTACCAAGCCGTGTCATGCGGCTCGCCTACCTGGTCAAGTTACACTTTAGCACATACTACTCTCACTTCGTAATATTGCTCTATATCATGAGCTACGCTTATCTAATCATATTTCGTCGTACCATTCGCTAAGTGTACTCAGTCATATCACATGCCCAGACATATTGCACCGTCACGTTCTACGCTTACCCAGTCATATCACATTATACCATGGTCTACGCTTACCCAGTCGCATAACACTATACCATGGTCCACGCTTACCCGGTCTTATCGCACTATACCATGCTGTACGCCTACCCGGTCATATTGTTCAATACCTTGTTCCACGCTCACCCAGTCACCGTACCAAACTTCTTTCAGTCGCTATCGTTCTAAATGGCAGATGAGATTTAATACAAATAAATGTAAGGTTATGCATCTGGGAAGGAAAAATAACCATGCAATCTATAAACTTAATGAAGCAAATCTAGGGGTATCTGATATTGAATGGGATTTGGTAGTGCTTGTGGACAACCACCTACATAACAGTTCAATGCCAAGCAGCAGCTGCAAAGGCAAATAAACTATTAGCATGTATTAAGAATGGTAGGAGGCAGATATAATTCTGCCACTGTACAAATCCCTAGTATGCCCTCATTTGGAATATGGAGTACAGTTTTGGGCACCAATTCATAAAAAGGATATTTTAGAACTGGAAAAAGTACAGAGAAGGGCTACAAAACTAATAAGGGGAATGGAGGGGCTAAGTTATGAAGAAAGACTAACCAAATTACACTTATTTTCTCTAGAAAATAGGCGTCTAAGAGGAGATATGATTACCTTATATACATTCAGGTCCATAAATATTGGGACATCGACATAATTCTAATCTTTTTGGCTCTATACACCACCACAATGGATTTGAAATGAAACGAACAAGATGTGCTTTAACTGCAGACTTTCAGCTTTAATTTGAGGGTATTTACATCCAAATCAGGTGAACGGTGGAGGAATTACAACAGTTTGTATATGTGCCTCCCACTTTTTAAGGGACCAAAAGTAATGGGACAGATTAACAGTCATAAAACAAACTTTCACTTTTACACTGAAGTCTGGAACGCATAGACATCACCAGACTCTGGGTTTCATCCCTGGTGATGCTCTGCCAGACCTCTATTGCAACTGTCTTCAATTCCTGCTTGTTCTTGGGGCATTTTCCCTTCAGTTTTGTCTTCAGCAAGTGAAATACATGCTCAATAGGATTCAGATCAGGTGATTGACTTGGCCATTGCATAACATTCCACTTCTATCCCTGAAAAAACTATTTGTTTGCTTTTGCAGTATGCTTCAGGTCATTGTCCATCTGCACTGTGAAGCGCCGTCCAATGAGTTCTGAAGCATTTGGCTGAATATGAGCAGATAATATTGCCCGAAACACTTCAGAATTAATTCTGCTGCTTTTGTCAGCAGTCACATCATCAATAAATACAAGAGAACCAGTTCCATTGGCAGCCATACATGCCCACGCCATGACACTACCACCACCATGCTTCACTGATGAGGTGGTATGCTTTGGATCATGAGCAGTTCCTTTCCGTCTCCATACTCTTCTCTTCCCATCACTCTGGTACAAGTTGATCTTTGTCTCATCTGTCCATAGGATGTTGTTCCAGAACTGTGAAGGCTTTTTTAGGTGTTGTTTGGAAAACTCTAATCTGGCCTTCCTGTTTTTGAGGTTTACCAATGGTTTACATTTTGTGGTGAACCCTCTGTATTTACTCTGGTGAAGTCTTCTCTTGATTGTTGACTTTGACACACATACACCTACCTCCTGGAGAGTGTTCTTGATCTGGCCAACTGTTGTGAAGGGTGTTTTCTTCACCAGGGAAATTATTCTTCGGTCATCCACCACAGTTGTTTTCCGTGGTCTTCCAGGTCTTTTGGTGTTGCTGAGCTCACCGGTGCGTTCTTTCTTTTTAAGTATGTTCCAAACAGTTGATTTGGCCACACCTAATGTTTTTGCTATCTCTCTGATGGGTTTGTTTTGTTTTTTCAGCCTAATGATGGCTTGCTTCACTGATAGTGACAGCTCTTTGGATCTCATATTGAGAGTTAACAGCAACAAATGCAAATAGCACACTTGAAATGAACACTGGAGCTTGTATCTGCTCTTTGTAAATGGGATAATGAGGGAATAACACACACCTGGCCATGGAACAGCTGAGCAGCCAATTGTCCCATTACTTTTGGTCCCTTAAAAAGTGGGAGGCACATATACAAACTGTTGTAATTCCTACAACGTTCACCTGATATGGATGTAAATACCCTCAAATTAAAGTTGAAAGTCTGCAGTTAAAGCACATCTTGTTCGTTTCATTTCAAATCCATTGTGGTGGTGTATAGAGCCAAAAAGATTAGAATTATGTCAATGTCCCAATATTTATGGACCTGACTGTAAATACATCCAGTGTCAGTATAAATATTTGTCAAGGGAGCTTTTTGTGCCAAGAGGTTTTCAACTGACAAGAGGTTTGAGGTTAGAACTAAAAAGATTCCACCTTAAAGAAAGAAAAGGTTTCTTCACAGTAAGGGTGGTTAATCTGTGGAATTTTCTACCAAGGGAGGTGTTGACAGCGGATTCAATAGATAACTTTAAAAAGGGATTGGATATATTTTTAATTAAAAAGGGCATTCAGGGTTATCCTGGATAATTAGAGAGGGAGTATTGATCCAGGGAGAAATTTGATTGCCAGTATCTGGGGTCAGGAAGGAATTCATTTTTTTCCATTTTGAGACAATTGGCAAAGCTTCACTGTTTTTTTTTTTTTTTTGCCTTCCTCTGGATCAATTAACAACTAATCCGCATATTGCAGATTAGAGGGGATCCTAAAAGGTTGAACTTGATGGGCTTAAAATCTTTTTTTTTTTTATTATTATTATTATTATTATTACTTTTATTTGTAACGCTCCAACATATTTTGTAGCGCTATACAGAGGAAATGAACAAGGAGAAATATAAATTTTAACAAACTGCAAAAAATGGAGGGCCCTGTTTTGAGCTTAGAATCTTTGTAGAAAGTGTTTTTCCCAAAGCACTCTACAAGATTGAAAACTCTCTACTTACAATCTAAAGGGGATGTAAGAGGCAGATAACAAATAGCAAGGGTCAGGAAGAAAGTGAAGTTTCATTAGGTAGGAGGGTATGCAAAATTAGAATGTTTTTTCATATAGAAGGAAAACGAAAGCAACTGAGAAAGTAATTTGGTAAGTGATCCTACTATGTAATATGTTGTCTGCCCCTAGTGGTCAGATAGTATAATCTGCGAGTGGGAGGTGAGGGGCCTGTGTTAGGAGGTTTGTCCCAAGAAGCCAGCAGAAGAAAGAGAGAGAGGGAGAGGAAGTGGGATTTGGACTTGCAGAAGTGTTTCTGCTTATGAGCTTTAGAAGGGGGAGGAGATGGTGAATGGAGGAATAAGAGTAGCTCATGGGAGCATAAAAGAGGAGAGGAGAGCATGTAAGGTGAGATGGTTAGGTTGGAGACATGATGTGGAAAAGTTGAAAAGAGGAGCTTGAGGAAAAAACAGGATGTAATGAGGAAGGAACAGGCATTAGGAAATATTGTGTAAAAGATTAATTAGGTATAGTTAGCAGATGTTGCTAATTGATCAGCTTTAGGAAATTTGAGTGACTCAATAAATCAAGAGAAACAAGGGGCGGGTGGGTGAGGGGCAGGGGGGGTGGGAAGTGATTGTTGTTCCAGAGAGAGAGTGTGAGAGAAGAGACTGAGGCCCACAGATAGTGGGGAGAGACTGCAACAGAATATGAGAAGGATGGACAAATGTTATTTCACAGATAAGAAGCAATAAATCCAGGCTTTGGGGGTGGGGGAGCAGGCAAGGTAAGGGGGGTTTCAGACAAATGCAAATGTATAGATTTGCTTAGTAAAAGTTTCTATCTCATCAGATATTATATATAATACAAATATTGATAATATTACATATAGTACAAGTTGAAATGGTTACACAGTGTCTTTAGGTACCTTCAGCACAGCTTCAGACAGTGTGTTTGATTGTTGTTCCAGAGAGAGAGTGTGAGAGAAGAGACTGAGGCCCACAGATAGTGGAGAGACTTCAGCACAGCTTTAGACAGTGTGTTTGATTGTTGTTCCAGAGAGAGAGTGTGAGAGAAGAGACTGAGGCCCACCCCTTTTCAACCTCAATTACTATGTAAGTCATATTACACACTATCAAAACCTCCAACATCATACTCTAGAGTTCCACAACATATTTCCTGCCGATCCAGACACGCTAATCCTCTTCAAACTTCTTGCCACCGTTCCACATCATATCTTAACGAACCCTTTGCATACCCCACCATACTGTACCACCTTATTCCCCTTTACCTGCCAAGCCAATTCATACCGAATATCATCATACCAACGCCAAGTCATTCTACGTTGCATCAGACCCTTAGCATTTTCTACTTCAACTTACCAATTCACTATATTTTGCCTTTGGCACGATAAACCTTGTCTTACCTCATCGAGCGCCTATTATATTGTATCCCAAGGATACTAAGTCATACCCCGTGGGTACATATCTGTAACTTTCTAAAGTTATATAATTAAGCATTATATCCCAACATTCCTCGGCACTGTACGACCCATTTGTACTATTTGCCTTTTAAGACATAACGCAATGCATAGTACTGTAGTGCACCAAATCGTTACTCACCATTTTGCACCCATAATGTACAAAACCTAAATGTGCATCATCTAATTCTTACCTCACCAAGCAAAATCATACCATTCTTCTTCCCCTCGCACACCATGCTGTATCATACCCCCAGCGTACGTAGTCACTACGTACCGTACCCGTAGCCTTCTATATCCCATTCCTAACTTTTAAGTCTGATCCTGCTGAATCGTACCCATCGCTTACCGAATCACAACATGTATGGTCCCCCAGTTGCATCGATCCCCTCGCACGCCAAGTCATATTGACCCCCTAATTGTACTCCTAACAAACCAATCCATATCTGATCATTTTGTAGTGCTAGCAAGCTATTTGTAACTCCCCTGTCTCGCTTACCTTCTGGAAGTGTCTCTAGGGTCTGTTTACACATGGAAGTGTCTCTAGGGTCTTTTTACCCTATTCATAACTCTTACCCCAACGTCAATCATAAGCAATCCCCCTGATGCCTAAATTAGGTTAATTTCCAGGGTACATTTCACCTCAAATCTAATTATTATTCACCTATCATCTTTGTACTTTTTGGCCTCTACTCAGGCTAGGACGAAGTAGCAAAAATGCCATACCTCAAGCTACCTTCACTAGAGAGAAAGCCCCAACTACAATTAGCAGGTTAATTAAATTAACCTGGGTTTGTGGGAGGGACTGGAATGCTCAATAAATTCTCACCTCCTTCTCTTCCTCCCTGGATGTGCTTAAATCTACCTACCAATCTCACCCTTCTCTCTAGCTTCTTTTCACTCTCCCTAGCCCTCTAATCAGACAAAGCAAAAATGCCACACCTCAAGCTACCTACAAATGCATGATATGAAAAATTACATTCCATGTCCCTTTAAATATAAATGATATCTGTAGGACCTTCCTCTCTGAAATTCTCCTTATCAAGGTCTATTAATGATATCTTACAGTGGAGAGTCATGAAGAAGAGCATACCAAGCTGGGTAAATGGTAGTAGTCACAGAGTCATTTAATGAAGTCTATGTAGTTATACATATTGTATAACAACTGGACATGCTTATATTCCTCATAAGTGCCCAATGAGAGAGTTAATTAATGACCTTGAATAGGAGTCATACAGAGAGTGAACTCCAGAATAGATGATTTATGCTTAAAATACCCAACTTTGAAGCTCAATTATTTTTGATAAAAAAAATATTCCAATTAATTTTTACACATCAAAATAGTACAAAGAGCACTGGAGATAATATTTAATCTCAAAGGGGCCAAATTACAGACTGGGCACACAATAAATCAGGTCCGTCCCATAAACCGGAAACACACCTTTCCCAATGTTATCACAAAATAATTTTGTTGGTTATAAAGCTCCCTGATTCACAGTGCTACTAATAACTCTGCACTGCATCGACTGTATAAAATGTAACATTATATATATATATTTGTGGTCTGGTCCCCCTCACATGGTAGCTGATGGTGGACTTTTGGAAAGCTACATTGGTTAAGGGTTTAACCTTAGACGTGGGCAAACCTGCTCAGGGTCTATGGATCGAGGCCTTGGAGCTGTAGCGACTGTGGGCTGAATATGCATGAAAGTCTTATGGAAAGTCACATGGTTTAGTAGATATGGGCTAGAATATACATGAAAGGCTCATGGAAAGCCACATGATTTAGTAAATATGGGCCACAATATGCATGAAAGGCTCATGGAAAGCCACATGGTTTAGCAGATTTGGGCCAGAATATGCATGAAAGGCTCATGGAAAGCCATATAGTTTAGCAAATATGTGTCAGAATAAGCATGGTAGGCTTGTGAAAAGCTGCATGTTTTAGTAGATAGGGGACAAAAAGTACAATCTAGGGAGCTATAAAGTGGTATTTACCTAGTGGATATAGGAAAATTAGAATATAGGGCAAGGTGAAATCCAAAAGCAGTACCTGATATGAATATGATGCAGCAGGCATGGCTCTCCAGCAATGCAAATGCCCTTACAGACATCAGGAATGGGCTGAAATGGAAGCAGAAATGTTAGGAGGATCCTACTCTGGATCGATAGCTGAAGGTTGGGTTGGTGCTACCTGAATGCTTGATAGCCTATTTGAGGGCTGGGGAGATCCAGAGAAGGGCACTGGTTAGTGGATATGGACTAAAACTGCAAATGAAGGGCTTGGTGAAAGCCAAAGCACAGGAGATGGCAGAGTAGCATCCTCCCAGTACAAGCTCAAAAGTGAACTGAGGTGTGCCAGGAAGGAGCGTGGCTGGACTTGCTTATGAAAGATAGGAGGGGGGGGGGGGGCCCTCCCACAATCTCCAGGCTACACCTGGACATATATATCTATTCAAATCACTATTCAATTGTTACAATTCCTCAAGCCCGCAAATGTTCTCACACTGTAAACAGCAAATGTAGAAGAAAATCCTTCAAGTACCTTCAGGACTCGCAAGGGGGTTAAACACCTGATCGTAGCACTGTAAATACAAAAAAATTGATACTGCACTTTAAAAAGGAAAGCGATGTAAGACGTTTAAATTAATTGCTCTCAAGCTCGCAAATCTGCAATAAAAAATAAATATTTTTTATGTTTCTTTTAGGTGGCATATCAATCTCGGGAATCAATGCGTTATTACAAATCAGGCCACCCACATAGACTATAACATTTCCTTCAGTCGTTTTTTATATTTTGCACATTGTCTAATTTTTTTTGTTTCAGTAAATATTTTCATAGGCCCCCATTCAATTGGAAGCTTGCAGATTGTGTTGTACAGGCCGTATGTCTGCGGGCTTGCAATTGAATAGGGGCCTATGAAAATATTTACTGAAACAAAAAACACTGTATTCCTTTATATCTCTCACATTTTTATGTACATAGTCCTACATTCCATGGCTCAGGTTGCAAAAATAAGTGAAACAAGTGAAATGCCTTATGAATACTCATGAGGTACCTAAAATCGTAATCCACGAGTACCAGTCTCATTGATGTATCCTAAAAGGCCATCCCATTGTTCCAATAGAGAAATCTCAGTACTCGTAGGGTTACTTACAAATGCAGAGAATTTTACAAAAGCCTACATGTACTTTTGCTAAGCTGTAGAGCCAGAACAAATGCACTTGAAAAGCATACATGTGTCAAGTCTGACTATATCATCAACGTAGCACCTTTAATTGTGTCTAATATAGGAAATCAATCAAATAAGTGGTTAAGAGCTCAACTCCCATCAATGTCAGCATACCTGCTACCTACTATGAGCCCAAGGATCCCCCCTTTCAACTCGCTACCTAACATGAACCAGGGGTTCTGCCGGGATTCACTCTGCCTACCACCTATGAGCCAGTGATCCCCTAGGATTCCCCCTGGCCATGCACTATGAGCCTCATGCTGCCCCCTGCCCATCCACTATGATCTAGGGATCCCCTGGGATTCCCCCTTCCCACACGCTAGCCCCTATGACTTCCAGGAATCCTCAATCTATAGATCACCAATCTATAGACCCAGATGGCACCTAAAATTAACCCCCTTACAATGGGCATTTACATTAGACCCCTGTGTTCTCTTAATTTAACCTCTATGTCAAAGAGGCCGCATCAAGGTGTGTCACCAAGTTGGTGGGTATGGGATGCAAGGAAGTTACCTTAAACCCAGAAGCTTTTCTATTACATATTTTTCCAAGGGAATGGTCTAGAGAAACAATAGGGATAGTGGTGCAGGTTCTCATGGTAATTAAATGGTGGATTGTACGGAGATGGAGAAGTGGGGAATTGCCTAAATGGAATGAGATTTGTAGTACTATGGAAACTAATAAACAGTATGAAATGGAATATTTAAAGTTTGATTCCAAGTTAAGATTACCAGTGGTTAAGAAATGGGCAAGATGGGACAAAGAAATGTTTGCCGGGCATTTTTGTTAATAGATATTTTTTTTTGTTTTTGTTGCCTTTAGCGATGTTACTTTAATTATATAATAGGTTTCGGGTATTGCCTCCTTCTGCAAATAATGAGAATATTGCCAAGGGGTGGGTGGGGGGTATGTATGTGGGTGACTGTGTATGATTTAGATGTAAGTATTGTTTTACTGTATGTATTTTGTTTTGGTTGTCTGTTTCTAAAAACAATAAAAATTAAAATATGAAAAAAAAAAAAAGAGGCTGCATCAGACTGCGGCATCTATTGGATCACCATGTAACCTAACTGTCTCAGGAGTCTATGAGAACCTCCATCACATATATAGTTCTGTGCAAGCGCGCCGTTGCTAATGCTTGCAGGCTCACGTAGCGAGGGCTGCAGTTGCTGGCATGGAGCGCCAAAGGCGCTCCTTGCCAGCAACTGTGGACCTCGCAAAATTTACGTAGTTACGAAAGCAAAATACGAGACACGTTACGACCCATTACGACCTCGCAAAAATCGTCCGAAACCTGCGCACATGAAAACATGAAAAACACAATAAATACACACAACAAATACATAAAAAGCTTACCTACAGCAAGGGGGGCACCCAGGACCTCGACAACTGAAGTTACACCACAATTTAACTCCAAATAAAAGAGTTTGGACACTCCAAAATTCCCTAAGCAAGAGAAAAAATGGCCGCCGAAAAAAACGAAAACAAGGCTACAGCAGGCTAAAGACGCAAAACACCACCAAACACCTACCGATTTCCCAAAAAAGACGTACGAGATTCGAAAACAATGACGCAACCCGCGCGACCCAAAAAACATTACAAACACAATAAATACACATAACAAACACATAAAAAGGTTACCCACAGCAAGGTGGTGCACCCAGGACCCGAAAATCACATAAGCGATAGAAAAAATGGCCGCCGAACAAAACGAAAACGAGGCTAAAGGACCCTAAACATGCAAAGCACCACCAAACAGCTACGGATATTCCGAAAAAGTTGGACGACATCCGAAACGGACGCTAAATCAGCCACAGCCGCATACCACAAATTAGCTGCCATTTTAGAACAATAACTTATACAACCCTGAAGTACACAGCTACCCTAACGGATTCGCCTCGCGCACGTACACTATTACACTGCACACATTCATGACACTTACACAGCAGCTCTGCATCACACATTGTATGCTGTAGCAACATCAAAACAGATTGCCAGCTCTTCAACACAATGCTTCCTGCATATATTACTTGAAAATAGGTAAAGTATATTACTTTATTAATGTATTATTTATTTCATTACCATACACCAAACAGCATTAGCTCACTTACAATTTCATTGCCGTAATTTTTTGACGGGTAATATTCTAGTAGTATATAATACTAAAACTACAGAAAAAAAAAAGCATTACCAAAAAATGATTTACAAAAAATAAAAATAAACTATACCTTGAAGGGGAAAAATGATACTTTATCCATTTCTTGACACAATCTATCGATGATCAACAAAGCCCTTTTCCTCATTCTTCTAACCTGGATAAGTGGACAATCTATGTTGTTTGAAGAATCCGTCCACTTCTTTCTTGATTGAAGCTAATTATTCTTATCTTCAGCCCTTTAAAATGGGCCTAAACCCTAAAAAACTGAAGCTCTAAAAAAAAAAAAAAATCTACTACTGTTGGATCTCCTCTTCTGATGAGTTTTGGCATGCTTTTCTGCATTAAATATAAATATTAAGGATTTTGATTGGCTGAAATACGATTGACACATATTTATTTGCGGTTCCCTGAAGTCATAAGGGCTAGCACATGGGAAGGTGGAAACCCGGGGGATCTTCAGACTCAAATCACTTGGGCAGGTGGAATCTCAGAGAATCCCTGACTCATAGCGCATGAGAGATAGGGATCAGGGAGGATGTTAGGTTTACAGGCTTTTATGAACAGGAGCCAGATAATTGCTTGTTAACTTGGGTTTTACATCTCACCATGGATACGAGGGAGTCTTTTCTTGTCGGTAACTTAACACGTGGAATGGAGGCAATATTTTTTAGAATATTGGAGAAGTCACCAAGGAAATACAAAAGTCGGTGGTCCCACAAGGTGTTGTAGTGTAGAAATGGAGGGGTGCAATGTAAGGTTGTCAAAGTATTTCAACTCTGAATACCCAAGAGCTTGAAACACTCCTCCAAACATGAGTCCTTAAGTAAGGAGAATTGGACTACAGCGAAACATAGGGTTTTACAAATTGTGATCTACTGTAGTGTCAAGAAGCAATGATCCTTTATAGAACCACTTTTGGGGAGCTTGGAGTTTATGGACTTTTTCTCTTATTATTAGAGCTACTTTTAGTGGCACAGCTACAAGTAGTGTTTTAAATATATTTGTTTATTTGTGAATTTTTTTATTTCTGGAACAACTGGCATCTTGCTTTGTCACTTTAAAGAAGACAACTACAGTATTTTGTGTTTAAACTACAGCAAACTGGATGGTTGCATCCTGTGCAAATTGTCATTTTATGTTATATGCTATCGATTGCACTTTTAAAAGGTTAAAGGAAGATCAGGAAGAACCTGCGGGGATAAGCTTTAAAGACAGACAAGTAAGATGTAAATGCAGGAATAGCTGTGGTGTGCTAGTTCTGGAATTACAGCCTATACTGCGCTGGAATAGAAATTATGTTTTAGTTACAAAGCGTAACTTTCCTGAGGGAAAATACAAAAACATGTATTAGAAAGATGAAGCATCAAATTTTTTATTAAAGCACATAAAAATGTAAAGTTTGGAACTTGCAAGAATCTTGTTTAATACAAACAAACATGGATATGTATATGGTCATTGTCGGGAATGTCATTTTTGTGAGATGTTAATCTCTGCTCCCTGTGTCTGTGGCCATTTCTTCACCTGAACTGAAGCTTACTGTAACCCTAATCTTTAACCTCAACTTTTTACCCCAAATGCATCAGTACCTTATACCCTAAAAAAGCCCTGTCTATTACAACTATTATACTAATACCGGTAGCGCGACTTTAGATCGCGCGTCAAATGCGCAGTGACAAATGCTCTCCGATTCATGAGCGCACCGACAATAGCCTGCCCGTCTATAGCGCGCCCTGACATCTGGGCGCAAGTCCCCTCACAGAGCCAACAGGGTGAGTGGGCCAGCTAAAGTCGCACTACCCCTATTACCTGTTCCACCCTGGGCACCCAAGTGTCTCAGTGTCCTCCCCCTGCTCTGTGAATCCATATACCCTATATCCTTGTGCCTCTGGATCACTGTACCCAGCATCCATACCACTGTAACCCCCAAGTCCACCTTTCTCAATACTCCCATACATTGCCAGTGTATCTACGTTCCATGCACCTGTATCCAAGTGCCCCATTCCTTTGTACATTGCATCACAGCCTCTCGAGTGGACCTCAAGTACCTGGAATGGTGCACTTGGATACCTAACCTTGATCCTAATAACACACCCAACTCTAAACTCGCAAGTTTGGATCGCAAGAGTTCACCGCAGCAGGCTACCATTGTCTCCAGCTGCTCGATGAGCCCAGCACATCGGGTTGTGGTCTGTGACCACCGTTAATAGTTGCCTGGGTCGGGTAAGCTTAACTTATTGATATGGGCAGTACTGTGGATGTGACGAACAGGGTCGACCTCTATTTTATAGGTCGCCTCCCCAATCTTCCTTACTACCTTATAGGGCCCTTCCCAGGAGGCTTGCAACTTGTTCTGGGAATTGGGGACAAGAAGAAGGATGGCTGCCCATCCACAAACTCCCTATAGTGGGTGCCTTGGTAATACCGCTGCTTCTGCTTCCCTTGGGCAACTCGTAAGTGATCCCGAACTATCCCATTAAGAATGGCTAGTTGCTGACGTAAATCTAACACATAGGGGTTACCAGTACCTCACTGTGTTCCTACTCTCCTTCCCATGCCTCCCGGATGATTTCTAAGGGACCTCTCACTTTTCGTCCATACTGGAGTTTAAAGGGTGAGAACCCAGTGGACTCTTGAGGGACCTCCCTATAAGCAAAGAGGAGGTGGGGCAGCAATTTCTCCCACTCCAGCTCCTGTTCTACGAAGGCTCTAAGCATTAGTTTGAGAGTCCCATTGAACCGTTCACAAGCCATTTTTTTGGGCATGGTATGGGCATGAACACAGATGCTTTATACCACAAACCTACCACAGTTGCTGGGTTAGCTCGGCAATAAACTGAGTCCCATGTTCAGATAATATCTCTCTCCGGAATCCCACCCTCAAGAGGAATCCCACCAGGGCTTCTGCTACAGTAGTAGCAGTTATTTTACTCAATGCTACAGCTTCAGGGTACCGGGTAGCATAGTCCACCACAGTTAGAATAAACCGTTTCCCTGAGCGGCAGGGGTGGGCCAGGGGACCGACTATATCAATAGCAACCTGCTGAAAAGGGGTCTCTATAATGGGCATACTCTGGAGGGGGCCCTGGTCCCTCGACCTCAGTGGCTGACCCTTCTGACACAAGTCACATGTATATATTGCTTTACGTCCCTGTTCACCCTAGGCCAGTAACATTTGTGAGTTAGACGTTGTTGGGTTCTCTTACTCCCCATGTGCCTGACTAAGGGAATGTCATAGGCCAATCCTAGCAGAGCTATTCTGAACCTTCTGGGGATGATCAGTTGCTTTCTCGCCTCCACTGGGCCTGTGGTACCCTTCCCTGGGGTAACTCGATAGAGCAACTCTTGGTCCCAAATAAACTGTTCGCCTTCCTTCCCTGATTCGCCCTTGTTAGCTTTATGCCAAATCCACTCTAAGGTGCTATCGTCCTGTAACTCCCTCTTAAACTCCTCTACACTGGCCCAAGTAGCCCCAGTTCCACAAGCAGGTATTCAACTTACACCAGTCGGATGGATGGGTTAGAGGTCCGCTGGCACCGGTTCTGGATTATTTACATGCTGAGCAGTGGCTTGGACACAGGTCACAATGTTCACCTAGCGACACTCCATTATTCCCAAGTCTTTGCCCAGTAACACATCCGCAGGCAACCCCAACAATCTGTACACGGGCCACAGGGATGGAAAGTCGCTGCCCTCCAGCCACCACTACGTCCAGTCTCTTAGGTAGCAAAGCCGACGAGCTTACAACGTCTGGATGGATAACCGTGATGACGGCCCCTGTGTCTCTAAAACCTTCCACAACCTGTCCATGCACCACAACCGGTTGTAGATGCTGCCTGCGGTTGTCCCCCTGGGGGAGCTGTAAACTATTAATGGCGCAAAACTGGTAAATCCATCGGAGCAGTCATAGTACTGTTCAGGGCCCTCATCCTCATATAATAGGTCCTCCCAGTTCCCTAAATAATAAACTGTCCGGCTATGAGAGCAATCCCTCCTCAGATGCCCCATTCAATTACAGCCAAAACCCTAGGGCTTAAGCTGTCCCTCCAGGGTCACCAGTTGTGGTGGCTCCTGCCGCCAGGGTGCTCTGGGCCCAGAGATTCTTGCCTGGCTGCCAAGGCTCTGGGAGGGGCCGGGGCCTGGTTCCACCGGGGTACGACTGCTGGTGGGATGGGAAGAAGAGACCTCTCTCTATTTTTTGAGCTGCTTTGAAATTCCGTCCGTGTAGCCACCCGGTCTCCTGGTGCTGATCCGCCAAACGGGCCGCCTTCTCAGTGGAAGTGGGCTTCTGGTCTAGGATCCACTCTTGCATTGAGCCTGGGATCCGATAATACAACTGTTCCATCAACATGAGGTGAGTAGCATCTTCCAGGCTGTAAGCAGACTTGCCCCTCAACCAGCTTTCACAGGCGTGCCTCATCTTCTTCCACATTAGATCCACATGAATTTCCCTCCCCGACTTATTCATGGTGCAAAATTGCCAACAGTAGGTCTCAGGCGTGATCGTATATTTTGTTCGAGGAGTACTTGCCAGACCTTGTCGTAGTCCTCCGCCTGGTTCAGGGGAATAGTCCGGTAGGTACTGCTGGCTTTGCCACTAAGCCGACCAATAAGAAGCTTGACCCACTCGGCTTGGGGAATACAGTGTAGTCCTGAAGGTAGCCATCAATATCTTCTCTGTCCTCATCAAAGTACCTCATGCTTTTGTAGACTGCTTTGAGTGAGGGTGATAGGGTGTCCATTGCCCCACCGGCTGAATTGTGAGCAGGAGCCTCAGATGATCTCCCATTGTGCTCACTCTGGAACTTCAGGGAAATGTCCTTCATCATTTGATCAATACGTACATCGGATGGTTTAGTAGCAAAGATGGCTATCTGCTCTTGGCACCTTCTGGTAACCTCATCATTCACTGCCAGATGCCCAGTGTGAAGGTCCCAAATAGGGGTCTATTTAGTTACAGACAATCCCTGCCTTTGGCCAGAGGAATTCCCCTCTAAATAGGCGATCTTTGTTGAAGGAATGGGCTGCTTGGTATCCGGCTAACGGATCAGGAATATGTGCTGTAGCTGAGGAAAATAATAAAAGCCTTCCCATTAAATTAAACACACCATCCTCTATGTATTCCAAGTAACAACATCCTTTATTTCTTACAGCAGTCTTTCTATTAAAAAATGTATGTGTGTGGGGGGACCTATTAAAAATCCCCTCTCCAATCAGCATCATCCAGTAAGAGAACGGCAGCTGCAGGGTATGGGCAGACTTGGGTGGTTAGAGCTCCTCTCTGTGTGATTAGTTTAATTCAGTGCTCTAAGGTGCATTTTTTGAGAATGCCCCTCTTACACAAGATTCACTGCCAATTATTCTTTATTTTTACTCTCTATTTATAAAGCATTTTCCATAGCTCTGTTTACAAAGTAGAATAAAGTACAGTGGGTACAAATAGGAAATTCCAATACAATACAAGTGTGATACAAATGGGCCAGCAGACAGCTTGGTGCAACAAAAATGAGGTCCCTACTTACAATCTTGAAGACTACCGACTAGTTTTATATAATGGTTTCAGTATATTTGTATTTTTGAGAGTAATTCTAGTACAGTGTAAGAAAAGAAGAAATTATGTGTTTGTGTTTTCAGTTGTAAAGACTAGGCTAGCTAATATTGCCCTAGCTAAAATGTTTAATCTTGGTGGTGGCTGTAAATACTGAGAGACTATTTCAAATCCAAGCCCACAACTCCCTTGTAGATCCGATATGCGATCAGACTTGCAAAACCCCAAAATTATAAAAATGAATGCCAATACTGTTCTAGTCCATGTGGGTGGCCTGATATGTGTTAACTTATTGATTCCCGAGATCAATATAACGCCGAAATGAAACGTAAATTTTTTTTTTGTTATTGCCGATTTGCAAGCTTGAGACTGTTGTGGAATGAATTCTGATGTCTGTCATCAATTTCCCCGTTATTTACAGTGCAGTATTGATTTTTGATTTGCATTTACAGTGCTATGAACAGTTGTTTAACCTCCTTGTGGGTCCTCTCTAGCACTCGTAGGATTTTCTCCTTATTTTTCCATTTAAGGGTGTTAATTCATTTGCAGGCTTAAAGAAGTTGAGCAATTGAATGGCAATTTGCGATTTTCCACTTGAGAAAGTAAAAGATTAAAGGCTTCTAAAGGCTATACGTTACGCACATTTTTCAAGGCCATATCTCGTAACCCATTTTGGAGCCCGCAAAAAGACGCCAATTGAATAGAATAGCGAATTAACTTGCAAGCTAACTTACGGCTACCGGATCGGCCAAAACCTCAATTGAATGGGGGCCTGAGTGTTTTAAGCTGCTTCTTTTCTCTGGGATAACTTGGTCAGACTAGTGAAACTCGGAATGAGTTAGGTTTACTCTAGTTATTCCACACTTTCCTGTTGTTTGAGGTCACAGACAATCAGGATATTGATCCAACCTAAGGAATACTTCAGGAGGAATCTAGCAAGAGGTGCAAACAGGAGCAGACACTAGGTTGTTGATCTAAAAGCAGGCTGTGCAGAGGATTAGAAAACCTAGGTGCTAATCCAGAACTTTTGCTGCATGTAACAACACCTATCATGCCCCCTTTTACTATCCCTGCCTCTGCCCTGTTTGTTTGTTAACAGCCTGTTACAAACAGCCAGTTGTCATCCCCTCACATCACAATTCCACCAGCAATAATTCTGTACCCCTACTACATTTTGTGGTTCCATCTTGTGGAGCATCACTTCCTTTGAACATTTTTTTTACATACTTTCAGTAAGTTTTTCTTTTTTCAGCATCAGTTTGCCATTTTAGAACCAATTCACTGCTCATTTTACTACACAAAGTTAATCGTAGACTAATCATTCTTCTTTTATATTCAGCATGGACAGGCACCAACGTTATTGACCACTAAAAGCCATCAGGCCAATTCTGTCTTTCAGCTTCCTGGTGAATAACAAGGTCTAGTCAATTTGTACAAACTGTGCAATAGGTTTCAGTTGGTTGTACACTGGGCAGCAAATAAAACATCCCCACAGGGCAAAGAGTCATTTAATGAGAACAAAACCACATCTTCTACTGAGTGCTTGTAATTCAAGTACAGCATGTGATACCGTTTAAACTTCTAATGTGTAAGGTTAATGGAGCCTCTGGGAGCACATCTGAAACTAGAGAAGAAAATGTGTTTAACAGCAAATCCAAGGTGTTAACTCTTTTTACACTTTTACCAGTGGTGGAGCTAGGGAATGGAGGGCTCCGAAGGGGCAAGCTTTTTTTTTATGGCACTAGGGCCCCCCAGTACAAATTTACTCAGTGCTCCCCCATCAACCGCTTCCCATAACAGCACTACTACGCAAGACTCTTTCCCATTGCTGCTCCCCCAAGACCTGTGTCATAGCTGCTCCTCATCTCTTACTTCCTGACTGCAGCACAGCTCCAGGGTGCTCATGCTCCACTTGCCGGCAACGTCCTCTATGGGGAGAGGGCTGGTGCAGTTGAGGGGCCTGATGGGGAGCTACACTACATTACAAATATATATGTATATATATATATATATATATATATATATATATATATATATATATATATATGTACATCTTCTCCCAAGTTCACTATAAATATATTAATACAACACAGTAATCATCACATAAAAAATAATAACATGTTTGATGACATAATTACAACAGTCATTGTAGAATAAAGTAACCCAAAACATATATATATATATATATATATACAAGCGAATTGCCCGTCAAAAAATGACGGCAATGAAATTGTAAGTGAGCTTATGCTGTTTGGTGTGTAATAATGAAATAGATAATACATTAATAAATTAATATACTTTACCTATTTTGAAGCATTGTGTTGAAGAGCTGTCAATGTGTTTTGATGTTGCTGCAGCATTAGTGGTGTGGAGCTGCTGTGTAAGCGTGCTGAATGTGTGCAGTGTAATACTGTGCGTGCGACAGACGAAACCGTTAGCGTAGTGGTGTACTTCTGCAATTGACATAAAATGGCAGGTAATCTGTGGTATGCGTCTTCGCGGATTATCCGTAGGTGCTTAGTGGTGTTTTGAGAGTATCTTGTGGTGTTTTGCGAGTGTGTTTTGGTGTTTTCCGTGTTTAGAGTGCTGTAGCCTCGTTTTCGTTTTATTCGGCCGCAATTTTTTCTCTCGCTTATTTTTTTTAAAGTGTCAAACTCTTTTATTTTGCTTTAAATGAAGGCGATAGTTTTTGTTTTGAGGTCCAGGATGCTTCCTCTTGCTGTCGGTAACCTTTTTATTTATGTGTTCTGTGTATTTACAGGGAGTGCAGAATTATTAGGCAAATGAGTATTTTGACCACATCATACTCTTTATGCATGTTGTCTTACTCCAAGCTGTATAGGCTCGAAAGCCTACTACCAGTTAAGCATATTAGGTGATGTGCATCTCTGTAATGAGAAGGGGTGTGGTCTAATGACATCAACACCCTATATCAAGTGTGCATAATTATTAGGCAACTTCCTTTCCTTTGGCAAAATGGGTCAAAAGAAGGACTTGACAGGCTCAGAAAAGTCAAAAATAGTGAGATATCTTGCAGAGGGATGCAGCACTCTTAAAATTGCAAAGCTTCTGAAGCGTGATCATCGAACAATCAAGCGTTTCATTCAAAATAGTCAACAGGGTCGCAAGAAGCGTGTGGAAAAACCAAGGCGCAAAATAACTGCCCATGAACTGAGAAAAGTCAAGCGTGCAGTTGCCACGATGCCACTTGCCACCAGTTTGGCCATATTTCAGAGCTGCAACATCACTGGAGTGCCCAAAAGCACAAGGTGTGCAATACTCAGAGACATGGCCAAGGTAAGAAAGGCTGAAAGACGACCACCACTGAACAAGACACACAAGCTGAAACGTCAAGACTGGGCCAAGAAATATCTCAAGACTGATTTTTCTAAGGTTTTATGGACTGATGAAATGAGAGTGAGTCTTGATGGGCCAGATGGATGGGCCCGTGGCTGGATTGGTAAAGGGCAGAGAGCTCCAGTCCGACTCAGACGCCAGCAAGGTGGAGGTGGAGTACTGGTTTGGGCTGGTATCATCAAAGATGAGCTTGTGGGGCCTTTTCGGGTTGAGGATGGAGTCAAGCTCAACTCCCAGTCCTACTGCCAGTTCCTGGAAGACACCTTCTTCAAGCAGTGGTACAGGAAGAAGTCTGCATCCTTCAAGAAAAACATGATTTTCATGCAGGACAATGCTCCATCACACGCGTCTAAGTACTCCACAGCGTGGCTGGCAAAAAAGGGTATAAAAGAAGAAAATCTAATGACATGGCCTCCTTGTTCACCTGATCTGAACCCCATTGAGAACCTGTGGTCCATCATCAAATGTGAGATTTACAAGGAGGGAAAACAGTACACCTCTCTGAACAGTGTCTGGGAGGCTGTGGTTGCTGCTGCACGCAATGTTGATGGTGAACAGATCAAAACACTGACAGAATCCATGGATGGCAGGCTTTTGAGTGTCCTTGCAAAGAAAGGTGGCTATATTGGTCACTGATTTTTGTTTTGTTTTAGAATGTCAGAAATGTATATTGTGAATGTTGAGATGTTATATTGGTTTCACTGGTAAAAATAAATAATTGATATGGGTATATATTTATTTTTTGTTAAGTTGCCTAATAATTATGCACAGTAATAGTCACCTGCACACACAGATATCCTCCTAAAATAGCTAAAACTAAAAACAAACTAAAAACTACTTCCAAAAATATTCAGCTTTGATATTAATTAGTTTTTTGGGTTCATTGAGAACATGGTTGTTGTTCAATAATAAAATTAATCCTCAAAAATACAACTTGCCTAATAATTCTGCACTCCCTGTAGTGTGTTTTATCTTTTTTCTTGTCCGCGGGTTGCGTCCGATTTTTGCGATGTCGTAATGTGTCTTATACGTCTTCAAGGATTATCCGTAAGTCTTTTTCGTGCTCAGACTACTGTAGCCTCGTTTTCATTTTTTTTCGGCCGCCATTTTTTCTGTCGCTTCGTTTTTTTTTTAGTGTTTACATTTTTGTATTTTAAAGTAACTTAAGGTGTAACTCGCTTTCTGCAGGTCGTGGATGCTGCCTCTTGCTATCGGTTAGGTTTTTATGTATGTGGTGTGTGTAGTTATTGTTATTTTTTTTTTTTATGATATTCGCGGTTTGCGGCCGTATTTTTTTACTACGTTTTAACGGCTCGCCTCGCTACGCGAGGTTCGCCTGCAATGAGCACCTGCAGCGCTCATTGCCAAAGTGCAAAGTGTTCCGTATTAACGGCTCGCCTCGCTTCGCGAGGCTCGCCTGCAATGAGCACCTGCGGCGCTCATTGCCAAAGTGCAAAGTGCTCCGTATTAACGGCTCGCCATCCCGCTAAAGTTCTACGGGTTAACAGCTCGCCTCGCTTCGCGAGGCTCGCCAATCGCTAATCCCGCTAAACTTCTACGGGTTAACGGTTTTGGAAGGCCTCCTTGTTGAATCTTTGGAGACTGCTTATTGACCTGATTCCTATATATATGTGTATTTGTGTCTGTCCCCTTCTGGATCGCTACCTTGTCATGGCGAAGGGGCTTGTATACTTCAATAAAGCTGTGAGCTATACCATATAGGGTCACCCAAGATTGGAAGGTTATAACAGAGAGGTCAGTTAAATCACAATCCACTGAAGAAGCAACTGGCAACTCACTCCAGTATCTTTGCCAAAAAAACCTTATAGATAAGCACAACCAGACATAAGATGTGCCTGCTGTGGTGTGGTCTATACGGTCATGGAGAGTCGGACATGACTGAACGACTAAACTTGTTACTTGGACTAGATTTTAAATCATTTTTAATTAAGATTTTTGCTTCCAGTATACATGTGGCTTATAAGTAATGTAATGTTATTTTGTTTAGTTTTATTATTGCAACACACATTTTTTATTTTGTTGCAAATTAGATTAGTTGCCTAGAAGGCATGGGAGGAACCATGAATTCAGACAACTTCTCTATTCTGCACTTTGAATAGCCACTTGTCAACAGCAATAATTAAAAGAGCAAGTTTCATTATGGTAAATGTACCTTCTTAAACTAGACTAACAGTCCAAAATGTAATCCCTATGACACAAATACGTGTTTTAATGTTCATGGTTTCCATAACTTGTAATATAGTAACATTCTTAACAAACATTTTATTTTTCACCAAAAAAACATCGGAAAAAAAATATTTGCTTTTCCTAGATCAATCCTTTTACACCATTTATATGTTTTTCCCTATCACAGCCAATTGGAATACTGTTCTCCCTGTAGAGATTACAAGATTGGAGTTGTTCTACTAATTTGTATTGATACATAATATTGATTACTGTATTGTCTTGCTAATTGTTGGACTAATATAAAATGCTGATTCTTTACTTCATCAATTAGATGCTTCTGCTATAGAAGTTTTCCAGTTCTACTAAGACATTCAACACATCATAGATATTACACCAAGAAATATGGTACTCATTTTAGGAGATTGGAATGTTGAAGTAGAGAACCAAAAGACACTTGGAATAACTTCCAAGTTTGGTCTTGGAATACAAAATGAAGAAGGTCAGAGATTAAAAGAATTCTATAGAGATAATTCTCTGGTCGTAGTAAACACCCTCTTCCAATACCTTCAGAGTTTATGCTACACATGGACATCACCAGATGGACAATATAGAAATCAGATTGACTATATACTTTGCAGCCAAAGATAGAGGAGCACTATGCAGTCAGCAAAAACAAAACCTGCAGTTGACGACTAAGACCATGAGCTTCTTAAACTGAAGAAAAGAGGGAAAAATATTCAGACCAAGCAGGTACTAAATAAATAATATCCCTTGTGAATATGCAGTGGAGTTAAAGAGTAGATTTAAGGGACTAGGCATGGAAGATAGAATGTCTGAAGAACTTTGTACCAAAGTTTGCAACATTATCCAGGAAACAGTAACAAAGAATATCCCTAAATGAAAGAATAAGAAGAAGGCAAACTGGCTATCTGATGAGGCTTTGGAAGTAGCCCAGGAAAGTGAAATGCAGGGGAGATAGGAACATATTTGTCCAACTGAGCAGAACTCCAGAGGATAGCATGAAGAGACAAGGAGACATTCTACAATGAGTGATGTAAAGAAATTAAAGAATATAACAGAATGGGCAAGTCGAGAGATCTTTTCAAGAAAATTGTTGATCTCAAAGGCACATTTCATGCCAAAGTGGGAGTGATAAAAGACAAAAATGGTAGCGATTTAACAGAAGAAGAACAGATAACGAAGAGGGAACAGGAATACACTAAAGATATATACAGTAAGGTTCTTAACATCAGTGATGACCTCAATAGTTTGTCCAATTAGCTGGAGCCAGACATCTTGGAGAGTGAAGTGAAATGGCCAAAGGTTACCTTTTTGATAACAAGGTTGCAGGAGTTGATGAAATCCCAATTGAATTATTCCCAATTAAACTATTGAACTATTACAAGATGCTGCTGTGAAGTGTTACTTGCCGTATGCCAAAAAAATTGGAAAACTCAACAAAGGCCAACAGACTGGAAACAGTCAGTTTACATCCCAATCCCCAAAAAGGGAGTGCTAGAGAGTGCTCCAATTATCGAACAAACGCACTCATTTCACATGCCAGCAAGGTAATGCTTAAGATCCTACAAGCTTGACCCTAACAATATATGGACCGGGTATTACAAAATGTGCAAGCCGGGTTCCGCAGAGGAAGATGCACAAGAGATCAAATTGCCAATGTCCGATGCATAATAGAGAAAGCAAGAGAGTTCCAGAAAAACATTTACTTCTGTTCCATATACTATTCAAAGCATTTGACCGTGTGGATCACAACAAAATGTGGCAAGTTCTTAAAGAGATGGGAGTACCAGATCATCTCATCCTCCTCCTGAAGAATCTGTATGTGGACCAAGAAGCCACCATCATAACCTAACATGGAACAACAGCATGGTTCAAGTTCTGGAAAGGAGTGTGACAATGTTGTATATTGTCACCTTATTTATTCAGTTCAATGTGGCTATATCATGAGAAGTGTGGCTATATCACGTGGCAGCCTTTGAGAAAGTTACCATACTGGTAACGAAACCGGTCAGGCGACAGCCATATCGTTTTGTGGACAACCAGGCACAAGTATAAGGATCTAGAGGCTTCATGCATCCTAGTGCAGTAAGTAATAGCCTTATGGCTTTATGCATTTTTTTACTTAGATTAATCTAAGACATGTACAAGAGTTTATATGTTTGTATATTTTGGTCCCCTTATTAGGGTAAACCCCCAGATCAATTTTTTATCACTACTCAAGTGTGATCTAAGGGGTATATCAAGACCTTGAGACATCTAGTGATTTGTATATCTATATTCAAATCAGCATCTTCAAACTGGCACAGGAGCATTTATAAGTCGTCTATAATATTGGTTTCCTTTCAGACCATATATCCTTTAAGCCTTGGTTGTTACCATTTTAAATTTTATAAAAGTTTTTTAAGTAACCCTGAATGATTGACACCATCCATTTTTGTTTATCCTATGATTTACAATTTTTTGTGCATATGAGGATAAACTCCTTTCTTCACTACCTCCTCCACTATAGTATATTGTCACATAGTCCCTTCCTGTTTTCGATTTTTCACCATCTCCCATTCAATTATTCACTTTTATACACCAGTATAGGTGTTGACACACATATATATTATCCTTGTTCCAGTATTACATTAGTGATTGCCCTCTATTGCGCACCGTCTTACTTACGGTTAATGCATATTATTACATGTTCTATTCACTACTTACAGTAGATCCCTTATCAATTCCCATTAGGCTTATTCCAATTGTATTTTCTAGAGTATCACATTTCTCTTTGGTAGTTTAGTCAGGCATTCCTCGCATGATATTCACTATCAGGGTTTCTTCTCAATACTTTTATTTTTAAACTTCTTTTTAACCCAAATGAGAAAGCCGGGTCAGGCAACTCATAATAAAGTTTTTGTTTGAACTTTTATATTTAATAATTTCATGAATATATCATGAGAAGACAGAATTCCCTAGAGAAGACTCTGATGCTGGGAAAGATTGAAGGCACAAGAAGAAGGGGACGACAGAGCCAGAGATGGATATATGAGGTCACAGAAGCAATAAACATGAACTTGATGGTGCTCAGAGGGGCAGTGACTGAGAGATGTACCTGCCATGCCGCGGTCCATAGAGTCACAGAGAGTTGATCATGACTGAACCACTAAACAATAACAAAAAGCTGTAGCAGTATGGTGAGCTATCTGTGCATCCTAATAGACCTTGGTGATGCAAGTAAACTGGGAAATTAGATTTTTGTTGGAATGCATAATATGGACCCTATTCAATTGGTTACTGGAGCACGTAATGGAGCCTGTAAACTAATTTGCTATTCAATTGGCTTCTTTTAGCTACCGTTGTAACCGTGTTACAGGCTGAAAATCCCTGCGTTTGTCAAAATTGTAGCTCTGACCCATCTAAGCCTTTGATCTTTCAAGCACGTAAATGTTACAGTCGCAAATCATTATTCAATTGCTACAATTCCTCAAGCCCGTAATTGTTTTCACACCTTTAAATGGCAAATATAGAAGAAAATTCTACGAGTACCAGACAGTGCTCTCAAGGGGGTTAAACACCTGAATGTAGCACTGTAAAAGCAAATAAATTAGCAATATTGCACTTTAACCCTCCTAACGGCAATCCAGAGCGTGGCTCGGGGTTAAATTTCATTACCTAAAGCGGTAACCCCGAGCCACGCTCGGGATTACACTGAAGTCTCTCCACTCCTCCTTCTGACACTGAAGCCGAAGCTGTCTTCGGCTGCTGTGTAGGAGGGAAGACACAGAAAGCAGCTTTATGTGAATTAGGGCAATTACCACCACACAAGCACAAAGAGTTCATAATAGACCTGGAGGGGGGGGGGGGGGCAGAATAGGGGATCTGGAGGGGGAGATCAGAATGGGGAATCTGAGGGGATTAGAATGGGGAATTGGGGGGAAGATTAGAATGGGGGGATCTGGGGGGGGTAAATTAGAATAGGGGATCTGGGGGGACATTAGAAAGGGAGATCTGGGGGGAGATCAGAATGGGGGACCTGGGGGGAAGATCAGAATGGGGGATCTGGAGGAGGAGATCAGAATGGGGGATCTGGGGGGAAGAGATCAGCATGGGGGGACCCCCCAGGTCCCCCATTCTATTCTTTCCCCCCCCAGGTCCCCCATTCTTTTCTCCTCCCCCCCAGGTGCCCCATTCTGTTCCCCCCCTCCGGTCCCCCATTCTGATCCCCCCAGGTCCCCCCATTCTGATCTCTGCCCCCAGGTCCCCCCCATTCTGTTTTCCCCTACCCAGGTCCCCCATTCTGATCTCCTCCCCAGGGTTTCCCATTCTGATCCCCCCACAGGTGCCCCCATTCTGATCTCTGCCCCAGGTCCCCCCAATCCTTTCCTCCCCAAGTCCCCCCGTTCTGATCTCCCCCCAAGTCCCCCCATTTTGATCTCCTCCCCCAGGTCCCCCCCATTCCTTTCCCCCCCAAGTCCCCCCATTCTGATCTCCCCCCATAAACGTAAACACAAACACAATACATTGCAATAAAGTGTAATCTGTTACATTACTGTATCAAACCATTTCACCTCAGTTTTGTCCCAGCGCTTTGTCCCAGTGCTTTTTCCAGTGTCCTGTCTGCACTATTACCGTTCTTTCTGCCTGAAAACTTGAGAACGTCCATGGCATCCAGAAAGCAACCCTTTAGGTCAGAAGTGGTTTTAGACCAGCTAGAAAACAGCGATAGTGAATTAGAATCACTCGCAGAAATTAGCGATAGTGATTCATGGAGAAATTCATCATCATACACTGAAAGTGACGACAGCGATGATTCTGAGCTCAGTAATGTGCAAACTTGGTGCTCTATTCTCTGTGGTATGGATCAGGCAGCGCCCCCAAGATTCCCATTTACTGTAGAATATGGTATGAAAGTAGATGTTTAACACAACAACCCCTTAGCATATTTAAAATTATTTCTGACTGATGAGGCTATTGAAAAAATTGTTACTGAAACAAACCGGTACAAAGAGCAACAATTAGCTACTCTGCGTTGGAAGTTTTCAAGAACCAGAAAGTGGGAACCAGTGACCAAAGATGAAATTTGGAAGTTTCTGGGACTAATAATACTTCAGGGAGTGGCGGTTAAACTCCTGCACCAACACTAAGGAAAATTTGGGAAGTATTTGGGTATTTGGGAAGTATCTCAAATGATTCTAAAGAATTTCCAACGGAGCTATGTGCCAGAAAGAGATATCAGCATAGATGAAAGTCTAATGGCCTACAAGGGAAGGCTCAGCTGGGTACAATACATTGCGTCAAAGAGAGCAAGGTTTGGTGTAAAATTCGACATGCTATGCGAATCGTCAACTGGCTACATCTGGAATTCAGTCATTTACACTGGAAAAGGAACAAAATTCAATCCAAAATACAGCAACAATGGAATAGCAACATCTTCCGTTCTTTGACTCCTTGAGCTATTGCTAAATCAGGGCTATTGTGTAACAACCGACAACTTTTATACGTCTCCTGAACTTCATGAGTTTCTTCTGCAAAACAAAACAGATGCCTATGGAACCGTTAGGGCTAACCGGCGCGACATGCCGCCAATATTTGGCAATAAGAAGCTGAAGACTGGAGAAATGGTTGCCTGGCAAAAAGGCAAAATGATGGCAATGCGATGGCTTAACAAGAAGATGTGTGCCTAATGAGTACAGTTCATAATACCTGCACTGTTATGGTACGCACAAAAGCTGGGAAAGAAGTCATGAAGCCACAAGTAGTGATAGACTACAATAACACCATGGGAGGTGTCGACAGAGCCGACCAAGAAATGTTGTTCTACCCAGCAACGAGGAAACAGCAAAATAAATACTACAAGAAGATCTTCAGGCATCTTCTTGACCAATGCTTGTGGAATGCCTACATTCTGTTCAAAAAAAACAATGACAAGTCTGATTCATTCTGACTTAATTTGGAAAGTTGCCGAATGCATCTTTATGAACCACCAAACACCATCAATGGTTGTGAATAGAGCTGGACTTTGTGCTATTCGCGTTGTCAACCCAGGACACTTGACTGGTCGTCACTTAATGGACTACATCCCACCAACCAAGAAAAAGTCAGCACCTACAAGGATGTGTGTGGTTTGATGCTCTAAGAGAGATGACAGTGGAAAGAAGATCATAAAGGAAACCAGGTTCCATTGTCCTGATTATGACGTTGGACTTTGTGCAGTCCCATGTTTCAAAAATGTTCATACCCGTGATATTTACTAGACCAATATGCAGTGTCTAGTATTACAATGACTAGTAATATTGCACCCTTATTTACACAAATTTCAGTGTTTTTGATTTGATTACAATTTGAATTAAATTCATTATTACATTGTTGTTTTTTATAATTTTTTATTATATTAAAATGTATGATTTTGTGTTTCAAACTTTATCATACCCAGGATGTCTACTAGACTCTTGTTTGGACAGATTTAAGTGAGTTATTCCTAAGAATTACAAGCCTACAATATGAAACAACAAATTTACATACAAAACAATGTACCCTTTAACATTCTAAATCCTGACATAATCATATCGCTAGTAGGGTTAAAAGACAGGGAATAGATTAAAGACATTAGAATTAATTGCACAAAAGCTCGCAAATCTGCAATAAGTATTTTTTTTTTTTTACATTTAATTTCCGTGTTATATCAATCTTGGGAATCAATGATGTCATGATGACAGTCTCATTTACTATTGGCTGTTTCTAAATCGGTAGTTACGGCCTGGCTTAATTGATCACGATCATGCTCTGAAATGCTACTTACGGGTGCATGGTTTACGTTTTTGCTTTTGACCAGGTAGTTGCAGGCTTGATCAATTGAATCGATCTGTAACTGTTGCAAATTTCAAGCCCGCAGACATACAGCCGGTATGAAGGCAACTGAAAAAGGCCCCATAACTTTAAAGGGATCACAAACTTTTATATTTTGTAATTTTATAAGCAATTATTCTTTACTATAAGTTTCCATTTTTGTTTCTTGTCTGCTGCTCTGTAATACTTTCTCAGGAGGGTCTAATGAGCTTCCTCATGGAGTTGATCTGCCAAAACCAAAATTGTAGATTCCACAGCAGCATAATTGCACATAAAAAGTAATAAATTATAGGTTGTTTTTATTTATATTTTAAAAACATGTTGTCTATTTTCAAGTGTCGTTCCTGCACAGACTATATTTAAAGGCACTCTGCCACCCCAACAAGAAGTTGATTTCATATTAAAAATGTGTTAAACATTGTAATAGCAATTTTTCTCCACTGTGAATAATTTCTGAAATATTTAGAAGTCATTTTGCGGCTCCTGTATGCAAACGTGTGTCTCAGAGTGCTTGATAAGGGTAGGAGAGAGGTCTAACTGCCAGATAACATTACGGAGATAGACAAGCAGTCTGTAATCCTAATTAGCACTTCCACGCCGTTTATTCATATTTGTGAGATGCTCACACATGATGAAGTGATGTGGCAGAAAACATAACATATAACCACATTTTCAAGCTCTATAAGAACAACCTAAAAAAAACTATTTGCTTTTGGGGTGATAGAGTCCATTTAACAACTACATTTACTAGAATATCATCATGAACATATAACAAGCAGTTGAAATATCAATGGGTATCCATTTTTCTTACAAAATAGTATTAACAATGACACAGATAGATAACAGTGGAATACCCTGTATGGATAAATAAGGATTTTGTACAACAAATGTGTAGCAGAACTTCATTGCCATTGACGAATGTTAATATACTTTTATGACTTTATGAACCTTGTATAGTTAAAGGAACATTGTATCAACTCAGTGGTGGCGTTAATGAATGAAGAGGGTCCCGGCGCAAAATAATTGGAAGGGCCTCCATCTATAAGGCATATGGGGTGTCAATAAAAAAGCTAAAACATACGTAGGTGGTCTGATTATCCCAAGGTGATCAGATTACTTTTCTATAATAATAATACTTTGTCCCGGTCCCATAATAAATTAAGAGCCCCTCTACCCTAAGTTCCTACTGGTAGCAGTGGGTCCTCACACTGTAGTGGTCCACAGTGCTTTGCACCAGTTGCACCAGCAGTAGCTTTGTCACTATATCGGCTTTTTATTTTGTTGCAGTTTCCAGGTAATATCGAAGTGTCCCTGTTTTTAACTTTTTCTAATCTAACACATCCTCTTCTGGATCACTTCCTTGACGTGGTGAAGAGGCTTGTGTACTTCAATGAAGCTATGAGCTATATAACGCAGGGTCACCCGAGGTGGGCAGATCATAGCAGAGAAGTCAGACAAATCATGGTCCACTGGAGAAGGAACTGGCAACCCACTCCAGTATCTTTGCCATAATAACCTTGTGGATAAGCCTGACCACAGACATAACCATGTGTCTGGCGTGCTGTGGTCCATAGGGTCACAGAGAATTGGACACGACCGGAAGACTAAACAACAACAATCTAACAAATATAGCTTATCAGAAACACACATTACATTGATTCATTCTAAACACATTCGGATTTATTTAATTTACATCAGAATTCAGTTTCCATACCCCCAGAGCTGCCTACATAGCTATCCCGTACTAACCAATAGTACGTTTTAACTCTATATTAACCTTCAAGCCAACAGCAGCACAGTACAGAAATCCATAGCAGTATTACATGAGCTGCTGCTGTGTGGTGGAAACAAAATACTACAAATCCCATGATGCCTTGCTGCAGAGATGAAACCCCCATACTTTGCTACATTGTTTAGTTGCCTCTGATTGGCTATAGTGAACTATGAAATGTATGCTAATTTATCTTGTATATTCAGGGGTGTTCCTTCTCAAAGTCAGCTGATAGTAACTGAAGAATGTTTATTTTGGGATTTTTTTATGCAAACATTTTTTGCATACACTACTGCATTACTGCATTCATAATCCAGGAAACTTATATATATATTTGTAATTATTTTTTTATAGTATCTTAGCTATCCTTGGAGGTGATAGAGAGGAGGGAAAGGAAAGGAGGATTTGTTATAAAACTATATTTTTTGCCTCAGTAGCATACATTTCCTGCTGTATTTGACACCTACTCCCACTCATACTCAGAAATAAACACTTTCCAGCAGAAATGGATTACGGTTTTTAGTCAGAGTATATAATTATTATTTAAGTAGTAGTAGCCTTTTCTTTATATTTTGACATTAAATTAATTTGATAACAGCAATCGGGCCAATTCTCTCTTTCAGTTTCCTGGTAACTAAAACGCAGCGGTCTGTACGGAGCGGAAGCTGACAGATCATATTCAATAAAAGTGAATCTTATCGTCTGCGTCCTCGGTAAAGCCTAATTTCTACTGATTAGTTTATCATAAGCCACCAGGGGGTCACTGTGTGATATTTGTTTTTTATTCTCATTAGTGGGAAATGGATTTCTAATCAGATCTCCTCTTATCCATATCCCGTGTCCCAGGAGCGTACAGCAGCTGAGCTTTGATGAATGAAAAGAGTGTATTTAATCGTATTTGTTCCGACATGCTTGTTTGGTGCACAGACTGGAGGAACAATACACAACATAAGGGGAGCAGACTGATCTCATTAAAGGATAACAATGGTCTTCACTTAGCCACAATGGTGGTGAGTTATCAGTAAAGTATCTAAAATATAGTGGAACTAAATCTAAACTACAGTTATGCCCAGGATGGATTGATATTTTTTTTGTATAAGCAGTTTAAAGGTTAAATTGTGGTAGCTTGAAACAAAGTCCTGATTAAAGGCCGATTTTAGTGGGCTCTTTAAAGAATAGTTTGGTAGAGACTGATAAAAAATGTATTAAACTTTTACTGTGCATTTAAACAATATTATTATTTTAATCATTTCCTCAAGTTTTTTTAGCTCCTTATCTCTCCACCCATGGATGATGTATTGTCTCTGGAGTTGGAGCTGCCCAGAGGGGAATGCTCTCCAAACAGGCACAGTGTACATGCAGTATGATAGTGTAAGGTGAATAGAAAGTGTATTTGTGTACATTGCTAACAGCTCATGTTGCACTTGCTGCCTGCTTCTGTGTGTGTTTGCATTGTTCAGTCGTGTTCAACTCTCTGTGACCTCAAGGACTGCAACACACCATGATGATCCACTTGGTATTCATGGCAGAGATACTGGAGTGGGTTGCCAGTTCCTTCTCCAGTGGGCTGCAACATACAGCAACTTCCATCCAAATACTGACCAGGCCCAACCCTGCTTGGCTTAAGGGTGATGTGACCTCTTCGTTCCCTGGCTGGAATCAAACCCAGGTCACAGTGGTGAAGAGATCTTAAGCTCAAACCACCTGGGACATGATTTAAAAAAGTAATTAATTTGTTTAAATGCACAGTAACAGTTTAATAAAGGTTTTTCTCTTATTAAGCCCTATCAAACTAGTCTTTAGAGAGTCCTTTATAAGACCACTAAAGTGCTCCTTAAAGTTAATTTCATATGTACTTGGTCTGATGGTTTCCCCTCTTTTCTTCAGTTTAATTCTGCACTTTGCAATAAGAAGTTCGTGGTCTGAGCCGCAGTAAGTTCCAGGTGTTGTTTTTGCTGACTGTATAGAGCTCCTCCATCTTTTGCTACAAAGTTTATAGTCAATCTGAATTCTATGTTGTCCATCTGGTGATGTCCATGTGTAGAGTCGTCTCGGAGGCTGTTGGAAGAGGGAGTTTGCTATGACCAGAGAACGATCTTGACAGAATTCTACAAATCTCTGACCTGCTTCATTGTGTACTCCAAAGCCAAGCTTGCCAGTTATTCCAGGTGTCCTTTGGTTCCCTACTTAAGCATTCCAATCCCCTATGATGAGGATTACGTCTTTTTTTGGTGTTATATCTATGAGCTGTTGAATATCTTCATAGAATTGGACAACTTCAGTCTCTTCAACATCTATGGTTGGAGAATAGAATTGGATCGTTGTGATGTTAAATGGCTTGCCTTGAATTTAAATAGAAATTATTTGTCATTTTTTGGGTTGTAAGGGACTACTTCTTTGGCCACCCTTTGATTGACTATGAGGGCTACTCCATTTCTTCTGTGGAATTCTTGACCACAGTAGAAGATCTTGTGGTTGTCTGATGTGAAATACTGCATTCTAGTCAATTTGAGTTCACCAATTGCCAGGATATCAATGTTTAATCGTGTCATTTCATGTTTGAACATGTCCAGTTTGCCTTGGTTCATGGTGAATTGTTCTTTGCAGCAGAAGACTTTCCTTTCCCCTCCAGACACATCAGCAGCTGGGTGTTCTCTTAGATTTGGCTCAACCTCTTCATTAGATCTGGTGCTACTTGTACTTGCCTTCTGCTCTTCCTCTGTAATGTGGTAGGAACCTTCTGTCCTGAGAGGCTCATCTTCCGGTGCCATATCGTTATGTCTCTGGTTGTGCCTGTCCATAAGGTTATATTAGCAAAGATATTGGAGTAGGTTGCCAGTTCCTTCCCAGTGGACCTCTATTTGTCTGACCTCTTTGGTTTGACCTGCCCATCTTGGTGACCCTACATGGTATAACACACAGCTTCATTGACATAAGCCCATTCACCACAGCAAGAAAGTAACCCAGAAGGGGTACAGCCTTGTACAGTAATACACATTTGATTTTTATTTGGCCAGATCATTATGAGGATTGCGTATCCTAGCTGTAATGTCTAATTTCTCAATGGTATGTTACTGCTTTGAATTAACTTATAAATTACTCTCTGAAGATGTATAACACTTTTACTGTGCATTTGAACAATTACTTACTTTTTTAAATAATGCCCCAGGCTGTATAAGCTGCAGCTAACTCTACCCTCTAAACAATGTAATGTCTCTGGAGTGGAAGCCACCCAGGGGGAAGTAATTCACTTCACAAAATGATATATACCTTCTTCACCATTGGTTGCTGCTTTCTTGTGGGTGCATTCACTTATGTAAGTTCTGGTGAGAGAAATTGGCAGAGTCCTAAGTTTATACAACATATCTCAGCTAGCTCCATTCATGTGTAGGGGCTCTAAACAGTGGTAGAGCTAGAGAATGGAGGGCCCTGGTGCAAAAAAAAATTGTGACACCTCTCAAGGTGGGGTTGTAAAATGTTGTTTGTGCCGGGCCTGGTACCAATTCTCTCATATTCCCCTCCCCAACACCCCTTCCCATAACTGCCCCCCTCCCAAGACCCCTTCCCATAACAGTTCCCTTTCCTAAGACCTCTTCCCATAACAGCACTGCTCCCCAAGACCCTTTCCCATTGCTCCACCCCTAAGACCTTTCCATATTTGCTCCCCCCCCCTACCTCATGCTTGTACAAAGCTCCTCTGCCTGCCGAGTGGGGCTATGGTGGGGTCCCTACACTAGACTACAGATATATATATATATATATATGTTTACTTTCAAACTGAGGGTTCCATCTTAAGTCAGTATTGCTTCAGACTTGATAAAGAGAGGTCAAAACTCTTGAAAGATCGTCAATATAATTAAGGCGTTTGTCCAATACAAAAGGTATCATAATATACTGTAATACTTATTTTTAATATATATATATATATATATTAATAATTACTAAATAACTAGATTATTGGACATTGACGGCTGCTTTACTCTGCAATTATATATATACTAGCTACTTGCCCGTCAAAAATGACAGCAATAAAATTTGAAGGCTGGCAATGCTGTTTGACACACAATACAAGACTCTCACCCAGCTAAGTTGGGGGCCTCGAGATGAACGCTTCTCTGTCTGCAGTTTCTCTGTCTGTCTTAGTCTCTCTCTCACTCACTCTCTCTCTCTCTCTCTCTCTGCTAGCCTCTCTGACTGCTGCCCTGCAGTCCAAAAATGGTCCCACCCTTCTCTCTGGCCCAGTCTTTTAAAGTCTGCGATCAGGTGTCTCATGATTAAACTGCTCCAGGAATTAACTCCTTCATGCCTCCTGGGAGAAAAAAAACTATGGCTAATACCAACATATTGAGGCACTCTGCCACAAATTGTGGTTTACTGGAGAAGGAACTGGCAACCCACTCCAGTAACTTTGCTAAGAAAACTATATGGACAAGCACAACCAGAGACATAACGATATGGCACTGTAAGATGAGCCCTTCATGTCAGAAGGTGCCTACCACATTACTCAGGAAGAGCAGAGGATGAGTATGAGTAGCACCAGATCTAATGAAGTGATTGGGTCAAAGAGGAAAGGACACCCGGGTGCGGATGTGTCTGGAGGGGAAAGGAAAGTCTGATACTGCAAAGAACAATTCAGAATAGGAACCTGGAACATTAGAACTATGAACCAAGGTAAACTGGACGTGGTCAAACATGAGATGACAAGGCTAACCATCGATATCCTGGGAATTGGTGAACTTAAATGGACTGGAATGGGACATTTCACATCAGACAACCACCAAATCTTCTACTGTGGTCAAAAATCACGCAGAAGAAATGGAGTAGCCCTTATTGTCAATCAAAGGGTGGTCAAAGCGGTGCTCAGTTACAACCCAATAAATGACAGAATTATTTCAATTTGAATTCAAGGCAAGCCATTTAACGTCACAGTGATCCAAGTCTATGCTCCAAACATGGATGCTGAAGAGGCTGAAGTTGTCCAGTTCTATGAAGATCTTCAACACGTCATAGATATAACACCAAGAAATAATGTTACTGTCATCCTAGGAGATTGGAATGCTAAAATAGTAAACCAAAAGACACCTGGAACAACTGGCAAGTTTGGCCTTGGAGTACAGAATGAAGCAAGTCAGAGATTAGTAGAATTCTGTCAAGATAATTCTCTGGTCATAGCAAACTCCCTCTTCCAACAACCTCTGAGACGACTCTACACATGGACATCACCAGATGGACAATATAGAAATCAGATTTACTATATTCTTTGTAGCCAAAGATGGAGGAGCTCTATACAGTCAGCAAAAACAAGACCTGGGGCTTGACTGCGGCTCAGACCACAAACTTCTTATTGCAAAGTTCAGAATTAAACTGAAGAAAAGAGGGAAAACCATCAGACTAAGTACATACAAAATAAACAATATCCCTTGTGAATATGCAGTTAATGTAAAGAATAGATTTAAGGGACAAGACATGGAAGATAGAATGCCTGAAGAACTCTGGACAGAAGTTTGCAACATAATCCAGTAAACAGCAACAAAGAATATCCCCAAAATAAAGAGCTGGGGCCAGATATCTTGGAGAGTGAAGTGAGATGGGCCCTAGGATGCCTTGCTAATAACAAGGCTACAGGAATTGAAATTTTACAAGAAGATGCTGTGAAAGTGCTACTTGCCTTATGCCAACAAATTAGGAAAACTTAACAGTGGGCAATAGACTGGAAAAGTTCAATCTATATCCCAATCCCCAAAAAAGGCAGTGCCAAAGAGTGCTCCAATTATCGAACAATTGCACTAATTTCACATGCCAGCATGGTAATGCTTAAAAACCTACAAGCCAGGCTCCAACAATATATGGACCGGGAACTACCAGATGTGCTGGGTTCCGCAGAGGAAGAGGCACAAGAGATCAAATTGTCAATGTCCGATGAATAATAGAGAAAGCAAGAGAGTTCCAGAAAGGCATTTGCTTTTGCTTCATAGACTATTCTAAAGCCTTTGACTGTGTGGATCACAACAAAATGTGACATGTACTTAAAGAGATGGGAGTACCAGATCATCTCATCCTCCTCCTAGAGGTCAGAACCGAACATGGGACAACAGAATGGTTCAAGATCGGAAAAGGAGTGTTACAAGGTTGTATATTGTCATCTTATTTATTCAACTTAAATGGAGAGTACATCTGCGTAAGGCTGGACTGGATGAATCCAAAGCCGTAACCAATATTGCTGTTAGAAACATCAACAATCTCAAAAACGCCAATGACACTACTCTGTCGGCTGAAAGTGAGGAGGAACTAAAGGACAAATGAATGCGGGTAAAAAAAGAAAGTGCAAAAGCTGGCCTGCTGCTCAATGTTTAAAAGACAAAGATCATGGCAAACGGCAATATCAGTTACTGGAAATAAATGGGGAAGAAGTGGAGGTGGTGACAGATTTTAGTTTCCTGGGATCCAAGATCTCTTCAGATGTAGCCATGAAATTAAAAGACGTTTGCTTCTGGGGAGGAAAGCAATAGCAAGTCTGGACAAGCTGGTAAAAAGTAAAGACATTACACTATCAACAAAGGTCTGCATAGTTAGAACTATGGTATTCTCTGTAGTAACATACAGATGTGAGAGCTGGACCATAAAGAAGGCTGAGCTCCATAGAAATGATGCCTTTGAATTGTGGAGTTGGCGAAAACTGCTTAGAGTGCCTTGGACTGCGATGAGAGATCCAATAAATCAGTACTTCAGAAAATCAAGACAAACTGTTCACTGGAAGCTATAATCATAAGGCTGATGCTCAAATATTTTGGCCATATCATGAGAAGACAGGATTCCCTAGAAAAGATTCTAATGCTGGGAAAGACTGAAGGCACAAGAAGAAGGGGACGACCGAGGTGGTGATGGATAGATGAGATCATAGAAGCAATGAACATGAACTTAATCGAGCTCAGAGAGCCGGTGACTGACAGATGTACCTGGCGTGCTGCGGTCCATTGGGTCACAGAGAGTCAGACATGATTAAATGACTAAACAACAAATATATATACACGAATATATATACTATCTCTACATAACACTCCGTCCTTCTCAACCTCATCATCCACCCCCACACAGCACCCACCCCTCTTAGCACCCATGCCTACATAGCACCCAATTCTTGTCAGAAGCCATCCCCTCTCAGCATCAATACCCACATTATATGGCAATCCTCCCTATCTCCTTTGCTCCCCTTCACAGAATCCATCCTCCTGTACTTTACTATCACTTTTGCAGTCCTTGCTCTCTCACTTTCTTTACTAGTACAGATCCCCAGCGTGCTGAAGGGATCCACCCTGCAACTTCTTGGAGCTTTAGTAGAAATGTTCTCTTTGAAATAGGCATGCATCAATTTCCAGCCTGGGGAGGGTGGGTTGTGGCCAGAGATGCCCAGGGGGGCCGAGGGAAGATCCTTGGGGACCGGGGGCTGCCTGGAGAATTGAGATGGATGGGGAGGTTGCTAAAAAAAAAAAAAATTACACAACACAACTGGGCCCCCCAGAGAAGGGGCCTGTAGCAGTGCACCACTGATCCACCTGATCCACCCTTGGCTCCAAATTTCATCAAAACAACTCCCCTTGTTTTTGTCCCTTTCTACTTCCTTCTACCTTCACGTGAGTGGTCCTAGGGCAACACAAAGCCTACATACACCACTTCTATCTAGGGCTTATTTAGACAATATATACCAAATCAGAAAAAAAAAAACATAATGTAATTTATTTGTTGAAAGCACACACCCTGGATAATTTGAAATAAATGTTTCACTAAAATATTTTTTTAATATATTTCAACAAAAGTTTAAAGAAATTCAAGCTCATCGTAAAACCATATAGAATACTAAATATGAAAGTAAAATATCTATTGATTAAATAGACACACAATATAGACACTTTTGTGTTTATGAAGGACACAATATCAACACAACACAGTCTCCCACACCCAATGTGGCAAATCCCTTAAATGGTGCAAGGGACTTGATACAAGGAAAATTAACCCATTATTAATTATTAATTTAGTACGGTGTGTTGACACAAAGGGGGATATGGCTTACTTAATGGGTTAGGTTAATAGTTTGATGACCCCAAGATTAATTTAATTAATTATGGGTTAAAGAATGACCACAGAGAGTAAAGGGAAGGCCAAATGGGTAGGGGTTTCCCTAGTGGTTGGGGTGATCACAAGATCTAGATAGTGTTCAAAGTGGCAAAAGTGGAATTGGCAAAAGGTATTTGGGTGTCCAAATGGGGAATGGGGTGGCCATATGGGGATATGTAATTCCACAACTCTTTCGTTGCAATCCATATACAGTAGGATATGTAATGGTAAGTTCCCATCACTTATTATTATATTTGTCCAATGAATAAAATAAATATTTAACCTTGCTCTTCGGCTACATTGGAGAACAAGGCTTGCCATAATGTTTTACTACAATAAATATCAAATTGCCTGGCTTTCCCACAATGGTTCCTAGTGGCCATTGGGGAATCAGATGGGGGCTCCATGTGCCTCAGTGGGGTTACTTCTGCTTATGACCTCTCCTTACCCTTTCAATGCAGATCCAGGTCAGAGGTGTTCACCTGTGTTGTAACAGAACAGTTATGTTCTTGTGATTTATACAAACACATATTAATCACATATATACATTTTTAAAACATGTCATTTTTAACATAATGAATTAATGAAAACTGGAGAGTTCATTGGAGTCTTCATAAGACATATGTTTTCTATTTGTATAAAAACAAATGATACTGTATAGCTAATAGTTGTCAGAATAAGGAATGGACAGTCCAGATTTTTTTATATGACCACACTGAATGATCAAGGTTTCTCCTGAAGTCTGTGTCGCTTTCATAAAAATAAATGAGGTAAATCTCTGGGGAATTCATTAAATTTAAATCTATACTATTTTAATCTAACATTTAGACCACTTGCAGCAAGATCGTTAAATTACATCTCAGGCTTGAGCACCATATTATGCTAATATATTTTCCTTGAAACCTTTCTGAAAACTCTAATTAAAAAGTTCTCTAATTTACTTATTTTTAATAAGTCCAGCAGGTAATTAAAGAGAATGAAACATTGAACTGTTACAAGACCTGATTACAGATCAATAACGCAAGGCTACCTGTTGATGTTAATGATCTGCACTCGGTTTCATTAAGTTCTAGTGCTAGGAAAGACTAGATGAATAGCTGTTATTAGCTTATGAGAGTGATAGAATTCAAATGCAGCAGTCAGCATAAGTGTGTTAGTGTTTTACATAATCCATTTTACATTTTATATTCTATAATTTGCAAATCACAATATACTAAGAAAACCATCTATTGCAATGTGTGTCTGCATTGAAAGGTTTGCATAATGATCTTTTTCAGGCTAAACCTAAAGCTTGGCTGTAGATTTATTTGAGTGGATGTCAAGAGGAATTTAGGATTAAGAGAAGGATTAGTTCCCCTCCTGTAGATGCAGTTGATTGTTATAACAAAATGATTAAAGGGCCACTTTAGTTTTGTAACATTGTGGTGAATAGTCTACCAAAGGTCTCACGTACAATATACCAATGTGGTGAGTATTTTACTAAAACGCTCACCCACTAAGTCCATTTTGGTTTATGGTGTAGGTATCCAACTCTGACAAACCAAACAACACAAAAAGTAATAATAATCATATAGCAACTTTTATTATACTTACCTTCAGCTGTTCAATCACACAAGGCTAAGGGACCCCACCAAATCTATCGGCAAGAGATAGAGAGACTCAGCACCTGGAAGAATATGGTCAAGGATGAAGTCTACTCAGCCTGATAAAATCACCATATTTATAGTAAAGCATAAACGGGAAGTTATTGAGAAGATTATTGCACATTTTTTGTTAAATAAACAAACCCAAGGCACCGGATGTGACAGTAGGACAAGAGACTTTCTTTGATACAAACTTACAAGTGTCTATATGAAGGGCTCTCTAAAACATTGTTAGGTAGGGCCTACAAAAAAAAACTTTCCCTTTATATTCAAGCAGTTAATTACTATTTTAATCATGTTCTAGGCCGTTGAGCTCCTTATCGCTCCACCCTCTAAGTTATGTATTTTCTCTTGTGTCGGAGCTTCCCAGAGGGGAATGCTGTCCAAGCAGACATAGGGCCTCATTTAATTAGAGTTGCGTGTTAATGTGATCTTATCGCGATTTGCGGACTACGATTAGTTTTTACGTTCCTCTCGTCCGACTTTGCGTGATGAGGCCGAGATAAGTAGCCCTATTAAATTCCTGCCTCGTAAATATGTAGTTTGAACGTAAGGGCTGTGTGCTTCAAATGACAACGCTATTAAATTAGAAGTTCTGCAAGCTACGAGGGACGCTATCTTGTACACCCTTGGCGCACACGCAATTCCTAAGATGTACGTACGAGCTACGTGCTTCTCAATTAAGCTTTGCGTAGTAGCGTGAAAAACGTAAAACGCAAGTTTAGTTTAAGTGGTGTTGGTGAGGGGGGCTTGTGTACTTCAATGAAGCTGTGAGCTATACCATTGAGGGCCAGGGTAGGTGGGCCGGTGAATGCAGAGAGGTTGGACAAATCCCAGTCCACTAGAGAAGGAACTGACAACCCACTCCAGTATATGTGACATGCAAACCTTATAGAAAAGCTCCGGCAGAGTGCCATAGGGTTGTCAGAGTCCATAGGGTCACAGAGAATCAGACATGACTGAAAGACTGAACAGCAGATATTAAATTGTTCCCCGTGTACTTGATATATGAAATGTATATGTGATTAGCAAAATGTATATACAATTATATTGATATTTAGGGGCCACAATAGAGCCTTTGTGAGTAATAAAAGGTTAATATTGAATATTTTTAATATTTTTGTGCTGCTGTTTAATTATGTAGTGTGTCTTTAATTGCTTTATGTATGTTGCAGTATGGCTTTTCATATTGGCATGTGCATGACCATTATTATTATATTTTATTTGTAACGCGCCAACATATGCTGTAGCGCTGTACAGGGGATAAAAAGAGGAAATGTACAATCCAAGATATGATAAGAACTAATTGTTTTTATAATGCATTTGATTTTTTTGGGGGGGGGCGGGGGTTATTGTGCAAGTAGTTGTAATGCCCTTCCATGCTTTCCCTATATGTTAAACTGCACTGTTGTGTTAATTTTACACTTTACGTTGTGTCTACGTAGTAAGATAACCCTTTGCAGATGCTCGATTTGCGATGTACGAGCTTGCACGCCATGGATTTGTGTGTGCGACTTACAACGTTGCACTCCACAGAGCCTAGGGCCTCATTAAATTTGAGTTGAGTGTTAACACGTAGCTCGCAAATGTGATCTTAGCGCAATTTGCGTACTACGATACATCTCTACGTTCCTTGCGTCCGACTTTGCATGATGAGGCCGAGATTAGGCTCCATGGAGTGCAACGTTGTAAATCGTGCAAGCAAATCCATGGTGTGCAAGCTCATACATCGCAAATCGAGCGAGATTCGCTACTGGCACAAAATAGCAACCGAAAAGGGTTTACTTACTACGTAGAGATAACGTAAAGTGTAAAATTAACACAACAGTGCAATTTAAAATATAGAGAAAGCTTGTACGTATGTTTTGGAATTGCATGCACGCTAACGGTGTACAAGATAGCGTCCCTCGCTCGTAGCTCGCAGCACTTCTAATTTAAAAGCATTGAAACTTAGCCAAATTTGAAGCACGCAGCCCTTACGTTCAAACTTCGTATTTACGAGGCTGGAATTTAATAGGGCTAATAATGTACTTGCAGAATGATAGTGATAGGTGACTAGAAGATGTATTTGTGTACATGGCTAGCAGCTCATGTTACACTACTACTAATGTGTGTTTTACAGAGTGGTCTTAAAATGTTTTAAGTTTACTTCCTCCGGGGCAGTTTCCCCTGAAGAGACAATGCATTGTTCCGAGGGTGGACAGATCTGGAGCATATACAGCCTGGGCATTATTTAAAAAAAAGTAATTCAATGTTTAAATGCACTCCGTACATAACTATTCTTTGGGAATCCCTTTATAAAGCCACGAAAGTGGTCCTTCAATGTCGCTCATAGATCCTGCTCTGCTCCATCAAAATCAAGTGGAGAAGCTGTAAAAATAATTAATATTTTGCACTATTTTATAATTATTTTTAAAAAGTGTGTTCTTATTTTTAAAACCTTCTAAGGCTTTCATAACTTTTTGGTTACCACCAATTTCATTTGTTGCAATTCTCAGTTCCTGAAAGGACCATAAATTATAAGCTCCCTCTAAATGCTTATATAATCCATTGCAATAAAAAAAACTAGCTTTTCCCCTTTGGGGAAATAAAAGGAAGAAGTTGTATTTTTTTGTTAAAGCAAATAGACTGTATGACATTTGCAAACAACTTTTTTATTGTTTGGTCCGGCAGGCAGCAGTGAAGGAGGGCCCCTGGATGTTGTTTGATGTGAAGGGCACCACTGAAGCAATCAGCTTAATGTGAATTTATAATTTTCTATCACTGGTTCTTTTTAAATGACCATTCCTTCAAAGACTTTAATGATCTGAACTGCATTTCATTACATTCAGTGGGCTGAGAGGAGCGAGATGGATAGCTGATATTAGCCAGTAAGTGTGATAGAGGTTCATTCAGCATTATAGTGTTAGCCTTCCACATACCGTATGTCCTGGTAATATTATATTCCATCACTTGGACATCACAGTAAACCAATAAATGCATATATAGTCTTGTGACCTTGAGCTGAAAGGTCTATGTAATAATCTCTTTTCTTAAAGCTCGGTTATTGCTTTATTTCAGTTGATGTCAACAGGAATGTAGGTTTGAGGGATTAGTTCCCCCTCCTTTAGTTGCAGCCGATTGCTAGAAGCAGATGATTAAAAAAGAAAGAGCTACAGTTGTGCTGTTTGTCTCCATCCTGGTAAAGGTCCTCAAGGGGAAAACGTTTTGTATTGTTAAGTTGAGTGAGTGGACTAAAGGGTTTTAGGAAAATCATGTCAGATAAGAGGCCAAATAATCATTCTTAGGCTGACTTCATAGTAAAAAATATTAATAGGATAAACCACTATCTATCTCCAGCCAATGGAGAGCATTGTGTTGATATAACCATGTGCCTGAAAAATTTAGCACTGACGGATAAACAAAGCCACCACCACCATTGATCTTATAGCAGCAGAGTCTGATCTTTGAAAGTAACTTTAATATTAAATGTTACTTTTGTAAACCAATGAATATTAATTTTATTAACGGTCAATGAACAATTAAAATATCTAGCTCCTGTTGTTAGGAAATAATAATGGCTGTTATCCGGTAAGGGAGCTCCTCGGAGAAGCTCCATTCATTTCAGTATTTAAAAAAAAATAAAACTCTGTGTTTGATGGCGATTCTCCATGGACTGAAGCGAGGGGTGAGGGTCTTCAGTCAAGCTAGAAGAAGTCCATTTCATGGAGGGCCAGAAGAGGAGGAGTGAGGGTCTTCAATCAAGAGTAAAAGTTTGTACCATGGATGACCCCCAAGAGAGAGTCAATGGCTTCAATGAACTTTGTATGTGCCCACTTACCAAGAACTGAAGATTGAGGACCATGATATTGCTTACGGTTGCTGGACATTGCAGATGTGTCATCCATGGAGGATAACACATTAATTACTCCCCTTTTCCCCCTACAGGTTTTGTTTTATTATTTTCTGTAAATATTGTTATTTTTTATATAATCCATTTATTTATTAGAAGAAAGTACAATTCCTCAATACACAAATGTGTAATATATTAGTGCAGACAGGTTATGAGTAAAAAAGATTAAACACTGTGATTGCATAGTTACATAGTAATTGAGGTTGAAAAAAATAATTTTAGTGCGTCATATTCAACTTTTTTAGATCTCCTCTGACCTTTGTAATATTCGGATTACCGTAATTGTTTGTTAATTGTTAATTGAAAGGCAAACAGAACAAAACTCCATTGAAACACTGCCAATTGTCTCAAAAGGGGAAAAAATAAATTCCTTTCAGACCCCAGATACTGCAATCAGATTCCTCCCTGGATCAATACTTCTTCTAAACCATTGGGACCCAATAAAGATGTATTATTTATTTATTTATTTAAAGCAGGTAATGGGTTTGTGAGGTTGTGAGCACATGTTAGAGAGCAAGGGCACAAATCAGTATTTTTTACTATACTATTTAAAGTGCTCATAGCCTAGAATTTGATGGACGAATACACTGGAAAATGGACTTCTCAGAACTTAACTAGGAATGTCCTTGTTTGAATATCCTTATGCAATATGAATAGATCCCCCTGTTATTTTTCCAGTGTCTCATATCTGAACATCACTCTGCGTTCGTCAGCTTGGAGTGATGGAGCAACAGTGCTACAAACTAGAGTTTAGCATGGCCTGCTCATATTTTTACTTGGTATCTAAAATGCTCATTATTTTATATTAGCGACTCGCCTGTCAAAAATTATGGCAATAAAATTGTAAGTTAGGTAATGCTGTTTGCCACCCAATGTAAGGCTTTTGGTCCTCTGAGTACCTTCGGCGCTCTCGCAATGAGCGCCGTCGACTCTCATTGCGAGCCTCCCCCTGCTGTTTTTGCGCTCCTTTCCCCTCGTGTACTTTTGCTCCTCTTATCACCCTCGGCACTCATTATATTTTAATAATAATTAATTAATTCATTAAATAATAAATGGATATACTTTACCCACTTCTAATTAATATATGCAGCAATCAATATCCTAAGGAGCTAACAATCTGTTTTGATTTTCCTGCAGCATACAATGTACATTTGCACTGTTGCTGACCTAAGGTGTAAGTGTCAGCAATGTGGCAAGTTTGCAGTGTAAATAGGCTGCGTCCGCGAGGGCAAACCATTTGTGTAGGTGTGTAAAGCTCCATTTTAGAATGGTAATGTTATTAGTTGCAAGTTTGTGTTGTAAAATGGCAGAGATTTTCTATGTGTTACGCGGGTGTGGAGCATTTTCCGTCCATCCTAATAGTGGATTTTATTCCTTGTACGTTCCTGTGTAAAAGTCTTATGTCCCTGGCGGTGTGTGGTATGTGGCTGTGGCGGAATATCCGTAGCTGTTTTGTGGTGTTTTGCGTGTTTCTGGTGGTGTTTTGCGTGTTTGGAGTCCTGTAGCCTCGTTTTCGTTTTGTTCGGTGGCCATTTTTTCTCTCGCTTAGAGAATTTTTTAGTGTCTAAACTCTTTTATTTTGAGGTAAATTGAGGTGTAACTTAATTTTTTGAGGTCCTGGATGCTCCCTTTTGCTGTAGGTAAGCTTTTTATGTATGTGTTGTGTGTATTTATTGTGTTTTTCATTTTTTCATGTCCGCGGATTGCGGCCGATTTTTGCGAGGTCGTAATTGGTCGTAACGTGTCTTTTGTTCGTAATTGGTCATAACGTGTACTTTTTTGCGAGGGTCTCAGTTGCTGGCAAGGAGCGCCGAACTGTGGCCCTTGCTTTGCGAGCCCGCAAGCGTTAGCAACAACTTGCATGCTCACAACTATATTTGTGATTCGATGTACGTGTTTCGGCCGTTAAGTTCGTATTTTTCAAGTCCCGCGGGTCGTATTTTATATGGCGGCGATTGTGTATGTGTTACGTGGGTGTGGAGCATTTTTTGTCCTTCCTAATAATGTATTTTATACCTTGTACGTTCCTGTGTAAAAGTCTTATGTACCTGGCAGTGTTTTGCGTGGTTAGGGGTCGCGTAGCCTCGTTTTCGTTTTTTTCCTCCTCCATTTTTTTTTCTCGCTCAGCTGATTTCCAAGTCCCCGAAAATACTTTAAATCGACATAAATCTGCGTGCAATCTCACTCCCAGGCGTCCTGGCTGTCCCTCCGTGCTCTGTGTGAGTTTTTTTAATGTTTTTATTTTTATTTTGCTGTGTTTTATTGGATGTACACGTTTTGGCCGTTAACTTCGTATTTTTGCATCCTTCTAAGTCCTGCGGTTCTTTTTTTTTTTTTTCTAAGTCCCAATTTCCTCATGCTCAGGTTTTTTTTTTTCTAAGTCCCGCGGGCCGTATTTTTATTTCCAAAGTCGCACTTGCTTTGCGAGGTCCGCATTTGCTGCCTGCAATGAGTCTTTGGCTCATTGCAGTTTATGTCCCCCTCCGCAAATGCTGCCCCTCGCTTTGCGAGGTTCTGCATTTACAGCCTGCAATGAGCCTATGGCTCATTGCAGCGGATGTTGGAGCCTCCACCTCCGCAGTTTTTGCGAGTTCGCGAAGCGTGACGACGGATCGCAGTTTGACAACTATTATATGTGATGAGACTGGAGGGCATGTACTTGGAAGCCTGAGTACTGGGCACAAAGCACATGATTGTGATTTTTTGGTGATGATCCCCCTCACTCTCGTGAATAGATATGTTCAGTATTACTTATTATTATCTTGATTTATATTGCGCCAACATATTCTGTAGCGCTGCATGTCATTCTTTTAATTATTGTTTAATTGTTCTGCTAATTGAGATTTATTAAAAGCAAAAGTTTGGTTTCTTGTAATTGGTTAATATATATTGATGTCTTGTTCCAAGCATTGCCAGAATTTGTAGGTGACTTGTACCTTTTTCAAAGGTTTAGATAGATTTTAGCATATATGTAAGTATCCAATGTTTTAGGTTGTCATTTGGTCAATCTTGACTTATGTTAACACTTAGTAGTTCACAGCCATGTCCTTCTTTCCTCCCAGGAAGAGGTGATAGGTGACAAACATAAGCAGTTTAGCTTAATGCTAAATTAGACAAAATAATGGGTATTTTTTTTTTGTATTAATGTTGCATACTGTAATTATCATCCACTACTGAGCAGATGTCAAATCATTGACCTATTTGAAAGTTTAAAGTCTGTTTTCTAATCTGCAGTGTTTATATGTGTATACTGTGGGGAAAATATATGTGAATTGTTCTCACTTCAGAACTACAGACTCATAACATAAATTGTATGCTCGCTAATGCCAGAAGCTTGTCAGAAAAGGAGAGTTAGAATTATTAGCAGTTAATGAGAAATGGGATTTAATAGGCATTATATAAATATGGTGGGAAGACTATCACGACTGGACTGTTAATCTGGATGGTTATAACCTGTAGCGGAGATGCAATATTACACTCAAAATCTCTGCTGGTATACTGTAAAATATCCAAGAGAAGCACTGTACAGTCTCATAATCCCAATCTCCCCACACTGAACGATACACAGTTGGAAGTAATAACAAAACCACAGCATTTATTTTCTCTTATATATATATATATATATATATATATATATATATATATATATATATATATATCCTGGGAAAACAGACACAGGTAAATAAACACATGCCTATATTTGGCCACCCAGTACAGAGAGAGAGAACAATAGTTGCGGTCACATCACACATCTCCCGTTGGCTACTCTTACATAATAACAGGTATTACCATATAGTACAGAGATTGATAGGATCATCCCTCTCTTTGCCCTATCCTTCTCCACAAAGTCTTCCAGATAGCTACCAAGTAATCCCCCATGACTCTGGCAGGGCAAAGGTTAACCCTTTACACATATCAATAACACAATGTCTTTGTAATAAGACTAGGTGGCTGGTTCTTGCCACACAGCTCCCCCATAACCACAAGCCAGCATACCCAGTCTGGTCCCAGAGGATCGGCTTGGGGATGTCTGGGGGAGTCCTCGCAGAAAGGCCCGGATCTATCTTTTTTGAGCCCCTAGGCAGTAAAGTGGAGGAGCCCCTGTGAGTGTGTGTGTGTAAAGTGTGCACGCACCCATTCCTGTTTCTGTGCGTGTATATCTCTATCTTGCTGTGTGAGCAAATTGCAGGCGTTTCCGCCATTTTTACAGCATAGCTACTTATACACACACCAAGATATTACTTGTTCACATCCTCTCCCTCTCTCTCCTCCTCTCTTCTCTCTCTACCCCTCTTTATCCTCTCTCTACCCCCTGTCTTTCTCTATCTCTCTCCCTCTTTCTCTTCCACCCTTTATTTATCTTCTTTCTCTGTCTCCCTCTCTCCCTTTCCCACTCTCTCTCTCTCCCTTCTCTTTCTCTCACTCTCTCTCCCTTACCTCTCTCTCTCTTTCTATCTCACTCTCTCTTTTTTTCCTCCCTCTCTCTCTCTCTCTTTCTCTTCCCTTCTGTTTCTCACTCTCTCCCCTCCCTCTTTCTATGTCTCTCTCTACCTCTCTATCTCCCCTATCTTTTTCTTCACCCTCTGTCTCTCTCTTTCCTTCCCTCTCCCCGACACTCTCCCTCTTCCCCTTTATTTCCCTTCCTCTCTCTCCCTCTTCCTCTCTATCCCTCTTCCCCTCTCTTTCTCTTCCTCTCACTCTTCCTTTCCCCTGTATCTCCCTCCTTCTCCCTCTTCTTTCCCCCCTCTATCCCCCTCCCTCTTCCTCTCTCTCTCTCTCTCCCCCTTCTCTCTCTTCTTTCCTCCTCTCTCTCCCTCTTTCTCTCTTCTTCTCCCCTTCTTCTCTATCCCTCTTCCTCTATCTCCCCCTTCTCTCTTCTTCCCTCCTCTTTCTCCCCCTCCCTCTCTATCCTCATCACTCTTCCTCTCTCTCCCCCCTCTCTCTTTCCCTATTTCTCTCTCTCCCCTTCTTTTTCCCTCCCTCTCTCTCGTCCTTTTCCCCCTATTTCTCTCTCCCTCTCTTTCTCTCCCCTTCCTCTCTCTTTCTCTCTCCCTCACTCTCCCTCACCCTCTCTCCCTCTCACACACATGTACATGCCTTTCTTCTCATCACAGCTCCTGCCTCCATCTTGTTTTAAAGATCTCCTGCCACTGTCTGTACCCAGCCATGACTGCGCATGGGGAAGGCTTCCTCCCCCTCCTCTCTGTGCTCCAGGGCAGGGGGAGGCTTAGGGTGCCTGCAGTGTAATCTGAGCTTCCTGCCTGGAGCTCAGTGTTAACTCCGGCAGCGCTGTGTGTTTTTAGAGTAAGCAGGCACTGTACAGAGCAGCACACGCCAGGAGGAGATTTGGAGGGTGTCTGTGGTGAAATATGGGTTGATAATGAGGCGCCCCTCTTAGAGATGCGCCTGTAAACAGGAGCCTAAATCGCCCAATTGATGATCCAGCCCTGCTCGCAGATCACTTTTCCAGTTCAGTTTTTCTGTCCAGCGAAGCAGTCTGGCATTGTCTCCTGTCACCCTGTTGAGCCACACTAATGGGTTGTGTTCTGTGAGTAAGGAAAATGTTTGCAAATACGGCTGTAGCTTCTTGAGAGCCCATACCCCGGCCAGGCATTCTTTTTCGATGGCGGCGTAGCTAACTTCTTGGGGTAATCATTTTCTGCTTATGTAAACCACCATATGTTTACCGCCATCTGCTTCAACTTGGCTCAATACGGTCCCCAATCCAAACATAGACGCATCTTTATGAAGAAGAAAGTGTTTTGTGGGATCAGGAGCAGCCAGTACAGGGTCCTTGATTAGAGCAGTTTTCAGTTGCTGAAATGCATGTTCACACTCTGGGGCCCAGACTACCTGCCTAGGGAGGTTCTTACGGGTCAAATCAGCAAGGGGCTTGGCCAGGGCACTATAGTTGGGCACAAATTTGCAATAATACCCTGCTGTTCCCAGGAAAGCTAAGACCTGAGTCTTTATACAGGGGGTCGGCCAATTGCCTACAGCAGCTATCTTGGCTGGTTCTGGTTTCTGTTGCCCACTACCAACTCGATGGCCGAGGTACTGCACTTTAGCCATCCCTATATAACACTTCCCTGATATGGTCTAACACTGCTCATACTCGGATCAGGTATTCTGATCCGAGTAGGTGTATATCATCCAGGTAGGTGCAAGCGTACTCATGCAACCCGCTCAACAGCGAATCTACCATCCACTGGAAAGTTGCCGGATCGTTTTTTCATCCCGAAGCGCATGAATCGAAACTGGTACAGGCTAAAAGGGGTGGGTATGGCTTCTTTAGCTAGTGACATTTGTCAGTACCCCTTAAAAAGATCTATTGTAGTGAGGTACCGCCCTTGGGCTATTTTGTCTACAAGTTTGTCTTTTCTGGGCATTGGATAGGCATCAGACACCGTTGTGTCATTTAGCCTGCTATAGTCCACACAGAATCGTGGCTTTCCATCCCGCTTGGGTACTAGCACTACCAGGGATGCCCAGGGACTATCAGAATTTTTAATAACTCCTAGCTGAAGCATCTCCATTACCGATTCAGGGATGTGGTAGGGAGTTTGGCGTAGTGGTAATTGGAGAAGGTGGCGCGCTTGGCCCTGATCAACTCCTGCATGCTCCTGCATGGGTATGCTCCTGTGGGCTCAGCCGCTCTCCTAGCTGTACCTCTGCGAGGCCCACTGTCTGGTCTCCTTTTTCTAAGAGGTCTGGTAGAGAGAGGTTCTCAAAATCTTTGTAGGCTGCGGCACAAATAGCCGCCACATCCTCTGTGCGCTCATGATAGAGTTTTAGCATATTCGCATGGAGCATGCGTCTTCCCCCTACTCCTGAGCACGGGCCAATCACATAGGTGGTAATGCATTTTTGTTTTACCACCTGGTATGGGCCCTGCCAGGCAGCTCGCAGCTTGTCATTTTTTTGTCCCACTTGAAAGCTGCGGCCCCTGGCTACCCTATCATACCATCGGTGCTAATGTTGTTAAGCCCCCTGGAGGTTGGATCGTACCGTCTGGATCAACTCCTCCAGGCGGTCCCTAAATTCCAACACATATGGCATGATAGGGGTACCATCTGCGCTAACCTCTCCCTCCAAATGCTCTCTTATTAAGTCTAACAGGCCTCTTCTTGGGACACCTCACTGAACGCAAATAGAAAGTGGGGCAGGAATCTTTCCCAGTCTTTCCTAGTGTCTGCGAATGTCCGGAGCATTATATCTATTATATCTATTTTTTTAAGATTCACTTTACACAGGGTCTCTACCAGATGACTGGAGAAAAGTAAAGGTGATACCTATATTTAAGAAGGGAGCAAGAGCAAATCCGTGGAATTATAGACCTGTCAGCCTCAGTTCTGTAGTGGGAAAGCTTTTAGAAACGGTAATAAGGGATAATATACAATAATATATCTATTTGAACAGGATTATAAGTAGGAGTCAACAAGGATTTATGATGGATAGGTCATGTCAAACAAATCTAATTAGTTTCTATGAGGAGGTTAGTAGGAACTTGGATCAAGGCTACTCAGTAGATGTAGCCTTTTTAGATTTTGCAAAGGCTTTTGATACAGTGCCACATGGGAGACTATTGACTAAACTAAGGGACACAGGAATTGCAATAAATATCTGCTCATAGATTGAGAGCTTGCTAAAAGACGGGAAGCAAAGGGTTGTTGTAAATGGAACATACTCTGATTGGACTAATGTGGTAAGTGGAGTTCCTCAGGGTTCAGTATTAGGTCCTCTCCTTTTTAACATATTTATTAATGACTTAGAAGAAGGATTGGAAAGTATTGTCTCCATTTTTGCTGACGACAAGTTTTGCAAGGTACTTAAATCAGATAATGACGTACGTTGCCTCCAAAGGGATTTGCATAAATTAGACAAATGTGCGATTAAATGGCAGATGATATTTAATATGAATAAATGTAAAGTTATGCATCTGGGAAGGAAAATAGCCATGCAATTTATATTCTTAATGGAGCAAATCTAGGGGTATCAGATATTGAAAGGGATTTGGGAGTACTTGTGGGCAACCACCTTGGTAACAGTGCTCAATGCCAAGCAGCATCTGCAAAGGTAAATAAAATATTATCATGTATTAAGAAGGGTATAGAAGCAAGGGAAGCAAATATACAGTAATTCTACAACTACACAAATCCCTAGTACGCCCTCATTTGGAATATGGAGTACAATTTTGGGCACCACTTTATAAAAAGGAAATTTTAGAGCTTGAAAAAGTACAGAGAAGTGCAACAAAACTAATAAGGGGAATGGAGGGGCTAAGTTGTGAAGAAAGACTAACCAAATTAAACTTATTTTCTCTGGGGAAAAAAGGCATCTAAGAGCAGATATGATTACCTTATGTAACGGAGCTGGAACACGCAGTCCAATATCTCCGCTGGTATACGGTAAAATATCCAAAAAGCACTACAGTCTCACCATTCCCGACCTCCCATATTGGACGACACACAATTTGGGAGTCAAATGAATACTGTCTTTATTTTGTTATTGCAGAAATATTTATACCCATCTCTTCCCACAGGCAATCCACATCCCCCATATTTGGCCGCACAATACACATAAAGAGAACAATAGGTGGGTCACACCTCCCCGAGTCGCCCTGGCAACTTTGATACAATCAGACATTGATTCAATTACACTTCTTTGTTCTTATCTGAGAATGAAAACACTGTATACAATGGACTTCCTTTATCTTATGCAGAGTCTCTGTAACAGGATTATCTCCCATGCTAAGTAGCTGCAAATGTCTGGGACAATATTCTGCAGAGCATCAACCAACATACATGCAGTATAATAGTAGGATCATATTTTAACCATAATAATCATAAAACAGGGTAAAACAGTGATGGGTTCCATTACACACCTCCCACGTGACCATAAGCCGGCATACACGGTCTGATCCCAACGGATCGGCCTGGGGATTTCCGGACAAAAGTATTTGTTGGTCAATTCTCTAGTTTGACAACCCATCAGCATTACTGCAATTCACATTTACTCACATTTCCCATATCCCCAGGTAGCTGGGATCTGAGCGCACAAAACTACTGAATAGCGCTCAGATCCTCTTCACACAGTTCAATTGCCATGTAGCTAAAGTCTTTCCCATAGTCTTTCATTATATGAATGGGCTTCATGGCACAGTTATCTGGGGTATCATGGTTCATACAGGGCAAGTACAGAATGACCCCCCTGTATGTAAAGGGCCAGAATGAGTGACATACACTCTGGTATGGCCGAACACTGGTTCCAAAGGGCAATATGTCCCAGGGCCATAGTCGCAGGGCAGGAGGCTGGCAAACAGTCCTCTCCAAGACAAAGTGGCGAAGGGCACTTCGTCACACATTTCTCCTTTGGGGGGAAGTCTAACCAGGTACCTGGATATTTTGCTGTGGTGATGGGGCAACACGCTGAGGGGACTTGAGGGGCAGAGGCCAGCGGCACTCTGCCCTGATGCCAGCTCTTCTGCTGGTATAACCTGCAGGACATCCTGCTCTGTACAAGGGACAAAGGGAGGGCAGAGGCCGACTGCACTCTGCCCCGCTGTCAGCTCTTCTGCTGGGGTACTTGGGACATATTCCGGCTCAGTAGCCAGGGAAACGTGGGGGTCAGTGGGAGTTAACATTTCCTCTGTTAACCCTGGGGCCACATTAGAAGTTAGCTGGGGAGGGGAATTTGTACTTACCCTCTCCTCCGGTTGTCCCAGTGAGGGTAGTTGGGGATCTGGACAGGCTGTGGGCGCAGAGACCACGGTCCCATCTGCGCCGTCTGGGAGATTGGTGTCTCCCCTGGTTAGGGTAAACTGTCACTGGGGGGGAAGGACGACACCTTCTGCCCCCTGTGTTTCACTCTGCAGCTGGGGGGGAAGGACGACACCTTCTGCCCCCTGGGGTTCACACTGCCGCTGGGGGGGAAGGATGACACCTTTGGCCCCCTGGGCTACCCACTGCCGCTGTGGAGGAAGGTCGACACCTTCTGCTCCCTGGGGTACACACTGCCGCTGGGGGGGGAGGACGACACCTTCTGCCCCCTGGGGTTCACACTGCCGCTGGGGAGGAAGGACGACACCTTCTGCCCCCTGGGGTTCACACTGCCGCTGAGGGGGAAGGACGACACCTTCTGCCCCCTGGGGTTCACACTGCCGCTGGGGGGAAAGGACGACACCTTCTGCCCCCTGGGGTTCACACTGCCGCTGGGGAGGAAGGACGGCCCCTTCTGCTCCCTGGGGTACACACTGCCGCTGGGGGGGAAGGACGACACCTTCGGCCCCCTGGGGTACACACTGTCGCTGGGCAGGAAGGACGACACCTTCAGCTCCCTGGGGTACACACTGCCGCTGGGGAGTAGGACGACACCTTCTGCCCCCTGGGGTACACACTGCCGCTGGGGAGGAAGGACGACACCTTCAGCTCCCTGGGGTACACACTGCCGCTGGGGAGGAAGGACGACACCTTCAGCTCCCTGGGGTACACACTGCCGCTGGGGAGGAAGGACGACACCTTCGGCTCCCTGGGGAACACACTGCCGCTGGGGGGGAAGGACGACACCTTCTGCTCCCTGGGGTACACACTGCCGCTGGGGGGGGGAGGCCAACACCTTCTGCCCCCTGGGGTTCACACTGCCGCTGGGGAGGAAGGACGACACCTTCTGCCCCCTGGCGTTCACACTGCCGCTGAGGGGGAAGGACGACACCTTCTGCCCCCTGGGGTTCACACTGCCGCTGGGAGGAAAGGACGACACCTTCTGCCCCCTGGGGTTCACACTGCCGCTGGGGAGGAAGGACGGCCCCTTCTGCTCCCTGGGGTACACACTGCCGCTGGGGGGGAAGGACGACACCTTCGGCCCCCTGGGGTACACACTGTCGCTGGGGAGGAAGGACGACACCTTCAGCTCCCTGGGGTACACACTGCCGCTGGGGAGGAAGGACGACACCTTCTGCCCCCTGGGGTACACACTGCCGCTGGGGAGGAAGGACGACACCTTCAGCTCCCTGGGGTACACACTGCCGCTGGAGAGGAAGGACGACACCTTCAGCTCCCTGGGGTACACACTGCCGCTGGGGAGGAAGGACGACACCTTCGGCTCCCTGGTGAACACACTGCCGCTGGGGGGGAAGGACGACACCTTCGGCTCCCTGGGGTACACACTGCCGCTGGGGGGAAGGACAACACCTTCGGCCCCCTGGGGTACACACTGCTGCTGGGGAGGAAGGACGACACCTTCGCCCCCCCGGGGGTACACACTGCTTCTGGGGAGGAAGGACGACACCTTCAGCTCCCTGGGGTACACACTGTCGATGGGGAGGAAGGACGACACCTTCAGCTCTCTGGGGTACACACTGCCGCTGGGGAGGGGAATTAGTTGGAGTATTCCACGTGGAGCGGTTTCTGTTTCTGGGACAGTCTCTCTGCATGTGACCCTGCTGGTTACACTTGTGGCACCTGATGTACCGTGGAGGGGTTTGGTAGTTCCCACCACCCGGACGCAGTGCTGGGGGGGGGTTAATGGTGGGAGATGGGTTAGCAGCTCCCAAGATGGACCGCTCCTGTGCCCGCTGCTTTTCCATTATGGATTTGTGGACATCTGTCATTAACCATTCCAAGGTTTTTATGGGAAGCGTACCTGGGAAAAAGGCCAGTCTGCTTTGGAGTTCTCTTCCAAACTCATTCTGTGGAGCAATAAGAGGTACTGTAACCATGAGTTCCTTTCTATCTGCATCCCTGTAGTCCGCGGCCGCCTCCTCCTCCTTATGATGGAACGCTGTCCGAAAACTAGCCGGTTCCATCCTGCTGTAGCCAGGGGCGCTGTACGGATACTAGCGTTGCCCTCAATTTGTACTCCACGGAATGGTGTCTCCTGTAGCTGTCCTTCTGACCGTGGGAACAATTCCGCCACTTGCCACCAAATGTAACTGAGCTGGAACACGCAGTCCAATATTTCCGCTGGTATACCGTAAAATATCCAAGAAGCACTACAGTCTCACCATTCCCGACCTCCCATATTGGACGACACACAATTTGGGAGTCAAATGAATACTGTCTTTATTTTGTTATTGCAGAAATATTTATACCCATCTCTTCCCACAGGCAATCCACATCCCCCATATTTGGCCGCACAATACACATAAAGAGAACAATAGGTGGGTCACACCTCCCCGAGGCGCCCTGGCAACTTTGATACAATCAGACATTGATTCAATTACACTTCTTTGTTCTTATCTGAGAATGAAAACACTGTATACAATGGACTTCCTTTATCTTATGCGGAGTCTCTGTAACAGGATTATCTCCCATGCTAAATAGCTGCAAATGTCTGGGACAATATTCTGCAGAGCATCAACCAACATACATGCAGTATAATAGTAGGATCATATTTTAACCATAATAATCATAAAACAGGGTAAAACAGTGATGGGTTCCGTTACAACTTATATAAATATATCTAGAGCTTTTTGTGCCAAGAGATTTTCAACTGACAAGAGGACATCCTTTGAGATTAGAAGTAAGAAGATTTCACCTAAAAGAAAGAAAAGGGCTCTTCACAGTACGGGTGGTTAATCTGTGGAATTCTCTACCAAAGGAGGTGGTGACAGCGGATTCTGTAGATGTCTTTCAAAAGGGATTGATATATTTTTAAATAAAAAGGTCATTCAGTGTTATCCTGATTAATTAGAGAGGGAGTATTGACCCAGGGAGCAGTCCAATCACTCGTATCTGGGGTTAAGGAAGGCATTTTATATTTTTCCCCCCTTTTGAGACAATTGGCAAAGTTTCACTGTTTTTTTTTCTGTTTGTCTTTCTCTGGATCAATTAACAATTAGCAATGAATCTGCATATTGCAGATCAGAGGAGATCTTAAAAGGTTAAACTTGATGGACTAAAATGTTTTTTTCAACCTCAATTACTAGGTAACTATGTAACCTAATAAAAAGAAAAATTACAAATAATAGCAAAATATTTATCACTTTTAAAATGTAATGGGATTTAGATGTTAGTGCTCTGATTATGTATAGAACAGCATTGATCAATTTATTGTGCCTTTAAAGAGAATTTCTTATTTGGTATAATTGGTTTCTTGAATGTGATGGAGCAGAGAAAAACAATATAACTAAGTACATAATTAAACAGGAAAAAGGTTATAAAGCTAGTTTGTAATCAGAAAAAAAAACATATTTTTATGCCTCTGCCCCTGTAATGAATCCACAATGCACCTGAGGAGGTTGATAATACAGTTACCGTATATATTCGAGTATAAGCTGAGTTTTTCAGCCCTTTTTTTAAGGCAAAAAGGGCCCCCTCGGCTTATACTCGAGCCACTCTCCCCCCGTGTCTCTCTAACCTCCCCGTGTCTCTCTAACCCCCCCGTGTCTCTCTACCCCCCAGTGTGTCTCTAACCCTTTCTTTCCCTCCCCCCTCCTCAACCTAAACCCCCCTCAACCCCCCTCCTACACCTAAACCCCCCTAAATACCTCCCCTCACTTACCTGCTTGTGCTCCAGCCTCCGGTCCTTGACCCGGCGCCGGTGCGCATGTGACGTCACATGCGCCTCGCGTCATTAGCATATACCGGGTGCCGGCACCCGGTATATGCTAATGACGTGGCGAGCATGTGACGTCACATGCGCGCCGGGTCAAGGAGCGGAGGCCGGAGCACAAGCAGGTAAGTGAGGGGAGAGGGGGGAGGTATTTAGGGGGATTTAGGTGGAGGAGAGGGGTTGAGGGGGGTTTAGGTTGAGGAGGGGGGTTGGGGTTTGAGGGCGATTGAGGGGGGAGGTTGAGGGGGGTTGAGGCTGAGGAGGTGGGTTGGGGTTAAGGGGGGTTGGGGTTGAGGAGGGGCGTTGAAGTTGAGGAGAGAGGTTGAGGATGGGGGGTTGAGGATGAGGATGGGGGGTTGAGGAGGGGGTTGAGGATGGGGGGTTGAGGAGGAAGGTTGAGGAGGGGGTTGAGAATGGGGGGGTTGAGGAGGGAGGTTGAGGAGGGGGTTGAGGAGGGGGGTGGAGGAGGGGGGTTGAGGAGGGAGGTTGAGAAGGGAGGATGAGGAGGGAGGTTGAGGATGAGAAGGAGGGGTTGAGGAGGGGTGTTGAGGATGGGGGTTGAGGAGAGAGGATGAGGATGGGGGGGTTGAGGAGGGGGTTGAGGATGAGGATGGGGGGTGAGGAGGGAGGATGAGGATGGGGGCTTGAGGAGGGGGTTGAGGATGGGGGTTGAGGAGGGAGGTTTAGGAATGGGTTGAGGATGGGGGGTTGAGGAGGGAGGTTGAGGAAGAGGAGGAAGGTTGAGGATGAGGAGGAGGGGTTTAGGATGGGGGGTTGAGGAGAGAGGATGAGGATGGGGGGTTGAGGAGGGGGGTTGAGGATGGGGGGGTTGAGGATGAGGAGGGAGGTTGAGGATGAGGAGGGAGGTTGAGGATGAGGAGGGCGGTTAAGGATGAGGAGGGAGGTTGAGGAGTGGGGTTGAGGAGGGTGATAAGGGAAGGGGGAAGAGACACAGGGAAGGGAGAGGTTGGAAGAGACACAGGGAAGGGAGAGGGGAGAAGAGACACAGGGGAGGGAGAGGGGAGAAGAGACACGAAGAGAGAGGGGGACACAGAGGGCACAAGAGGGACACGGGGGCAGCAAATTTCCCACCCTCAGCTTATACTCGAGTCACTCATTTTACCCAGTATTTTGTGGTTAAATGGGTGCCTCGGCTTATACTCGGGTCGGCTTATACTCGAGTATATACGGTAATTTACTGATATGGTAGATCACATTCTTCTTACTGCAGACATCCTAGTTACCGGTTAAGGAAGATGTATCAGCACAGTTAAGAAGTTCTGCTTGTTTATGGGCTCCTGCATTACCTGTAGCATTTCAGACTCCGGGATGCAATCCAGCAGGTATTCATGCTAAACCTGATATAATATGAATAGTTTTAAACTCTAGCTGTTTATTATGAAAATACCCAACATGCTAGACATAAAAATCAATATTAATACATAGGCTCCTGTATTCCCAATGATCCCCCCGCCCGCATTTGATCTGGTATGTCCAGTCCTTTATCTGCATGGTAGAAAATATATGTAGACTAGCCACTTGCCCATCAAAAAATTAAGGCAATGAAATTGTAAGGCAGGTAATGCTGTTTGGTGTATGCTGATGAAAGAATTAATACATTAATAAATTAATATACTTTACTTATTTGGAAGTAATATATGCAGGAAGCATTGTGCTAAAGAGCTGACAATATGTTTTGATGTTCCTGCAGCATACAATGTAGGTTTGCAGTGTTGTGGAGCTGAGGTGTAAGTGTCAGCAATGTGTGCAGTGTGTAGTGTAAATAGGCTGCGTGCGCGAGGGGAAGCGGTTAGGTTAGATGTGTACTTCCGCATTGTGTAAGTTAGTGTTGTAAAATGGCGACTAATGTGTATGTGCTACGCGGCTGTGTATGATGTAGCGTCCTTGCTAATGGTGTATCTTGTAGCTCGTACGGCTTTTTGTAAAATCCGTATGTGCTTGGTGGTGTTTTGCGTGCTTAGGGTCCTGTAGCCTCGTTTTTGTTTTTTTCCGCAGCAATTTTTTCTCTTGCTTAGGGGATTTTCGTGTGTGTAAACTCTTGAATTTGGACTTAAATTGAGGTGTAACTTCACTTGCAGAGGTCCTGGGTGCCCGTATTTTTTTCTGGTAAGTCCGTAAATTTTCTGTTTTATGTTCCGCGGTTCGTCTTTTTTTGTGTAAGTCCGTAGAGCCTCCACCTCCACAAATGTTCGTAGGGATGAGCGCCTTCAGCGCTCATCTCCACCAGCGCAAGGAGCGCCTTTGACGCTTCTTGCCATCAACTGCGGCCCTCGCGGCTCGCTACGCAAGCCCGCAGCGTTAGCAACGACCCGCATGCTCATAACTATATATGTGATTCAGTGGGGGGTTATGTATATATATGTAATTGGGCGGCAGTATCTCCATGCTGGCTAGGAGCAGCAGGGAAGGCCTAGTGCACAGAAAGGTTTGCACGCTATGAAGTTAGCACAGTACAAAATAATGATGGATTATTTAGTATAACAGTGCCATCTTGTATTCTGTTTAGACATCATGTAAGCTTAGGTGTCAATTATTTTTTCACGGTATGTACAATAATGTGTTCATAGCTGCATTTACGGGTTATGGATAGGTTTTTTCCTCTTTAAGTGGCAGTTGGTTTCTCCAATTGCAGGTACAGGGTTGCACGCAACGGCACCGGGTCGGTGCTTCTAGTAGCTTGCTTTTGAGCATGATCGGTTTTCCGCCCTTAGGGTGCTGCCTGTGCATGGGCCATAAGCTTATATCAGGGTCAGGTTACCAGGGGTGGTCCTAAGGGGCGTGGCGATGTGGAAAGGCCTTAGGAGTTATAGGGCCAATTTATCTCTTCGGTGTTCTCCTTAGTGTGGACATTGCCCAGGTTCATGGTTAGTACCATGGCTCACTAATCAGGCTTATTGCTTTAACCGCCGGGGTATTTGTGCCGTCACAAACAATATTGACAATATCAATGGATATTTTATATATTAGCACAGCGTTCGACAGCTTGGGCATAGGGGGCGCTATGCTGTCGGTGCGTATGCTGGTGGCATTCATATGTAGGTATTTGTTGTGTGCCTGCCAGATAGGTTTTATAATAGTTATGTTTGTGTGAACGGTCGCAGCTTGTTATCAGTTTCCGGGCTAAGTTCCCATTCAAGGCGGTCCATCTGGTGTCAGTTATAGGGGACATAATTCCCTCGGTTTTGCAGGGTCATTTTGGTATGTCGGCTGGGTTGAGGTTCAATTATCAATTGAACGTGCAATGTATTCTCCTCCAATATGTGGGAACTTTGTGTGGCATTCCGGTAAAAACAGTTGTGGTTCAGATTGGAGGGTCCACTTTTTCCCCGCTACGAGGGTTGTGTTGAGTGGTATCCCTTTTTGGGGTTGTGTTATTATCTAGGATGTCGTATAATACGCCAGGGATTACCCACTGTGGAGGGGCATCGGTGGTCCTTTCAGAGTTATGTGCTGCTCGATGGAAGGATTAGGGGAGCAGTTTATCTGTGGTTCGGATAATTTGGCAGCAATTTACCCTCAGTTATGCATCGTTCCACTCGGGTCTACGTGGTCTGCAGATACCGGGCTCTGTTCCGATAGGGGAGCATATGGTGTAAGGAAGCGTAGGTACCGAGCTGGGGTTTGCTGTTTTCTCCTGCCAGGGTAGCATTGCCTGGTAGTTCAGGGCTGGGTCACTCTTTTGAGTGAAACCAGACCGATGCACTACAGGATATTTCTCCCTGGGAAGGACACAAGTGAGCCAAAAGTGGAGGCTCACAGGGTGGAATAATTAGGACGGGATGGCAAGCTGGTACCCCCCCCGCCACCCTCATTTCTACGGTGCACCTCAGACTGCTGGACAGGGTGCGAGGATAAGCAGTATACTTGGGCACTGGTGTAATGGCAAGATTGGGGGTCCTCGGTAACACAGGACCCAGAATTAATGTTCCCCGAATGTGGGGAGTCAGGTAGCAAATGCGGCCGCCCGGAAAGGGGCCCAGGCTCATACTACCTTACGTAGCCAGGTATGGAACAGAAAGCGGAAATGGGGAACAGGAGGTACAGTAAAGGGATGGCAGGCAATTGGTAGCCTTTTCCCAAGGGCCGGAAATATCACAGTTCAGGAGGGAGCTCTGGGCTCAGTGAAAGCCTTGGGGTCTGTGCAGCCATCTCTCCTTACCGCGGATCTGCCGGTAGCAAGAGGTTGGTTGGTATACAGACAAGGCATGGTGGCATGAGGGGCCTGTTTGAGATCCAAAGGGTGATTGTGGAAAAATATGCCTGGTATTCGATCCTAAGGGTGATGATGTGACCGTGTGGCGGTATACCACAGTGATGGAAAGGGGTCTGTGACAAGTGTGAAGCCTTGAGGTTCTGTACAGCCAAATCTTCGCGCTGGTAGGGAGAGGGCGGCTGGTAAACAGACAAGGTATGTCGACCTCGGAGGATTGGTCCTGGGAACCACAGTGATCAGGCGACAATATATGCAGCGGCCAAGATTTACCAGGTGGAGGAAGTTCGCAGTGCAACAAGCACACCAATGCTCCTCCTTGGTGGTGTGAGGACTTTCTTGGGCCGGAAAGCGTATATGGTGTATCTCTGGTACGGAGGAGGTTTGTGACATGTGGAAAGCCTTGCGGTTCCTTGCAGCCATCTCTTTCCTGACTGTCGGTAAGTGGTAAGAGATTGGTTGGAAAAACAGACAAGCTATGTCAACCTTAGGTGACTGATTGGGCGATCCAAGGTGATCATGTAACCATTTGGCCACAACGGTTCAAGCCGGGCCAGTGGGTGAAGGTGGTAGTTACACTGATCGCTCCCCCTTTGTGGATTATGGCCCTCTTGGTACAAATTGCTCTTGCACCTTTTGGTCTTTCACCTTTTCTTACTTGAACGAGGATTGGTTCTCCATGATCATAATTCTACAGCAGGCAGCGTTTGGGCGTATTCCGCACTGGAACTTCCGCACTGGAACCACACTTTGTGCCATAGCAGCCACCGTAAAAGCCCTATGGGCTTTCAGAGAATGGGGTTTGGAGAATTGGAAGGTTGTGTGCTGTGAGGTCATTGGCCATAGGTAAAACTGACCAGGTAGGCGCTTTGACTCAGTTGCCAATCACGGCCTACAGCATGGGCGTGGCCCCGGTTTGGATGGAAGGGCAATCAGTGTTCCTGGGAATGGATAACACCATCAGTCGATGGTGCGGGTAGCGAGTGGCATTTCCTGCTTCCTACCTTGGTATTGACCCAAGTGGTAGTAACGATCCTGGTAACATTCCTGTAAAGCCACGGGTTTATCAAAGGCTAAATGGATCAGGCATGGTCGTATGGTGCCTCATACATCAAGTTACACAATTGTGCTGAGTAGGAAAGTAGTGCAGATATGGAGTTTGGAGTGCTGGTGTTTTAGGAGGGTATGCGGCTGGCCAAAGTGTATTCTTCTGTCTTCTCTGTGGGGGGTGGTGGGGGAAGTCGCTGGGACAGTGGTAAAATGGGTAAGATCCTTCCCTATGGTGTTACAACACAGTAGGCCCTGAATGAGGCTTCAGGGCGTAGGGCCTACTGTCTCTGGCTAGGCTCCTCCCCTCACGTGGTTATGTTTATTTATTAATGGTTATGGTTATTATGTCTATTTATGTTTACCAATAAACTCTGTGGCCAGTCTTCCTCCCAAGAAGTAGTCTGTGTCTAATCATTATATTTAGCCCATGAAGTAGTCTGAGTCTAATCATTATATGTCAGAGGTAATTGTGTCTAACCCATATCTGTACATACCAACTGGTCCTAGCTTAGGTCAAGAAATATTATAAGACCAGTCCTGAACACCCGAAGACTAGGTGCTTGCTCTGGGTATACTAAAACAGTTTTGATGCTATTTTCTACCTGCTCCATTCACACCATGATTCAGTTTTGGATGCATTCAGTTCCACCACAATGGGATGACCAATCCTACATCAGGCAGACTCACGAATGATGCACAGGGTGAGCAGAAGTGATGCAACTCACACTCAGACACAGAGTACATTGTGCAGGGATGACACTGGTGGGTGCTCTAACCATTACATTATCTCAAATTATTCCAGTACCTTAAAAAACACCCTTAACTTTATAACCTCTCCTTCACACCTTCCCAAGGACACACTAGAACATTTCATAGAGCGGTAAGTCTCTTGTGTAACCACTGGTCAAAAAACATAGTTGAGGAAATACTGCTTACTAAATAAATAAGAACAAAATGAATAAATGTTGCATTCAAGACTGGAAATACATTATGATAAAAATTAGTTAAAAAAATAGAAATAGGGTTTACAATATATTTTTAGTTTCACACATGTATAACAAATTTTCAGTACTGCTAAATATAATAATAGAAAAGTAAGATTTATTCCATTATTGCAGCTATAAAAGATAATAAAAATAAAAGGCACGGTTATTTCTGGGATATTAATTGTGAACACAGACAGTTTTATAGGAATATTTACTCAAAGGGATTTTCACTTAACATATTCACTGCAACATTTATTTGAAAAAGGGGATTTAATTATCATAACTTCTGTATGATTAGCCATCACACGCTAAAGCACAATTTAATACTGGCTTAACTACCAGCTGCCAGTCTTCTGAGAGTCAAGACAATCAGGGGAACTTCATCTTATTGCCATCTGCAGTTTGTTTGTTTGCTATTTGTGATTAATCATACATTAGAAGCATTAAAGCTGATGTGAACTCACTCATTTTAAAAAGTGAAATAAAAATGCATGGTTTAAATGGACCACCAAACTGTCATATGCATAGTCTGCTTGCATTAAAAGCTTGACTTGATTATTATTATAGTTCATTTATAACGCGCCGTCATATTCCGTAGCGCTGTACATAAATTAAGCAAAGGAAGGATTTAGCAAAGGAAGGATAATGAGTAAACTGTTTTAGAAAGTTTAAAATAAATACAGACTTTTATGTTTAACTATGATTAGACACTTGTCAATAGGCTGAATAGAAGAGCAAGCCTCAGTAACATAACCCTTCTCTAAATTGTTGGTTACTTGACATCTGCTCTTGGAGTGTTACACGACTTTCCCTCAAGCCATGCAATTATTCACTAGCCAAATCCCAGCTATTTCCAAAATGCCTCACTTTCAACATTTTATCACAAAATACATTATGAATGCATACACTCATTTTGTTTAATCTGTCATTAAAACCTTCTCAATATTCTTCCACCCTACTCAACCCCGCTCCTTAACTGCACCTCTCTGTCAGTCCCTCTATTGGTTGCCATTTACCTTATAGAATATAATTTGAAAGATTGACCCAAAGATACAAAGCTTTCAATGTCTCTGCACTCCCATTTATGTATTTTCCCAAGCATAACCCAATACAACCATTTAATTTTCTTCAAGACTTGCTTATTGCTGCCTTCTAATTACCTTCTCCCACCTACAGGACTTCTTTCTTGCTTCTCCTACTCTTTGGAATTTACTATCTTGCTACATTTGACTCTACCTTAGCTCTTAAAACTGAAGAAACTAAGGTGAATGGAACTGAGAAAGATGTTGGTGAATGTTTCTGCTCAGGTGGATGATATGAGGTCCAGTGTCACTACATGAGCACCCGGAGAAGTTACTGCTTCACTCCCGATGGTGAATGAAACTGGGAAAGATGTCAGTTGAAAATTTCTAGTTCAACTGAAGAATCTACTTGTGGACTGTGGGTACTGAAGAAGTAGCCAGTATCCTTACGTAATATATCAAGGTCAGAACGAGGTTGATGTGCAATTTTATAGGCAAATTCAGCTAAATATAAAAGGTTGTGTCAACCATCTTGGAATTGAGTTGGCTGGTTCTCTTAACTTGGCTGTTTGTCTAAGAATGGAAGCCTGAGGTCAGGGTTTTCAATGTGGTGCAAAATGTTTTCCAAAATCTGTGTTCCCATATTGCAGAGGTTCTGGTCTGGAATGAGAGGGTTGCAGAGCGAGAGTGTACGAAGACATAGCTAGAACTTATATAGCGCACAGAGAAAGAGAGTGCACAGACAGAGAGCAGAGAGAGAGTACACAGACAGCGCAGAGAGAGAAAGTTGCACAGAGAGCACACAAACAGAGAGAGCACACAGACAGAGTGCACAGAGAGAGAGTGTACAGTCAGAGAGAAAGTACACAGACAGCAAAGAGAGAGAAAGATTGCACAGAGAGTGCACAAAGAGAAAGCACACAAACAGAATGCACAGAGAGAGAGTACACAGACAGCGCAGAGCGAGAAAGATTGCACAGAGAGCGCTCAAACAGAGAGAGCATACAGACAGAGTGCACAGACAGAGAGCTCACAGAGAAAGAGAGACACAGAGAGAGTGACAGGGAGGGCTACAGAGAGAGAGGTATAGAGCCGACAGTCCATGGTTATAATTTAGGTTACAGTGAGGGTCTATAGTTATCCCCATGATATTTAGGTGATATTTTAATCCCAAGAGATTTCCATAGTTATACTTTAGATTACTATGGAGTCCATACCAACCCTCATGGTAACTGATTAATATTAAATTCCATGAGGTTGAGGAGGGGGGTTGAGGTTGAGGAGGGGTGTTGAGGATAGGGGGGTTGAGGAAGGAGGATGAGGATGGGGGGGTGGAGGAGGGGGTTGAGGAGGGAGGTTGAGGATTTTGCTTCAAAGTTCTTTATTTGAAATTTATTTTTTTCCCCTGAAATTTCCTTCTTAAAATGAGGTGCGTGTTATACGCCAGTGCATGTTATACGCCGATAAATACAGTATAAATAATAAAGGTTACGTTTTAATAATGTTACCTGCTTGAAAATAGTTTAAAATAGGTGTCTAAGGACAGTATTCCACTTTTTTATTATCCTAGGCCTTGATATTAAATATAATTTCACTTTAAAGGGACATTGAAAGTACTTTTTTATTTGGTGCATCTGAAATTTGATAACAAACATACCTCTAAGTGTTTTTCATTTTTTTTCAAATTATGCTCCAAAAGCAGCTGAAATCTGATTCAAATGTTTAAATGATCTGGGGGCTCATCACTGTCAACCAATGAGCAGCAATACTGTGTATATATATATAATATATATATATATATATATATATATATATATATATATATATATATATATATATATATATATATATATATATATATATACATATATATATATAATCACATATAATAGTCATCATAGTTTGTAACGCTGATGGCATAGAGGAGTGTGGCCATGATGCCACTGGGGGCGGGGCCTAAAGCAGGAATTGATAGCAGCCGGCAGCCATAATGCATTCAAAGACAGCACAGAGAAAACACATCACAGATAGACACAGACCTGAGTGAGTAAGAGAGAGGGAGTGAGGTACAGAGAGAGAGCCACAGCACAGAGAGACAGACAGGAAAGTGTGAGAGAGACACACACACACAGCATAGAGACACACACAGCACAGAGAGACAGACAGCAAAGTGTGTGTGCTAGAGAGATAGACACACACAACACAGAGAGACAGACAGCAAAGTGAGTGAGAGGGAGGGAGAGAGGTACAGAGAAAGGGAGAGAGACACACAGCACAGAGAGACAAACAGCAAAGTGAGTGAGAGAGGGAGATACAGAGAGAGAGGGGTACAGAGCAAGATCGAATAAAGACAGAGAGAACACATATAGAGCACAGAGAAAGAGAGTGCACAGACAGAGAGCAGAGAGAGTGCACAGACAAAGAGCTCAGAGAGTGCACATACAGTGAGAGCACACAGACATAGTGCACAGAGAGAGAGAGTGCACATACAGAGAGCACAGAGAGAGAGACACAGAGCGAGAGAAAGAGACAGGGAGGGGTACAGAGTGGGAGAGATATAGAGCCGACAGTGCACACAGAGGGAGCACACACAAACATTGAGAGAGCGCACAGACAGAACACATATAAAGAGAGAGACAGTGCACAGACAGCGCACATAGAGAGAGCGCACAGAGAGAGAGAGCGTGCACTGACAGAGCACAGACAGAATGCACCCACAGAGAGCACAGAGAGAGAGAGACAGAGAGGGAGGGGTACAGAGCTGGCAACACACATAGACAGAGTGAGAGTGTGGAGACAGCGCGCTCAGAGAGAGAGAGAGAGCACAGACAATTCAAGATAATACATCACAAATAGACACAGACCTGAGTGAGAGAGAGAGAGAGAGAGAGAGAGAGAGAGGGAGTGGGGTACAGAGAGTGGGCCACAGCACTGAGAGACAGACAACAAAGTGAGTGAGAGAGAAAGGGAGGGAGAGACGTACAGAGAGAGAGACACACAGCACAGAGAGACAGACAGGAAAGTGAGTGAGAGAGAGAGGGATCAGAGTGGTACAGAGAGAGAGACACACAGCACAGAGAGACAGACAGCAAAGTGAATGAGAGTGAGAGGTACAGAGAGTGGGCCACAGCACTGAGAGACAGACAACAAAGTGAGTGAGAGAGAAAGGGAGGGAGAGACGTACAGAGAGAGAGACACACAGCACAGAGAGACAGACAGGAAAGTGAGTGAGAGAGAGAGGGATCAGAGTGGTACAGAGAGAGAGACACACAGCACAGAGAGACAGACAGCAAAGTGAATGAGAGTGAGAGGTACAGAGAGTGGGCCACAGCACTGAGAGACAGACAACAAAGTGAGTAAGAGAGAAAGGGAGGGAGAGACGTACAGAGAGAGAGACACACAGCACAGAGAGACAGACAGGAAAGTGAGTGAGAGAGAGAGGGATCAGAGTGGTACAGAGAGAGAGACACAGCACAGAGAGACAGACAGCAATGTGAGTGAGAGAGGAATGGAGAGAGGTACAGAGAGAGAGAGTGAGAGGGTTACAGAGCGAGAGCCCACGAATACAGAGCTAGAACACATATAGCACACAGAGAAAGAGAGTGCTCAGACAGAGAAAAGAGAGAGTGCACAGACAAAGAGCTCAGAGAGTGCACATACAGTGAGAGCACACAGACATGGTGCACAGAGAGAGAGAGTGCACATACAGAGAGCACAAACAGCGCAGAGAGAGAAATAATGCACAGAGAGTGCACAAACAGAGAGAACGCTCAGACAGAGTGCACAGAGAGAGAGAGTGCACAGACAGAGAGCACACAGAGAGACACAGAGAGAGAGACGGGGGGCTACAGAGAGAGAGAGAGGTATAGAGCTGACAGTGCACAGACAGAGTGAGCGCACACAAACAGCGAGAGAGCTCACAGACAGAGCACACAGAGAGAGAGACAGACAGAGCACACAGATAGAGAGACAGAGAGGGAGGTGTATAGAGCTGGCAGCGCACACAGACAGCAAGAGAGTGCACAGACAGAGCGCTCAGAGAGAGATAACATTTATGACGGGTAAGTTACTAATATATATATATGAGTGATATTTTTCTGACAATTAAATCTACAGACGTACACATGCTCTGAGCAGTTTCTGTTTTACTTAATATTTTTTTCAAAGCTTTGGTAATGTTTAAAGCACGCTCTTTTAAATTCAGTGGTACCTTGGTACTTGTAGTTAGTTCTTTCTAGATGGCACAATGAGTGGCAAAAAACTAACAAACCTTTCTCAGAAGGATTAATGTACATTGAAATAATCTGTTTCTGAACCCCAAAATTTCACACTTTACTTTTAATTGATGGGGTTGTTTTTTTGATACAAAACCTTAAAACTAAACAGACATGAATAAAAAACAAAAATTAGATAAAAATAAAATGTAACTACACTTTACCTGTACTGAGAGGAGTTGGTGGCCCAACAGGATATGGTGAGGTAGAGGAAGAGAGAGGTTATTGCTTAGAAGGGCAGTTCCCTTTCAACAAAACATCAGGCACTTGCACAGGGTTTATTTATTTTTTCTTAACACCACTGAACCCTGCTGGAGATTCTGATGTAGGGAGTTTAGCTAGTCCGTTGACTTAGAAAGCTGTTGTTTACTTAACTCAGTAAGGGGCTACAGAAACACAGAGAGTACATTTTAACCTATTTCTATGCTCACAGCAGGAGTATCCGAGGTTGGCCAGAGAAGACCAAACAAGATAAAGAATTGATACTTTCTCAGTCATTCTAATTCCCTATCCTGGGACACAGGAGGGAATTCCTGAAATCCAATACGGCTTTCCAGAACCCATCCCTACTTACCCCTGCCTTTTAGGATAGCAAAGTAATTGAAAGGTCCTGCAAGAGTTTTCCAACATTTCATGCCATAGTCGAGTGTTGAAGCATTGTTCCCGTGGTAAAATGTGTTGAATGCCGAATTTGACGAATTTTGAAGCCGAGGAGTGCCAAGGTACCACTGTACATGGAAAAAGCATTGTGTTCCATGTCATTTAAGGGTCTATAACAATACTCTGGGTTCAGGTAAATATGAGAAACCAGTTATGTGTTATGTTTTGGGTACCAAACATTGAAGATCCAAGGAAGACCTTTCTTACAATATGCTCTGTTGAAGAGCATATCTTGGTAATATGAAAATGTTTTTAAACGTGAAATAAACTCAAGATAACGCAGAAGTCCTAAAACTCAAGCCAACACAAGAAACTCAAGAGGGAAGTCAATACCTCTCAGAGAGACTGAACCTTCCATGAAAAACACTACAGGTTTAAACTAAATGATACAGTACATTAGCACTAATACAAAATCTGGAAGTACTAAGAAAGATATTTAATAATGGAATGTAACATGTTGAAACGTTAGAAAGGTTGTCAATATTCGCTCATCTACTGTTTTTAGTAATCATTAACAAATGTGTCCCTAAGGGGCTTTGTTATTTACTAATTAACAGGCGAATCATCTCAGTATTGATTTAAGATATGTTTTGATTCACCAGTGAAAAGTTAAGAGGACAGCAATAGCTCTCCTCTAGGTAATTGAATTTACCACCTTAGTGTTCAGAGTGTTTTTATTTGTACTCACTCTTAAAAAAAAAATGTACTAAAGTTGTAAATTGAAAATAAGTGTTTAGATAAAGGGTAAGGAAATGAATACATTGAAATAGCGGACAAAACGCTTAGTATATTAAAATAAAACATTTAAATGACTGTAATATTGTTGAACCAGACTCAATCGATTCTCTCTCTTTTCTTGTCTTGAGCCATGAACTGTAATCTTGGGATCTCGAGCGCGGGCTCCGTCCATCCCAAGCAGGAGGTCCTCTTGCTTATAATAGTCTGGAGGAGTTGGCGGTGCAGCTGCTATCCTTCAAAATAGAATATATAACCTCAAACCAGGTGAGCCATGGATATCAATATAATGTCACATAATGCTCAAGGTCTAAACGAACCTGTTAAGAGAGGAATAGCCATAAAAGAATACCTCTGTTTAGGGGGAGATATAATACAGATCCAAGAAACCCACTTAAAAAAAAAAAAACGATACCCAAATACTGGGGGAGAATCTATACATAAGCATACCATTGTACGGCCACAGATAAAAACACTGGTCCATAAAAGGTTGAATTTTAGACATACTAATACACAAAATGACAAAGGGCAGATATATAGCTATACATGGCACCATTAATGATAAGAAAGTAACAATTCTAAATATCAATGCACCAAACTCAGAACAGGCTACATTTTTTCACAGAATATCAAATTTATTTGCAACTGGCAGCAATCCATCTGGATCATAGGCGGGGACATGAATACGGTCTTAGACTTAGGCAAAGATAAATCAGGCACACCCACCAAGAATGTAATCCCTACAGCTACTAAAGCATTCAGATCAACTCGGAAATACGACTATCTGCTCGACTCACGAAGGGGAATGAACTCAAAAGAGAGGAAATTTGCTTTTTATTCTGCCAGACATAAGTACCGTTCTTGAATAGATAACATATTGATACAATAGATGGCACCTAACCTAACAGCGGGAGTAATTTGCCCCATTTCATGGTCGGATCATGACCTTGTTACCAAAAGGTCGATCCACCATGTGGACTTTAAATCCCGGACTGCTAAATGACCCAGGACTAAAAGAAAAAATTACCAGTGCTATAAAAGAATACTTTCCACCTTAATAGTGGAGGGGAGGTAGATGTAGCTGGGTTCTGGTGGCCCACAAGGCAGCGATTAGGGGCATATGTATACAACTAGGATCTGCGGCAAAATAATTAGAGCAAAACCAGCTAATGTAAATAAGAAAATTGCAGAACCACATAAATTATTTTCTGTTCAAAAGTCATCACAAATTTATGACGAAATCTTGAGATGCAAACAGGAATTAAATTTGATACTGAGAAAGAAAATTGTGACTATTTTACAACGCACACAATCCAGGTTCTTTAGACACGGGAGTAAACCAGATACAATGCTAGCCAGGAGACTTAAGCAGCAGAAGGCAGACTCATTTATCCCCAAAATAGTGAACAAAGAAAATTTTATGGTATATAACACAAATTAAATCACAAAGACATTTCAACAATTTTATTATTAACTATACTCAGCACCAGATCATTCAGAGACACAACATCACAAAACAAAAATAAATGAGTTCTTATCATCCCTTAAAATTACCCAATTAGATAAAACAAAAGTGGACGCTCTCACAACCCCCATATCATCAGAAGAAATTATGGGTGCCATAGGTATTGCCAAACCACATGGGGCTCCTGGTCCGGATGGATTCACTAATTATTACTACAAACAATGTATGTTGACTTTGCTGCCATACCTCCAGCAACTATTCAATGGTTTTCTCTCATGTTGTACTACATAAAGAAGGCAATGAACCTTCACAATGCAGCAGCTATAGACCAATCTTTTTAATTAATACTGATGTCAAATTATATTCCAAGATATTGGCAAATAGATTGGCACCATTATTACCAGAGGTAATCCATCTGGACCAGGTAGGCTTTATAGCAGGGAGGGAAGCACCAGACAACACAAGAAAAATGCCCTACCTCATAGACATAGCCTCCGACAACAAGAGGATGCCAAAAAAGCATTTCATAGAATAGACTGGGCATTTATGAGAAAGACGCTACTGAAATTTGGCATGAGTGACAGCTTTTTAAGAAGCATAATGGTATTATACTCTACCCTTAGAGTGTTCATCTCATACCAAGGTTTCAGATCACAATTATTTGACATTGCTAGGGGAACAAGACAGGGGTGTCCATTATCACCTCTACTCTTCGCTCTTTGTCTGGAGCCATTAGCAATAGCTAAAGGGGACAATACAGATATAAAGGGGGTACAATTAAACGCCAAAGACTACAAGCTCAATTTGTTTGCAGATTACATATTACTCACGGTCGCTGAACACCTCATTAGCCTTCCCAACATGCTTAAAATACTTTCCAAATTTAGCCAAATATCGGGGTTTAAAGTGAACACGAATAAAAGCGAAGACCTTAATGTATCCTTGACCAAACAATTGGAAAACAATCTGACGTTAAATTTTCCTTTCAAATGGTCCCAAAAATATATCACATACTTAGGAATTCAAATTCCGAAAGCCACAAACTTAATTTACAAGGCCAATTTCCCCAATATGTTCAAGAAAATACACAATGAAATAAGATGATGGTCCACCATCAATATATCCTGGTTTGGTAAAATACACGCTATCAAAATTAATATTCTCCCGAAATTACTGTATTTGTTTCGAACAATACCAACGCCAAATAAATTAAAAGATTTGAAAACCCTGTAGAGAGCAATCTCAAACTTCATTTGGAATAATAAAAAACCCAGAATAAATAGAGAAACAATTACTGCATCTAAACAAAGAGGAGGACTAGCTTCCCCTGATTTAATGAGATACTATAAGGCTGCAAGATTAGCCCAATTAACAAAATGGTACATTAAAGATTCTACTCCAGTATTGGTATAAATTGAAAAGCAAATTCTATGGGAACAAAATGTAATTTTAAACCAAGTATTATGGCTAAGTGTACATCACGAAATCTCCTTAAAAACAATCCAGACGAGTGTAAGCCATTCAATTGCATTATGGAAAGAGATAAATACAAGGACTTGCTTAATTGAAGATGATTCAGGCTAACCCCATTGTGGCTACCCCACAAAGACTATACAATAAACAAAAATAATTAATTAAGGTGGTGGGTCAAAACTCAGCTTACTATAGCAGCGTATATATTAATGGTGAACCAGAGTTAGTCCACAACCAGATTTAGTACAGATCACAATCTACCACACAAGGAATGGCTTAATCTCATGTCAATTAACAAATCAATAGGCCAAATTACAAAAAGCAATAACAAGACTCCAATTGAACAATGTTGTTTAAAAAATCAAAAAGGTAAAAAGACATAACAAGGAAATACAACTATTTAAATGACCTAGCTGTTCCCAATAAATTACGCTATAAAGCCGTTTAGGAAGATGAACTACAGTTAACTTAAGATGAAAACAGTGGGGAAGAATAATCCAACAAGCAGGGAACTCATCCTTAAACAGTACATTAAAAGAAAACTCATATAAAACTATCATGAGATGGTATCTTACGCCATCTAGAATCCATCAGTCGAATAAATTAATGGAGAGAACGTGCTCAAGCGGTTGCGATAATTTGGGAATTTATGCTTTGGACAGCAGCTTATCAATTCTTAGAAAATTTGGGGGCTCAAAAATCCTGCAAAAACCAGAGGAAGCACTATTAGGGTTGCCAATGTTGAGTCTATCTAAATCAGAACAATTTCTAACAAACCGAATCTGCCTAGCAGCTAGATGCACAATCATTGGACAAAACATTGGAAATTACCCGCACTGACATAAGAATCAGTACTACAAAAAATATAATTCATTCAATCCATGAGCAGCTTGTCAGTCGAGGTAGACGAGAGATACAGGCGATGGGCCTCCTGCTAGGATGTATGGACTCTAAGGAGCCGAGAACTAAGATTAGAAATTAGAGATATGGTTTTTTGTTCTGCTTTTTCGTTTATATTTTGGACTAGCGAATTGCCCATCAAAAAATGACGGCAATGAAATTGTAAGGTCGTTAATGGTGTTTTGTGTCTACTACTGAAATATATAATACAATTAATAAATGAATATACTTTACCTATTTTGAAGCATTGTGTTGAAGAGCTGGCAATCTGTTTTGATGTTGCTGCAGCATCAGTGCTGTGGAGCTGCTGTGTAAGCGTGCTGAATGTGTGCAGTGTAATAGTGTGCGTGCGCGAGACGAAACCGTTAGCATAGTTGTGTACTTCCGCATTGGTGTAAAATGGCGGGTAATGTGTGGTATGCATCTTAGCAGAATATCCGTAGGTTGTTTGTGGTATTTTGTGAGTTTCTTGTGGTGTTTTGCGTGTTTAGAGTGCTGTAGCCTCATTTTCGTTTTGTTCGGCGGACATTTTTTTCTCTCGCTTAGCGATTTTTTTAGTGTCTAAACTCTTTTATTTTTAGTTAAATTAAGGTGTAAGTTGTTTTTTTGAGGTCCTGGATGCTTCCTCTTGCTGTAGGTAATATTTTTATGTATGTGGTGTGTGTATTTATTGTGTTTTGAATTTTGTCATGTTCGCGAGTTGCGTCCGATTTTTGCGAGGTCGTAATGTGTGGTAACGTGTCTCGTATGTTTTTTGCGTTGCGAGGTAAAGTTTGCGAGGGTCATAGTTGGTGTGTCGTGTTGTTTGCGTTGCGACGTAAAGTTTGCGAGGGTCACAGTTGCTGGCATGGAGCGCCTTTGGCGCTCCATGCCAGCAACTGAGGCCCTCGCCCGCTATGCAAGCCCGCAAGCGTTAGCAACAACTCGTACGCTCACAACTATATATGTGATGTGATAACGATATACTCTACACAGTTAGAAGTCTTTTGCAATTAACAAGAGAAATGTCAAAGGAAATATATTATATTATATTCTTTATTTTTCCCACTGAAATTTCATAGACAATAGTAATAATTATGAGTCAGTCCAGTGGCAACCTTATTCAGTGTACATCCTGTCATATGTATGCAATACTGGAACAGATGATCCAGGGTCCATACCTCTGTGAGAGGTGTGAGCATGTTGCCTCTCTGGAAGCTCAAATTGGAGATCTGGAGAGGAGAATTGCAGCACTTAGTGATATTGCTCCACTGGAAAGGGGGTTGGTGCTCACTGAGCACAGTTTAGCTGGGCCTAGCATGGAGGGTGGAGCTGGGGCTAGTGAGGATGTCCAGGGAGGCAGCTGGGTTACAGTTACAAGGGGAAGCAGGGGGAACAGGAGGAGGCAGGCCAGTTTTGAGTTGGCAAACAACAACAGATTTGCCAGATTGAGTGAAACTGTTGGCGATGTCCATTCAGGAATGGTAATGCCAGATAGAGCTGTTCCCTCTAACAGCCGGGCGAACAGCTCTACTGGAGAAGAGGGAGGGCAGAATAGGCAGAACAGACAGGTTTTGGTTGTAGGGGACTCTATTATTAGGAAGGTAGACAGGGTGATTTGTCACCCAGATCCCAGCAATCGAACAGTTTGCTGTCTCCCGGGTGCTCGGGTTCGTCATGTTGTGGATCGGGTAGACAAATTATTGGGAGGGGCTGTAAATGAACCAGCGGTCTTGGTACATATTGGTACCAATGACAAAGTTAGTGGAAGATGGAGTGTCCTAAAGAATGATTTTAGAGAACTAGGTAATAAGCTGAAGGCAAGGACCTCCAAGGTAGTATTTTCTGAGATACTACCAGTGCCACGTGCTAGCCCAGGGAGGCAGAAGGAGATTAGGGAGGTTAATGCGTGGCTAAAGATGTGGTGCACTAAGGAGGGGTTTGGCTTTTTAGAGCACTGGGCTGACTTCTCACTTCGGTGCAATCTCTACAGTAGGGATGGATTGCACCTTAATGATGAGGGAGCTTTTGTACTAGGGGATAGGATGGTAGAAAGGCTGGAGGAGTTTTTAAACTAGTAGGTGGGGGGGGGAGGGACTAGATATAAGTAATGGGGTAGAAAGTGTAGAGGGTATAAGGGATGAATTAACAACTCATAGGGGAGGAGATGGGGGGAGGGGTAGTATAGTCAATATGGAGGTAGTACTAAGTAATTCAAGTTCAGTGGCAGGCACTTCAGAACTACACACTCATAACATAAGGTGTATGCTTGCTAATGCCAGAAGCTTGCCAGGAAAAATGGGAGAGTTAGAATTATTAGCAATTAATGAAAAATGGGATTTAATAGGCATTACCGAAACGTGGTGGGATGAATCTCATGACTGGACTGTTAATCTGGATGGTTATAACCTATTTAGGAAAGATAGAGGCAATGGTAAACGAGGAGGAGGGATTTGTCTGTATGTTAAGCCTGAATTTAAGGCTATAGTCAGAGAAGATATTTATGGTGGGCCTAGTGATAAAGTTCAATGTTTGTGGGTAGAGTTAAATAGCGGAGCAGCAAATTCCAAAAGAATATTAGTAGGAGTATGCTATAAACCCCCAAATATAGCTGAAAGTGAGGAAATACAATTATTGTTACAGATTGGAAATGCAGCTAAGCACGGGCAAGTTCTAATAATGGGAGATTTTAATTACCCTGAAATAAACTGGATAAATGAGACCAGCAGTTCAGCTAAGGGGAGCAGGTTCTTGAGTACACTCAGGGATCATTATCTGGCCCAGGTTATACAGGAGCCTACTAGAAATGAAGCTATCTTAGATTTACTGATAACAAATAATATTGATATAGTATCTAATGTTGGAATAGGGCAACCTTTGGGAAACAGTGATCACAACACAGTCTCATTTGAGATTGAATTAAAAAAACAACATTTTAAGGGGCCAACAAAAACTCTTAATTTTAAAAGGGCAGATTTTAACGGTCTAAGGGCAGCAATACAAAGTATAGACTGGGACAGAGAACTGATAGGTAAAAACACTGAACATAAATGGACAACATTAAAATCCTTACTAAATATACATACACATCGGCATATACCGTGTGGGAATAAAAGTAAAAGGAGTAAATCACAACCCATGTGGCTTAACAATGATTTAAAGATCAAGATACAGAGTAAAAAACAGGCATTTAAATTATACAAACAAGAGGGGACAGAGACTGCTTTACGGGAATACAAGGAAATCAACAAGGCTTGCAAAAGCGCGATTAGACTGGCTAAAATAGAAAATGAAAAATTAATTGCAAAAGAGACTAAGACTAACCCTAAAATATTTTTTAAGTATATTAATGGGAAGAAGGCGAGGAAGGAAGCTATAGGAACATTACAATGTGAAACAGGCTGTCTGAAAATTAGTGACCAGGAAAAGGCAGATGAGCTAAATAGGTTCTTTTCTTCGGTATACACAAGGGAGGTACCAGTGGTTGAGACACTGCGACATAATGGGGCTCCACAACCTTTGCCAAATAATTGGTTAACACAGGAAGTAATCCAAAAGAGGTTGGAAAAAATAAATGTTAATAAAGCCCCGGGTCCTGATGGAATACATCCAAGGGTACTAAGGGAACTGGGTTCTGTAATAGTCAAACCATTATATTTAATTTTTCAAGATTCACTCAACACAGGGTCTCTACCAGATGACTGGAGAAAAGCTGATGTGATACCTATATTTAAAAAGGGAGCAAGAGCAAATCCGGGGAATTATAGACCAGTGAGCCTCACTTCTGTAGTGGGGAAGCTTTTAGAAGGGTTAATAAGGGATAATATACAAGAATATGTCTATTTGAACAGGATTATGAGTAGGAGTCAACATGGGTTTATGAGGGATAGGTCATGTCAAACAAATCTAATTAGTTTCTATGAGGAGGTTAGTAGGAACCTGGATCAAGGCAACTCAGTGGATGTAGTCTTTTTGGATTTTGCAAAGGCTTTTGATACAGTGCCACATGGGAGACTATTGGGCAAACTAAGGGATACAGGAATTGCAGTAAATATCTGCTCATGGATTGAGAGCTGGCTAAAAGACAGGAAGCAAAGGGTTGTTGTAAATGGAACATACTCCGATTGGACTAATGTGGTAAGTGGGGTTCCTCAGGGTTCAGTATTAGGTCCTCTCCTTTTTAACATATTTATTAATGACTTAGAGGTAGGATTGGAGTGTGGGGTCTCCATTTTCGCTGATGACACAAAGTTGTGCAAGGTAATTAAATCAGAAAATGATGTGCTTTCCCTCCAAGGGGATTTACATAAAATTGAGGAATGGGCATCTAAATGGCAGATGAGATTTAATACGAATAAATGTAAGGTTATGCATCTGGGAAGGAAAAATAGCCATGCAATTTATAATCTTAATGGAGCAAATCTAGGTGTATCAGATATTGAAAGGAATTTGGGAGTGCTTGTGGACAACAACAGTGCTCAAAGCCAAGCAGCAGCTGCAAAGGCAAATAAAATATTAGCATGTATTAAGAAAGGTATAGAAGCCAGGGAAGCAAATATAATTCTGCCACTATACAAATCTCTAGTACGCCCTCATTTGGAATATGGAGTACAATTTTGGGCACCACTTCATAAAAAGGACATTTTAGTGCTGGAAAAGATACAGAGAAGGGCAACCAAACTAATAAGGGGAATGGAGGGGCTAAGTTATTAAGAAAGACTAACCAAATTAAACTTATTTTCTCTAGAAAAAAGGCGTCTAAGAGGAGATATGATTACCTTATATAAATACATCCAGGGTCAGTATAAAGATTTGTCGGGGGAGCTTTTTGTGCCAAGAGGTTTTCAACTGACAAGTGGACATCCCTTGAGGTTAGAAGTAAAAAGATTCCACCTCAAAGAAAGAAAAGGGTTCTTCACAGTAAGGGTGGTTAATCTGTGGAATTCTCTACCAGAGGAGGTGGTGACAGCGGATTCGATAGATAACTTTAAAAGGGGACTAGATTTATTTCTAATTAAAAAGGGTATTCAGGGTTATCATTGATAATTAGAGAGACAGTAATGATCCAAATTTTTATCATTTCCCCTTTAGACAATTGGCTAAGTCTCGCTTGTTTGTTTTTTTTTGTTTTTTTTTCTATTTGCCTTCCTCTGGACTAATTAATAATAATAAGAAAAAAACAAAACAAAAAAAACATTAAATAATTGATTAATAATTAATTAACAACTAATGAATTAATAGTTAATCCGCATATTGCAGATCAAAGGAGATCTTAAAAGGTTGAACTTGATGGACTGAAAGTCTTTTTTCAACCTTAAATACTATGGGCCTCATTCTATTATCGGCCGTAGGAGCTGCGGGGCCGCAAGGACCGGCCGCAAGCTATTCGGCTATTCTATTCCCCTCTGGCAGGGGGTTCCGGCAGGCTTGTGGCCGGCGCCTTGCTATCTCTTGCGGCCGCTCTCGCCGGAGGAAAGCCTTTGATCTAAAACGGCCGCAAGAGTTTCGGCCGCAAGAAAGTTGCTATTCTGTTGCTCCGGGAACCCTCTCTGCAAGGCTAAAAGCTTACTTGCAGCAAACAGGTCCCGCTAGCACCAATTAAGCACATAAAATAGCTCAAATAAAGCCATCCTGCACTTTGAGGAGACTATAAAGAGATTGTAGGTGTTAGCAAAAATAGCACATAATTATCCTATACTCAAATCCGTAAAAACATTTTTTTATTAAATATGTCAAATATCCATGTAAAAAGTCCAGAGTGCTTGGAGCACCTCAGACCTGGCCACGCTGCGGCCGGAAAAAAAACAGTTAATGTAAACTCGGATTTGGGCTGATGTGCAAGCATGAGAGGGGGTTGATATTAATCCTCCTGTCCCCCAATATGATCCCTAGCATCTACAAAGATTTATAGTGCAGTCTTCAATTTATATTTGACTTTAAAAATTTTGGAGCTTACGGCCGGTTCCAAGATATGCGGCCGGCCGGGAGATCCTTGCGGGGCCGTATAATAGAATTGCAAGATAACGGAACCCCCGCAAGGAATCGCAGCCTTGCGGCCGATTTACGGCCGATAATAGAATGAGGCCCTATGTAACTATGTATGTAACTATGTAAATGTTATACTCTTTTGTAAAAACTGTAAAAAAAAAGAAAAAAAAAGAAGCAGAGAATGTATTAATTGTAGAATATAAACAGAATGTAAATTCAAGAGGTGAATTGTATACCTACAATGTATAGCTGAATGTCTGACATATCTACATATCTTATTCAGAGGTTTTAGTTATTCCTCCCTTTCTCTCCCCTCCAACCGGTCGATTATGGTTTATGCTCACAGTCTTAAGACTTGTTATTTTAATTTTTCTTTTATATCAGATAATGGATTGGATATCCTAAAAATGTAAAGGTAAGAGAGTAGATCATTTAATATTCCATCATGTTATCTGGATTTTTAATGTTGAAAAAGATTGAGATAAAGTCACATTATGTTTGTACTTTAAAACATATGTTCTTTAATAATTCAATAATTGTCTTATAAACATGTCAAACAACACATTTTACTCTGATGTTATAACTTTTTTATATACAGTATGTGACAATAAAAAAAAATTGAAAACAAAAATGAATTATAAATGTGAAATAAACATGAGATAATATAAATACCTCTTTTAACTTGTTAATTATTATATGCTATTATGCTTTATTGTGTATGAACACTGCTTGCTTTCCTGATTTGCAACCTGGGAGTTTTTCAATAGAGCATACTATAAATATGGCATTTCAGTGATCCTTTTAGGGGCAAACCTGAACATGCAGGAAATATTGTCATATTTTGCCCAAAGTTAAAGGGGATATGAACTCACTAATTTTCTATTAAAAATTCAAAACATTAGATTTTAGATATTTATAAAAATATTTATAAATATTTTTATAAAATAAATAGATTTTCATGGAAAGATTGCTTCTGAATAACTTTGAGTAGGGTGTGTCAGAGAACTGCACCAATTGAGTTATGGAGCTCTATGGACAAAAAAGAAATTAGCTACTCCCTCTAGTGGTTTAATCTGACATAGTTCCAAAAGTTCCAAAAGCAGTTTGTACAGAAATTCAAAGAATATTGTTTAACCCTAATAGAACATTTTTGTCATGCACAGGAAAAACAAATGTAATGTTTAAGACCTGCAATTTTAAATTCATTATAGCAAATGTATGCTTTTATTGTTCCTTTGATTGTTTAGGACAGTATTTTACTATTTGTGAAGTTGCTGAACAAACACAATAAAGAAACTCAGATATTCCATCCAGAGGTGAGTTGTAGATAAATAAGACGTCTAGATGGGCCTTATGTTTCTAATCTACCGTCAAATACATGTTGGACATAGTATACATTTCTATTATTTCTTAGTAGCAGTTATTAAATCTTAAGTCTCCGCCACTTCCTTTAGCTACATTAAAGTTGCCGAGGCAGTAACAATCCTTTGTAAACTCTGGTCCTTGGCAGATGTACAGCTTGCAAGACATCAGAGGTGACCTATACCCTGGAAGGAAGCAGTAACAATAGCCAGTCCTGCTGTCCAAGGCCCAAATACACTGAGACATCAACTCAAAGGGATGCGATGAGTCAAGAGGAAAAACAATGCAATGGGATTTCAACCAGATGTGTCTGCCAATAATCTCAGTAACTCGTTCTCTGCCAGGACCTGGGAAGAATAAACAGCAAGTTGGGATAGAAGAGCAACAAGAAGGAGACAAGGAGCAGGAAAATTATACCACATATATATTGGTATTCAGTGCATAGGCACATTAATTAAGATCCGTCATTAAATAAGCCATCAGATTTGTGCATCTCCCATGCACCACTTGCAATTCCTCCTTTCCAATTTCTATATCTCAGATCATAAGTTTGTGTGTTTATGTGTGTATATGGTATGTCAGGAAGTGTCATGTACACTTACACACCGAAATATCAAGAGAAAAACAATGGGATTCAACCAGATGTGTCGGACAATAATCACAGTAACTCGTTATCTGCCAGGACCTGAGAAACAGCAAGTTGGGATAGAGGTGCAACAAGAAGAAACAAGGAGACAAAAGTGTTATAGCTCAGAAGTGGGGTATACATATATTTTTCATCTGGATTACTAGACACTCACCGTTACCTCACTCTTTAGATATATATACAGGAAAATATCACTGATCATGCAAAAAAAAAAATGAAGCCATCACATATATAGTTGTGGATCTTACGAATTTTGGTCACGTTTGCGGATGTTGGTCACAATTGTGGCCCTCATTGCAGGGGTCGTGGTACTTTAGCTGCAATGAGCGCCTTTGGTGCTCATTGCAGGGCTTGCGATGAGCGCAGCAGGTGCTCATTGCGAGCCATGTAGGACTTAAGACCGAAGCCCAGAGATGCAACTGCAGGCCTCGTAAACCGAGCCGCCTCACAGAGCCTGTAAAGCCGAGAGTGCTCAGCGTTCGGCTCGCAATGAGTTCCGAAGGTGCTCAGAGGGGCCATAGCCTCGCATTGTGTGGCAAACAGCATTGCCAGGCTTACAATTTTACTCCCGTCATTACGCGGGGAAGAGGCTCGCAATGAGTGGAAAAGGAGCTCAGTGCGGGGATCGCGATGACAGACGAAGGTACAGCATTCCCAGCATTAAAATGTTATTTACGTCATTTAACCAGGCTTTTTTGTGTCATTGGCGCAGTAAAGGCTTCATTCTGGCATGTCGACCATGCAGATTATATTTGTTCATGGATACCTTTTTATATCCTTTTCCAATTTTATGAAGTTCCATTACTTTGTTACGCAGGTCTTTTGACAGTTCTTTTCTGCTCCCCATGGCTCAGTATCTAGTCTGCCCAGTGCATCCACGTGAGAGACAACAAACTCATATACTATACACAGACACTAATTGCAATTTAAAAAGCCACAGGTGTGGGAAATTAATCTTTCATTTCCATTTTAACCTGTGTGTGTCACCTTGTGTGTCTGTAACAAGGCCAAACATTCAAGGGTATGTAAACTTTTGATCAGGGTCATTTGGGTGATTTCTGTTATCATTATGATTTAAAAGGAGCCAAACAACTATGTGATAATAAATGGCTTCATATGAAACTATCCTTTAATAAAATACATGTTTTTTGCATAATCAGTCATATTTTCAAAATAAATGCAAAAATGTCACAATTTCTGCCAGGGTTTGCAAACTTTTCAGCACAACTGTGTATATATATATATATATATATATATATATATATATATATATATATATATATCTTGAAATTCAATGCCTGGGCACATTTAGGTTTTATGCTGCCCTAGGCCATTCAGATTCATGTTCCACTTGCAGCTCCTCCTTTCTTATTTCTTTATCTTAATTCATAAGTTTATATGTGTTCATGTATGGTATGTCAGAAAGTGTCAAGTACACTCACATACAGAAATCCCACTGCATATAGACATTTGTGTACATTTAAAAACATATTTTTACTTCACAGTATCTCAAGGCAGCCTGCAGGCCCCTTAAAAAATGTTGCCCTAGACTTGGACCTCGAGGACATAGGCAAAATACACCCTTGATTTAGTGCTGTGAATTACAGTCTAGCAGTTGAAATGGGTTACTCTCAACCAACAATGTTAAGTTTATTATGGACTTGAAAAGAGTATTACATAGAGGACATCACATGGCCCCAATAAAGCAGCATGATGCAGAAGGAATCCCTATTTGTCCATGATATGTTTTCTGTAAGAATCAATAACCAAGTTTGTATGGTTAGCTTGTTCCTGCTTCTAAGGGCAGACCAGAACTAAAATGCCAGGCAAGTCTCCTCTACATGGGAAATAGCAGAACCCTAGAAGTATATTTTGTCACTGAGGTGTCACCGAATTCCCTGGGCAGAGCATGTTAGAGACCCACTGATGGGCCATTATCTATGCAGTTGCTTGTGTGAGGGTTGTAAGGGCTATACAACCAATAACTAAATACCAGTGTCAAAGCTACTGCCTGTGCAAAGGATGCACAGCGCTGGGGCCCAAAACAAGGTAGGAGCTTTCTGCTACCCGCAGTGGCTTAGAGTAAACAGGTATTCTTAATTTATTATGGGAAAGGAGTAGATAGTTACTTTTAAATTAAGGGGGATGAATGCCTATAGGGGTGATCTGACCACATACATATATGTCAGCTTTTCTATTGACCACTACTGCACCTAACTTGTAAAAAGAAGTTTCCAGAGGACCCAATATTATTTTGCACGTTGACACCTGTATCTATTTAACTGAAAGGGATATGTAAATGTCCTGGATTATGAGTGCATCTGATAGAGGAGAATTGGTAGTGTATGTAAAAAAAAAATTTGCATGAAAAATCCCAAAATACATTTTTAAATACTTACATTGAAGCCAGCAAAATGTCTTGCAATTTCTGACAGTTGCAAATTAGGGTTAACGCCCTCCAAACCCAGGCTAAATTAGCATCACATTTAAAATTATTTGTTTTGGCTAATCAGGTTAGCTGAAACTTTTAAATTAAATCTGGGGTTCCTGTTTGTGTTGCAAAGCAGCATGGGAAATGTAGTGTATCACTAATATGTGCTATGTATTGCTACTGACATAGAGACAGGAAGCTGCAAGGAAACAGCAGGTAAATACTGGGTTAATATTGCTCCCCTGGAGCTGCATGCTGATTATGATGGGTAAGATGCCTGTGTAGACACCCCCTGAAGATTTCAAGATAATCATTAGATGGGTTTTTAGATATTAATAAAAATAAAATGTTTTAGTTTGAGTGCTGAAATGTATTCATCCATGAAACTTTAATAACTTTTTTTATTTATTTGAATATTTAAATAGCTTTCACAAACAATTCTAAGCCTCTATCTGATGAGGCACATCAATCCTGTGATCCTTTAATTTTGCCTTATGCTAGCGTCTCTTTAACTGAAATTTTCAGGTCTAACAAACATATGCAATTCTTTTACTAAATGAGAAAGTAAATTATTTCACATCCATGGATTTAGCTGAAAAGAGTACTCAGAAATAAATGTAGTTAGATCTAATACAGCTTTGGGTATTTTTGATGTAAAAGGTATTATATAAATACATATTATTGCACTTCTGTGTTTCTGAGCTTGTTCTCTGAGCAGAATAATAAAAGCAGTTTTGGCCTCAGACTTTTGTCTGCTGTTGTTTCGAGCACAATTACCCTTTCTGTTCCACTTCCTATCCATCCCGTTGACTTCCTTCTTGGTGACTGCCTGAAGCGATCGTGCACTTGAGCAGTGGAGAAATAATACAACGATTAAACTTGAGTCCAGACCTAAAGCATTTCCTCTGCTCCACTTTGGAAAAATAATGATATGATTATTCAAAGCCCTATTGATTGATTTAACTCCAGTTTCATGTAATTGTGAACAAGTATTTTTATCTATTTTTGTATAAAATGTATTCGATTGTTTGCTTTATAAGACAGTATTTGTAAAAGTATGTGTATAGTGCTGTTTTATACAAAAATAGCTAAAATTATTTGCTCGAAATTGCATGAAACTGGACTTTTATCAGTCATCAGCAATACAATGTAGCTGCCTAGGGAGCTCCTCTCAGAGGGGCACCTGTGCAATCAGCTTTGCAATTCTTCAACTATTAATATTCTAAGTGACTATTGAATATATATTTTTTTATTTTTTTACGCACACCCTTTTTTTATAAATTTTTATAAATTGTTCAAACAACAAAAATACACAAAACAAAACAGACAAGACTATGCCTGATAAATTAAACAAAAGTATAATACATTATTTTACAATAATAAAAAAGAAAAGAAAAAAAACAGATATAGCCTCATTCACACCACATTCATAACTTATATTAGTACCCAGATGAGGGTCAAAGGATTCTCATCTAAACTTTATTTATTTAAGCATTCAAGGTTCTACAATCGACTCCCAAACTGACCATTTAAGTTTGTGTTGATTAATAATTTTGCCTGATTCATACAGGTTTTCTAAATCTCTAATATAGTTGATTTTTTGACACATTTCAACCCAACTAGGAGGGTTGGGTTGTTTCCATCTGCTAATATGAGAAAATATGAAATAGACAACCCTGTGGGGTAGAAGAGATAATCTTTTTTAGTGTCACTGAAATAAATTCTTTATACTTTAAGAGGAACTATATACCATCTATTTAAGGTCTTAAAGTAAACCTCCCTTTGGGAAGCATTTTTGATAAATGTATTAGTAACTCTGAAAGCTTTTTCCCAACAACTTAGGGAAATTGAAGTGGTGAAATCTTGCTCCCACAACATCAAAGAGGCAGATTTAGTTTTCTCAATATTAGATCGTATAATATGAAAACATTTGGAAATTAGGTGGGAGAAGTCCCTTTTTTGAACAAGCAGTTCGACTGAAGTCAACTGCTTCCCAAAAACGTTATTGGTTATATGCTTATCTGCCCATATTTTTAATTGTTCATATGTTAACCAACAAAAATTTGAAATACCAAGTTTTTCTTTAAATTGAGAAAAGGGGAGAAGTTTTCTATCAAGAAAAAACCGCCAAGTTTCTGAGACGAATTAATTAAAGGGTTAGAATGTGTAATAGTTTGAATTAATCTAATGATATTAGAAATTGGAGTTAATAAACTAGGAAACGGAATATATGGCTGCTTTTTATTAGTACGTTGCCAAAAATATAAATTTGACTTGACTATAACTGAACCTTTCATTAAATATTTGGCAGAACATTTTTCATAGAAAAGCAAAGACTTTAGATCACAATCCATGATAAGTGAACTCTCAATTTGTTGCCAAGGATATTTATTGTTATGATCCAACCATTTCGAAACTTGTGATATTCTTATGGCTTCATAGTAAGATTCAATTACTGGATAGCCAATACGCCATTACAATTTTTTTTGACCATAATTGATCTGTTTAACCTAGTATGTTTACCAGAATGTATACATTTGTTGATTAAAGATTGAAAACGTGTAAGCAACACCGTTGGAAAGGGAATAGAGATGGATTGTAAACTATAGTTAATTCTTGGCAAGATGACCATTTTAATAGTGGCCACTCTGCCTGAAAAGAACAAGCAAATACCACTCCAAGCTTTTATGGACTTCTCACCTTTGAGAAACGCTTTACCTAGATTAATAACAGGCATCTTATTGATGTCTTCACAGAATGTAATTCCTAGATGTTTAAAAGAATTTGGATGCCAGTTGTATGGAAATTTTGTCTCCAATTATTCCCTATTCTTATTGGAGATCTTAATTGTAAGAATCTCAGATTTTGAAGCATTTAGTTTATAGTTGGATATGTACGCAAATCTAGAAATAATTTGTTCCAAGTGGTTCAAAGATTGACTGGGCGAGGTAAGGGACAGAATAATATCATCAGCAAATAAGGTGGTCTTGTGCACTCTCTCTCCCACCCTCACCTCTCCAATATTAGATGAATTTCTAATAGCTAAAGCTAATGGTTCAATCAGAAGGGTAAAGAGAATGGGGGAAAGAGGGAATCCCTGCCACGTACGATTAGTGATTTCAAAACTTTGAGAAAGAAAATTCATACCCGCGACTGAAGCTGAAGGAACCGAGTAAAGAGCCCCTATTGCATGTGAGCCAAAATTACCAAAACCCATTTCAGACAGTGTCAATTTCATGTACTCCCATCCCACCCAATCAAAAGCTTTTTCAGCATCTAAAGAAATAAACAGGGTGGGAGCACAAGTGCACTTAGAAATAGATATTAAATTCATAAGTTTTATTACACTGTCTGAGCCGTGTCTTCCAGGAATAAAGTCGTCTTGATCTGTAGATATCAAGGTATGGATTATATCTACCAGTCTAGTAACCAAAATTTTAGAATAGAGTTTCAAATCTGCATTCATTAATGAAATGGGTCTATAGCTAGCACATTTTTGAAGATCTTGATTTTTTGGGGAATAACAATAATTGTAGCTTTTAACATTTCCTGTGGAATTTTGCCCAAACACATAAATTCATTAAATAGACCTTTTTAAAATGGAGTTAAGACTAAGTTAAACTTTTTATAAAATAAGTTGCTATATTTATGTTTAAGAGTGTTTTTATTATATTGTTTTAAATAGCCTTTATTTAATTGCAGTTATTTTCTACTGCCACTTTTGGTATTGGTTTCCACCTGGAAACAGAGTGAGCACCATCCCACAGCTCACACTGTTAAGTTGTGTCCATCATCTTGTGTGTGTGTCTCTTTTTATGTTTTGCCTGCAAAACGCTTACGGTGTGCGTAAGATATTGAATTTTAACTTTTCATGTTTTATGCATATGATTTTGATTAATGTTTTTTGATTTGGAGAATCCATGACCTAGATAGACAGGGTGGCCTTATGCATCTTCTGGGTGGGATTATTAGCTGAGGACCCTTAGAAGCTCCACGGACCCTTGTGACAGGTGTGGGAGGTTGCAGACCCCCCTCTGATAAAGGTTTAGTTCCCTGTGTTTGAGGACTCCTCCTTCAGTGGGGGTTGAAGAAGGTCCTCCTCTGTTGCCTGGACCTTTTGAACAGTGCCCTGTATAGGACAAGGACAAAGGAGCCCTCAAAGTGTGTGTGTGGGGGGGGGGGATATACAAAGACCTTACCTGCTCTCTCATGAGGGCATGATGTGGCACAGAACAGGCCCTGGACTTCAGTAAACAACATTTTCGGGTTGCTTGTTCTTCCATGTAGAGAACACTTTCCTGGCATTTCAGTTCTGGCCTGCCATTAGTTTATAAAGATATATGTGTAATAGCAAAGAGTGAAAGAGGGATGGGAGGAAGGAGTGAGAATAGAGACATTACAACCACACAACCTTAGATAATCCAATCTTCAGTTAGTGCCTCCTTCATGTTCATGATGATGATTCTTGATAATGATACTTCACATATGTGTGATTTTTTCCTATACAGCAGTGGTCCTTTAACTGTACTTCTATGTTAACTGGAAGCAGGGGCACCGCACTGCACATCCAGCTCGCTCAATCTACCTAATATCTTCACCCAAATCTATCATCGAGCACTCATTTTATCAATGACATCAATGGTGATTGTCAAGCAACTTGTATTTTTATTTTTTGTCCCCAAGATCTGATCCCAAAGGTGAAATAAAGGTGTGTTCCTAGTATCTCCACATGGAAACAGCCTACTACACATATCTCAGCCCATTAAGAAGCTGCCACGCGAAACATATTCATTTTTGGGGCACCTATTATATTTTCTTGTTTTATACAGCAAATGTTTTGTTTTAATTTGACACAATAAATATATCTTATTGTAATATGTGGTTGATCTGAATTATTACTATATATACCGGAGTGGCATAGAGGTCTAGTTTGGATTAAGGAAGTTCTCTGTTCTCCCTTTAATATTTATGTACCTAAATGACCTGAAATAAATTCTATCTGATTAGAATTATTACACATACCTGTCAATGACCAAAACTGGATCCCTTTAGATACTAAAAGTACTTTACAGACAAGAAATACTTTACAGACAAGAAATAAAACCAGTCTTTTACCAAATAGACATTCCTCTTCTGAGGGAGTTATATCCTGCATGTCATGCCTGTTGATCAGTTTGATTTAGCTAGCCTAGCAGTGTAACCAAAATGTTTACAGTATGCCCATTTGGCACCTTAGCACTATGCCTTACAAACCACCATGTTCCCATATGGGACTTTCTAGACGAATTATGTTATAAATTTGTAGAGGGTATTGTCATAACTCAAGTTGGCCACTAGTTGTGCTTACCAGGAGGGACTGGATCACAGTAGCAGCCATTTTACCATGAACATGGCCCAAGTTAATCTATGTCATATTGGTGGTGCACCAAGTGCCCTCCTGAGACTAATATACTCCCCAAACAACGATATCCAGGGGAGTAACAGTTCTGGGCCTAGGAGACCCAATGTTATACTGTTATTGTTATGTATTCACGGAAAAGGCAGCTTACCACATCACCATTAATAAAGTTGACAATTACGCATGAAGTGGATTGGTGTGGTATCCGGTGTCTACCCTTCAGTACCAGGGAACAGGAGTTACAGAATCTGAGACTAAGTGACTAAAACAGGTGAGACAATAGGGCTAAGAGGACACATAACATACCCGTAATAAAGTACTATTCCACATAAGCGGGTTATGATTATGTGCACCTTTACGCATTGGCTAGTAAAATCTGTTAACCTGACCATGATAAAGGGATGGGGAGTGAAGCAGCCATATTGTACTGGGGGTAGCCATCTCTGTACATATTGCGACACATAAGGAGGTCAACCATCTGGTCTCCCAGGTTATCACTCAGGTAAACACACTGGAGTGATAACGGTCAGAACAAAGGGGTCTTTACAGACATTGAGGCACCTCTCAGGGGCAGATCTGACAGAGTTTCCTGGCCTTCACTTGAGGGGCTAACTATCCATCTGGAAGATGTACACAGGTCGCCAGTCAATCTTCAAATGAGCCCCTTACCCACGCCCAGGGGGCCGGCTTTGGGGACAAGGCTGGCTGTTCCCAGGGATTTCCCTTAGCCCATTGACCAGGACTAATAGGAAGTCTCAGAGACCAGTTACTATGGGTCAGCATATGTACAGGAGGGCGCATATGTACAGGAGTTAGCCACCCCCAGGTCTTTGATGATGACGGCATATAACCTGTCCAATGTAAAATAAAAGGTCTTAATTTTCTCCATCATGATTATGGTGTTAGAGTGAATTATTGTCCAAGCTTGCAGTCTGCTACAGTAATGTCTGATCCAGACTTACTGTAGATCTCCAGAAGCATCTCTGGGCACTGCTAGTGATTGGGAGAGCCCTGCCAGGGCTGGCTGCATCCATCATTCGGTCCAGAGTCATCCCAACAGAGCTATTCCTGCAGTAAATAGGGGTAGGGAGTGCCTTTCATATCTCACTCAAAGAGCAGGTCATGGCAGGTATCAGAAAGGGCTAGTTCCTCTGTTGCCAATCTTGCTGTCCTGTTAGGAACATACCTGAAACTCCAGCGGACCCCAAGCTGACAAGAGCTAAAAAACCCTTGCAAAACAGAATATTAAAGAAATAGCAGTTGATGACCTTAACTTCAATATGGATGGTATTAACATAACAACTATCTGTCTTCAAGGATGTTATAGAGGCAGATGCCCTCACTTTACCATTTCTGTACTTTAAATGACTCCTAGAACAAGAGTGGAGATCACAAGACAAGCACCTAAGAGCCTCTTACCGGAACTTTCCTGACTTTACACAATTGTATTGTTTTTTTGTTTTCTTTTCCCACTGTATTTTGTAGTTGGTAATTATGAGTCAGTCCAGTGGCAACCACACTCAGTGTACATCATGCCACATGCAAAGTGCCTTGCAAAAGTATTCACCCCCTTGGCATTTTTCATGTTTTGTTCCCTCACAACCTGGAATTAACATGCATTGTTTGAGGATTTGCATCATTTAATTTACAGAACATGCCCACAACTTTGAAGATGTTTTTTTATTATTATTATTGTAAAAAGTCAATGTGCATAACTATTCACCCCCCTAAAGTCAATACATTGTAGAGCCACCTTTTGCGGCAAACACAGCTCCAAGTCCCTTTGGATAAGTCTCTATGAGCTTGCCACATCTTACCACTTGGATTTTTGACCATTCCCCCTTGCAAAACTGCTCAAGCTCCTTCAAGTTGGATGGTTTGCGCTTGTGAACAGCAATCTTTAAGTCTGGCCACAGATTTTCTATTGGATTGAGGTCTGGGCTTTGTCTAGAACATTCCAACACATTTACATGTTTCCCCTTAAACCACTCAAATGTTGCTTTAGCAGTGTGTTTGGGTCATTGTCCTGCTGGAAGGTGACCCTCCGTCCTAGCCTCAAATCACGTACAGGTTTTGCTAAAGAATATTCCTGTATTTAGCACATCCATCTTTCCCTCAACTCTGACCAGTTTCCAAGTCCTGGCTGCTAAAATAGATCCCCACAGCATGATAGTGTTCTTTGAGTGATGTGATGTGTTGGGCTTGCGCCAGACATCGCGTTTTCTTTGATGGCCGAAAAGTTACATTTTAGTCTCATGAGACCAGAGCACCATCCTCCATTTTGTGCCATTTTGTTTTTTGCAGAAAGTAATGTTTTTTTTTCTGGCCATAAAATACCAGCTCTATGGAACATACGGCTTATTGTCGTCCTATGTACAGATACTCCAGTCTCTGCTGTGGAACTCTGTGCTGCCTCTCTGATTAATGCCCTCCTTGCCCGGGCCGTGAGTTTTGGTGGGCGGCCGTCTCTTGGCAGGTTAGCTGTTGTGCCATGTTCTTTCCATTTGGTTATGATAGATTTGATGGTGCTCCTGCGGATCATCAAAGATTTGGATAATTGTTTTATAACCTAACCCTGACTTGTACTTCTCAACAACATTGTCCCTTACTTGTTTGGAGAGTTCCTTGGTCTTCATGGCAATATTTGGTTAGTGGTGCCTCTTGCTTAGTTGTTGCAGCCTCTGGGGCCTTTCAAAAAAGGTGTGTATATGTAATGACAGATCATGTGACACTTAGATTGCACGCAGGTGGACATCATTTCACTAATTATGTTACTTCTGAAGATAATTGGTTGCACCAGAGTTTTTTATGGGCTTCAGAACAAAGGGGGTGGATACATACACACATGCCAATTTTCTGTTTTCTACTTCTAAAAAATGTTTTGTGTATATATTTTTCTCATTTCACATCACCAACTTAGACTATTGTGTTCTGATCCATCACATAAAATTCAAATTAACAAAACATTGAACTTAAGGCTGTAATGTAACAAAATAGGTAAAAAGTCAAGGGGGTGAATACTTTTGCATACCTCTGTAAGAGGTGTGAGCATGTTACCTCTCTTGAAGCTCAAATTGGAGAGCATGGATGGATTGCACCTTAATGACGAGGGTGCTAGTGTGTTAGGGAATAGGATAGTAGAAAGGCTGGAGGAGTTTGTAAACTAGTAGGTTAGCGGATGGACTAGATAGAAGTAATAGGTTAGAAAGTATAGAGGGGATAAGGAATGAATGAATTAGTCATGGGGTGGAGAAGGAGGGAGGGTTAATAGTGAATAGGGAGGAATTGCTATGTAACTCAAGAATAGTGGCAGACACTTCAAAACTGCAAACTCATACCAACATAAGGTGCTAATGCCAGGAGCTTGCCAGGAAAAATGGAACGAGTTAGACTTACTAGAAGTTAATAAGAAATTGGATTTAATAGGCATTACTGAAACATGGTGGGATAAATCTCATGACTGGACTGTTAATCTGGATGGTTATAACCTATTTAGGAAAGATAGGGGCAATGGTAAAAAAGAGGATGAGGGATTTGTCTGTATGTTAAGCCTGAATTTAAGCCTATAGTAAGAGAAGATATTTATGGTGGAACTTGCGGTAATGTTGAATATTTGTGGGTAGAGTAAATAGCGTAGGAGCAAATTCTAAGAGAATATTGGGAGGAGTATACTATAAACGCCCAAATATAATTGAAAGTGAGGAAATACAATTTTTGTCACAGATTGGAAATGCGGCTAAAAATGGTCAAGTTTTATTAATGGGAGATTTTAACTACCCTGAAATAAACTGGATAAATGAGACCAACAGTTCAGCTACGGAGAGCAGGTTCTTGAGTACACTATAAGGGGTCATTATCTGGCCCAGGTTATACAAGAACCTACTAAAAATGAGCCTATCTTGGGTTTAGTCATCACAAATAATATTGATATAGTATCAAATGTTGAATTAGGGTAACCTTTGGGAAACAGTGATCACAGCAAAGTCTCATTTGAGATTGAATTAAAAAAACAAAACTGTAAGGGGTCAACAAAAACTCTTAATTTTAAAAAGGCAGATTTTAACGTTCTAAGGGCAGCAATACAACGTACAAACTGGTGTTATGAACAGAAGAGCCCACTGGACTGTTTGGGGTTAATCATTTATTATCTGTTTGTTTAGAAGATACTAACAACTTGCTTAACAGTTATATCATGGGAGTAATAAGTGCATATAGTACTGTCATTGATTAACATTAAAATAATATATCTGTTTTAGAAGTACGATAGTAGGCTATGCTTAGATAATAAAGTTAATGCAGTCATATGTGGGGTATACAAAGGATTAAAGATTTTAAAGAATGTATATGGCTTTGAGAGGCAGCCACGCACGAATCCTCTAACTGTAGTCTGGAGGGGGGAAGTTTAGTTTTATAACCCTGTAAATTGAGATCTGGCAACTAGGAGATGGGGGATGTATCATGGGATAGACATCGCCCAGGATGTGAGAGTGTAACAAGCTATTGCCCACTAGAGGAGGGGTTAGGCATGTGGCGGGAGTGAGATCTTTCTGTGTTTTGATATATCTTTGTAACAATAAAGAAGTGTCAGTCTGATTTTGGACACATTACACAAAGGTAGTGTTGGAGTCTACTTGTACTAATCAAAGGTACATGGTGTGTGATTCTTAGATCCTTATGCTGTCATCAGAAGTGTCTGCTGGTGTCGAGATCTGAACAAAAAGTTGCGACCCATAGAGAGAGAGAATTGGTGAGCCCCCAAATCTGGAGGGTGTAACAACTGGGATAAAGAACTGATGGGTAAAAATACTGAACACAAATGTACAGTATAACATTTAAATCCTTACTAAATGTAGATATCTGTCACCGTATACGATGTGGGAATAAAAGTAAAGGAGTAAATCACATCCAATGTGGCTTAACAATGATTTAAAGATCAAGATATTGAGTCAAAAACAGGCATTTAAATTATACAAACAAGAGGGGACAGAGACTGCTTTATGTGAGTACAAGGAAACTAAAAATACATCAAAAGGGACTGGCTAAAATAGAAATGGAAAGGTTTGTTGCAAAGGAGAGTAAGACTAACCCTAAAATATTTTTTACATCTATTAATGAGAGGAAGACCAGGATGTAAGCTATAAGAACATTGTAATGTGAAACAGGCCATTTGATAATTAGTAACCAGAAAGTTATTAATACGTTATTTTAATCCATATATGCAAGGGAGGTACCAGTGGTTGGGACTGCAACAAAATGTGGCTACACTACCTTCACCAAATAATTGGTTAACGCAGGAAGAAATCCAAAAGAGGTTGAAAAAATCCAAAGAATTATAGACCTGCAACCCTCACTTCTGTAGTGGGTAAGCTCTTAGAAGGTTTAATAAGGGATAATATATTTGAACATTAGGAGTCAACATGGATTTATGAAGAACAGGTCATGTCAAACAAATCTAATTAGTTTCTATGAGGAGGTTAGTAGGAATTTGGATCAAGGCAACTCAGTAGATGTAATCTTTTAGGATTTTGCAAAGGCTTTTGATGTAGTGCCACATGCAAGACTATTGTACAAACTACGGATTGAGAGCTGGCTAAAAGACAGGAAACAACGGGTGTCGTAAATGAGTTCAGTATTAGGTCCTCTCCTTTTTAACACATTTATTAATGACTTAGAAGTAGGATTGGAAAGTATTGTCTCCATTTTTGCCAATGACACTAAGTTGTGCAAAGTAATTAAATCAGAAAGTGATGTACTTCCCTCCAAAGAAATTTGCATAAATTAGAGAAATAGGCAACTAAATGGCAGATGAGATTTAAAATTAATAAATGTAAAGTTATGCATTTGGGAAGGAAAAATAGCCATGCAATTTATAATCTTAATGGAGCGAAGCAAGGGGTATCAGATATTGAAAGGGGTTTGGGAGTACTTGTGGCTAGCTCAATGCCAAGCAGCAGCTGCAAAGGCGAATACAATATTAGCTTGTATTAAGAAGGGTATAGAAGCAAGGGAAGCAAATAGAATTCTGCCACTATACAAATCCCTAGTACACCCTCATTTAGAATATGGAGTACAATTTTGGGTACCACTTCATAAAAGGACATTTTAGAGCTGAAAAAAGTACAGAGAATTGCAACAAACTAATAAGGGAAATGGAGAGGCTAAGTTATGAAAAAAGACCAAGTTAAACTAATTTTCTCTAGAAAAGGCATCTAAGATGGGATATGATTACCATATATAAATACATCCAGGGTCAATATAAAGCTTTGGCAAGTGGACTTTTTGTGCCAAGAGGTTTTCAACTGACAAGAGGACATCCATTGAGGTTAGAAGTAAAAAGATTCCACCTTAAAGAGAGATGATGGTTCTTCACCTTAAGGCTGTTTAACTGTAAAATTCTCTACCAAAGGAGGTGGTGACAATGGATTCAATAGATAACTTTAAAAAGGGATTGGATATATAAAAAATAAAAAGGACATTCAAGTTATCCTGGTTAATTAGAGATGGAGTATTGATCCAGAGAGGAATCCGATCGCCAGTATCTGGGGTCAGGAAGGATTTTGTTTTCCCTTTTGAGACAATTGGCCAAGTTTCACTTGGATTTTTTTCTGTTTGCTTTCCTATGGTTTAATTAACATTTAACAATTAATCTAAAATGGACAAATACCACTAATAGTCTATTAAGGGCCGATAGCAGTCACCCAAAAATACAGATTGCAGGAATACTGGTTGGTCAGTACCTACGGGTAAAAATAAATTGTTCAAGACAGACTGACTTTGAAATAGAAGCCAGGGAACTTCAGAATCGTTTCAAAGAAAGAGGTTACAACAAAAAGATTTTAACTAAAGCATATCATAGAGCTAGAGATGTCACTAGAGATCAGTTACTAGTAGACAAGGTTAAACAACCTGATGCAATGGTGAGATGTATAGGCACATATAATGGGATGTGGCATGAAGTAAAGAGGATTTTCAACAATTACTGGTCTATCCTCCTAGATGATGATGATTTAAGGCCATTCCTTAGGCATAAAGCAAAGATCACCAGCAGACGGTCAACTAACCTAAGAAATATGTTACATAGCCATCTGGAGAAGCAACACAAACCCAGTTGGCTTAATAAGATAAAAGGTTGCTTTAGATGCCTGTCCTGTAAGGCTTGTATATATGTTAAAACCATGAAAACTATTCCTGCTTATGAAGAACAAAAGACATTTCCAATTAGACAACTGGTAACCTGCAAAACAGAAGGGGTGATATATTTAATGCTTTGCAAATGTGGCATGAGGTACATAGGGAAAACCTGTAGAGAATTTAGAAGAAGAGTCCTGGAACATGTGTACAATATCCAAAGAGAATATGATACACCAGTGGCGAATCATGTTAATAACAAACACAATGGAGATCTCAAAGTCATATCATCCATAGCAATTGATAATATTCAAAAAAACAAAGAAGGGGAGATAATGACAAAGAACTTTTGAAAAAAGAGGCACGATGGATATACAATTTAAAGACCAAGAAGCCCAATGGTTTGAATGAAGGTTTTCTTCTTCTCTCCCTTTATTTAAACCTCATATAATAGACTGGGGGATGGTTGTGATACCAATCATCATTATTTTTCATTTTTTGTTTCCATACTCTATTTTACACCGTTATTATTTGTCTCCATGCTGGGAATCAATAAGATGTTTTTTTATAACATATGGATAAAATAAGCACTAACAAATATGATTCTTACATTTTTTATTAAATGATAGAATTTGAAGATTTTATCAAATGTGGAAACTAGGTATCTTCCTGTGAAGACATCATGATTACTGTCTTTTCATTGGATGTCATCTTAATGACAATATAATATATCATTAAGCAATAGCAGGAATGAAATATATACCTCTTTAGTTCCTCCCAAATATGGAAAACATTTGTATAGTGTGAACGTAGGAAGACAAATGTCATCTCACTGCTGCTACCGTCATATAATTATCATAATAACTATAATCGAATAGGCATCTTATGCCCTATAATTATGGGAATAAAATGGACTATTTAGGGTACAATAGTTGGAATACTTAAATTACATGCACATATTCTTACCTAGAGATAACTATGGAGTTAAATTAAGGTAATAGTTCCAACCAACAATATTGTATAATTTGATATATTAGACACAACTTCTGTATTGTAATGTTTTGTGATCACTGGAAAAATCTCCAGATCACTTGTGTATTCTATATTCTCTAGGATGACTATATACACTATAGGGAGGTAATATACACTTACTTCCCCTTTTAAATATACCATTCTTACTAATATATGCCACTCTATTACATTTTCTATCTTTCACCTTCATTATGTTGTCCCACCATTGAGCTGTACAATATATGCCTGTCTTTTAAATAATGACTATTTTTAAACCTTTATGAATCAGATTTTACTTATTTTCTTACCATGACAACCGCCTTGCTATAAGAGAGCCCCTGGATGAAATCCAGGAAACGTGCATCGGGTTGACGCTACGTTTCCCACGCTCCCTTAGTCGCTGGCCGATGACATCATTACAGTGCATCTAGGCAGCACACGGGAACGCTAAGTTCCATTAGGATAGCTTTAACGTGATTATCTGCATCCAACGTTGTCAATACCCATCTATGAAATACCTATCAGAGAGGGATACATTTATGGAGCAGCAAACGTTATATCAGCATTAGTACTATCATTGTGACTTCCTCAATTTTTGGCTTTTCATATACAGTATATATAAACAACAATCATGTGTATGGACCTTAATTTCATATAAATCATCAATAGTGCATTATCAAGCACTTTAAGCACTTCCAGCGCCTTATTATCATGGGAAGACCCCCAAGTAACACTCAGTCACTTAACACTGTTCATCCGGTCTTTTGAGTCCTAATTCACTTTAGTATTAGTTCCAGCACTTAGCACTTTTTGCCCATTTTCCCTTTATCACTGTATTTAATCATATGGTTAATGTTATGATTAATGCAGTTTAGCCAGTAGAGGTATTAATATATTCATTATTAGGCAGCTGTGTGTGTAGTTTTTTATTACTTTCATTGGTTTTACAATAACTATTAAAAGCTAAGTTTTATTGGTTATTATTGACTACTAGCGACTTGCCCGTCAAAAAATGACGGCAATAAGATTGTAAGGCAGGTAATGCTGTTTGTGTGTGAAATTAATTTTGTTGGTGTACCAAGATCGTTCGGCGCTCATTGCGAGGCTCTTGGTTATTTGTGTGCTATGAGCAGCTTTGTGGTTTTTTTTTGTATGCCAATGAATAATTAATAAATTCATATACTTTACCTACTGTGAAGTAATATATGAAGGAAGCATTGTGTTGAAGAGCTGGCAATCTTTTTTCATATTGCTGCAGCATTAGTGGTGTGGAGCTGCTGTGTAAGTGTCATGAATGTGTGCAGTGTGTAGTGTAATAGTGTGCGTGCACGAGGAAAAGGCGTTAGGGTAGCTGTGTACTTCCGGATTGTGTAAGTTAGTGTTCTAAAATGGCGCCTAATGTGTGGTATGCGGCTGTGGCTGATTTAGCGTCCTTGTTTTCGGATGTCGTCCGATTTTCTCAGAAAATTCGTATGTGTTTGGTGGTGTTTTGCGTGTTTAGGGTCCTTTAGCCTCGTTTTCGTTTTTTCCCGCTGCCATTTTTTGTGTCGCTTAAGTGATTTTCGGGTGTCTAAACTCTGTAATTTGGGCTTAAATGGAGGTGTTACTTCACTTACTTCCTGGGTGCCTCTTCTTGCTGTGGGTAATGTTTGTAAGTGTTTGTTGTGTGTATTTATTGTGTTTCTAATGTTTTTAGGGTCGCGCGGGTTGCGTCCTTGTTTTCGGATCTCATACGTCTTTTTCTGAAAATACGTAGGTTTTTGGTGGTGTTTTGCGTCTTTAGAGTCCTGTAGCCTAGTTTTTTTCGGTGGCCATTTTTTCTCTTGCTTAAACTCTTTTATTTAGAGTGAAATTGAGATGTAACTTCAGTTTTCGAGGTCCTGGGTGCCTCCCCTTGCTGTAGGTAAGCTTTTTATGTATTTGTTGTGTGTATTTATTGTGTTTTTAATGTTTTCATGTGCGCAGGTTTCCTGCTCGTATTTGTTTGTCGTAAGTCCGTAAATTTTGCGAGGTCCGCAGTTGCTGGCAAGGAGCGCCATCGGCTCTCCATGCCAGCAACTGAGGCCCTCGCTTTGAGCCTGCAGCGTTAGCAACAACTAGCCTGCCCACAACTATATATGTGATAGTAGATTCTTAGGAGTGCACCACTACAAAGGGATTTTCTTTCCTTTTCTTTCCCATTTAACAATTTATTTACATATTGTAGATCAGAGGAGATTCTAAAAGGTCGAACTTGATGAACTAAAAGTCTTTTTTTCAACCTCAATTACTATGTAACCATGTAACATCTGGAATTCAGCGACACACACTCTATCCATAGAACAAGGTGGCATAAGCTCAGAGAACCTCCATGGATGTTTGTGATAGCAAGAGCTTTCTCCAGACCATCAACCCTCACAAGGGCTTAACAAAAGTCTCCAAATTGTCCAAACTGGGTACTAGGTTCTAGTTTCCCCACAAAACATGGAACCAGACATAGCCTCCTAAATCCATGGGATCTTCCCACTCTCTCGACTCAAGAGAGGGATTTACTTAACTCTAAAGTTTCAATACAGGAAGGTAAAAGGGTTAAATGGAGCTTGAGGGTAGGTAGGGATCCGGGTCCAGATGGATTCACTAACTTTTATTTAAAAAAATGGGCGGATCTTCTCGCTCCCCATTTGCATAATCTATACAATAAGATCCTAGAGGTTCATCCGGTCCCCCCAGTACGCAACCAAGCAGCTTTGGTCTTTTTCACGAAGGACGGTTGCGACACTCTTGAGGTTAAAAACTACCGACCCATCTCATTGTTAAATGGGGACATCAAGATTTTGCGAAACTCATAGCCGACAGAATAGCCCAATTCCTCCTTAGATAAGTTTATAATATAACATGTTAGTAGTATTTTTCTGTAGGGTCCTGGTTCTGTTTTTTTTGTAGTAGGTGTTGGCTGACAGTTGTCTGTTGGCTTCATTTATGTAGTCCTGAGTATTCATGATAACAACTGCACCTCCTTTGTCTGCCGGTTTGATGATGATGTTGGGGTGCAAGTCTCTTTTATATTGTGTTGTTATATTGGATGCAGTTCTCAAGCAAACATTTTCTATATAACAACTACCAAACCTGAAACAAAAACGTGCCTGTAAATTATGTCAACACATTTGTAATGATGACACAGCCACACATAACAACAAGACTTATAACAGCAAAGGATCATATTCATGTACACCATCTAATGTGGTTTATATAATACAATGTACTTTATGTGACACAGGCTGTTACGTTGGAGAAACTAGCCAAAAAATGCATTTAAGGATGAATTTACACAGGCATTCAATAAGAAAACATAATAAAGACAGTTATTGTAGCCCAGTGGGGCACCATTTTAGCCAGAATGATCACTCCATCCAAAACTTAAAAGTCAAAATACTCAGAGGAAAATTTAGAAACATCAAAGAGAGCAAAGCATTCGAAATAAAGATGATCACATTCTTCAACACTAAAAATATAGGACTTAATATAGACTTGGATTTTCTAACACATTATCAGAATTTCATGTGGTTTTTTCATCTTATACCATAACAGACTTAGCACTCTTAGTGAGGTGTTTGTCCAACAGGAAAGATATCACTGTGGACTAAAATGCTCTGCTTTTTCATGTATATATTGATGTATATGTGTATATAATATGCGTTTATATGTTTCCTTTGCTATGTTGTGTTTATTCCCCATACCTGATATGCCAGATGCTGCCTCCACTCTCTCTGCATCTGCTGTTATTATTTAAACTGAGGGTTCCATCTCATGTTAGTATTGCTTGAGACTTTGATAAAGAGAGGTTGAACCTCTCGAAAGCTTGTCATTATAAATAAGACGTTTGTCCAATACAAAAGGTATCAAATTATATTGCCATACTCATTATTAATCTATATATATATATATAGATTAATAATTACTAAATTACTAGATTACTGGACATTCACGGCTGCTTTACTCTTCAATATATATATATATATATACTTATACTAGCGACATGCCCGTCAAAAATGACGGGGCAATACAATTTGAAGCCATAGCAATACTGTTTGACACAAACCTTTTTGTACTGTGAGGACCTTCAGCGTTCATGCTGAGCCTCTTGTATCGTCTATTTTTGCTCCTCTGAGCACCTTCATCACTCATTATAAAGAGAGATATAAATTTATATATATTTACTTAATCAATAATGAATTATCAGTTCTTGAATAAATTAATATACTTTACCTATTTGTAATTAATATATCCTGTAATCAATAGCCTGAAGACGCTCCTTGTCAGCAACTGCGGCCCTCGCAAAAAAGTACGAGACACGTTACGACCAATTACGACCTCGCAAAAATCGTCCGCAACCCGCGGACATGAAAAAATGAAAAACACAATAAATACACACAACACATACATAAAAAGCTTACCTACAGCAAGAGGGAGCATCCAGGACCTCAAAAAATGAAGTTACACCTCAATTTACCTCAAAATAAAAGAGTTTAGACACTAAATAATTTGAGAGCGAGAGAAAAAATGGCCGGCGAACAAAATGAAAACGAGACTACAGGACTCTAAACACGCAAAACACCACAAAACAGCTACGGATATTCCGCTACAGCCGCATACCACACATTAGCCGCCATTTTAGAACAATAACTTCTACAATGCGGAAGTACACAGCTACGCTAACGGTTTTGTCTCGTGCACGCACACTATTACACTACACACATTCATCACGCTTACACAGCAGCTCCACAGCACTAATGCTGCAGGAACATCAAAACAGATTGCCAGCTCTTCAACAGAATGCTTCCTGCATATATTGTGCGGGTTGTCAAAAGTTGTTGCTAACGCTTTGGCTCCTCTCTATATTTTTTTAAATACTAATTAATGAATTAATTGAATAATAAATATAGTTTATCATTTTCTAATTAATATAAGTAAAAATCAACAGCCTGAAGAGGTAACAATCTCTTTTTATTGTCCTGCAGCATATAATGTCCAGTTGGACTGTTGGTGCCCTGAGGAGATAGTTTTATGAATGTCCCAACTGTACATTAGGAATAGGCTGCGAGCGCGAGGGCAAACCGTTGGTTTATTTGTGTAAAGAGCTACTTTAGATTTTTAATGTTGTTAGTTGCAAGTTAGGGTTGTAAAATTTAGTTGTTTGTCTATGTGTTACGCGGTTCGCAAGCATTTGCCGTCCATTGTAATAGTGTATTATGTACCTCGTACGTTCGTGGGTGAAAGTGGTATGCGTTTTGCAGTGTTTTGCGCGTCCAGGGTCGTGTAGCCTCGTTTTCTTTTTGTTTGGCCAACATTTTTTTTTCCGCTTAGTCAGATTTTTGAGTGCTGAAAGTTGCCAAAATTGAATTAAATTTGCTTTCTACCCCACTCCCAGACATCCTGGATGTTCCCCCGTGCTGTGTGTGATGTTCTTGTTGTATTTTTATTTTATATTTTGTGTGTTTTTCGTGTTTTTTGCTTTGTGCGTTTCGGCCGTTAACTTTGTATTTTTCCTATCTCATGTTTTTTTTTCCAAGTCCTGCATCTCAAATTTTTTTATTTCTAAGCCTCCGTTCGTTAACTGCTTGCAGCCTAAGGCAATCCCACGTTTCCTACGTGTTTGGAGGCGTGTTTCAATGTGTGATCGTCTTGCATCGCAAGCCTTGCAGGAGCGCCTTTGGTGCTCCTTTCTGGCTAAGTTCAGAGTGTTTCATTGCCTCCACTGCTCGCCCAAGTGCTGCAAGTTTTAGTGTCTTAATGGCTCGCCTCGCAGGCGTTGAGTGCCAAAGGTGCTCATTGCTTAAGTGCTTCAAATTAACTGCTCGCCTCGCTACGCGGGGCTATGAGCACCAAAGTCGTACGCACCACACAAAGCGTGACGCAGTCTCGTAGTTTGACATATATAATATGTGATATATATATACAGTGCCTTGCAAAAGTATTCACCCCTAATTGGCATTTTTTGTTGCCTCTCCACCTGGAATTAACATAGATTGTTTGAGGATTTGCATCATTTAATTTACAGAACATGCCCACAACTTTGAAGATGTTTTTTTTATTATTGTGAAGCGAACAACAAATAGGACAAAATAACAGAAAAAGTAAATGTGCATAACTATTCACCCCCCTAATGTCAATACTTTGTAGAGCCACAATTTGTGGCAATCACATCTCCAAGTCGCTTTGGATAAGTCTCTATGAGCTTGCCACATCTTACCACTGGGATTTTTGCCCTTTCCTCCTTTCAAAACTGCTCCAGCTCCTTCCAGTTGGATGGTTTGCGCTTGTGAACAGCAATCTTTAGGTCTGACCACAAATTTTCTATTAGATTGAGGTCTGGGCTTTGACTAGGCCATTCCAACACATTTACATGTTTCCCCTTAAACCACTGAAGTGTTGCTTTAGCAGTGTGTGTGGGGTCATTGTCCTGCTGGAAGGTGAACCTCCATCCTAGCCAAATCACGCACAGAGTGGTACAGGTTTTGCTCAAGAATATCCCTGTATTTAGCACCATCCATCCTTCCCTCAACTCTGACCAGTTTCCCAGTCCCGGCTGCTGAAAAACATCCCCACAGCATGATGCTGCCACCACCATGTTTCACTGTGGGGACGGTGTTCTTTGTGTGATGTTTTGGGTTTGCGCCAGACATAGAGTTTTCTTTGATGGCTGAAAAGTTCAATTATAGTCTTATCAGACCATATCCCCTTCCTACATACATTTTGAGGTTCTCCCACAATCCTTTTCGCAAACTCAAAATGTTTTGCGGCTCGCAAGCATTTTCCGTAATTGGTAATAATGTATTTTTTATTTTGTTACCTGTGTGAAAGTGCTACTCGTTTTGAGTCCCGCGTGTCTGCCATAAAGCCCAACTCTATGGAGCATATGGCTTATTGTCGTCCTATGTACAGATACTCCAGTCTCTGCTGTGGAACTCTGCAGCTCCTCCAGGGTTATCTTAGGTCTCTGTGCTGCCTCTCTGATTAATGCCCTCCTTGCCCGGTCCATGAGTTTTGGTGGGCGACCATCTTTTGGCAGGTTTGCTGTTGTGCCATGTTCTTTCCATTTGGTTATGATAGATTTCATGGTGCTACTGGGGATCATCAAAGATTTTTTATAACCTAACCCTGACTTGTACTTCTCAGCAACATTGTCCCTTACTTGTTTGGAGAGTTCCTTGGTCTTCATGGCAGTGTTTGGTTAATGGTGCCTCTTGCTTAGGTGTTGCAGCCTCTGGGGCCTTTCAAAAAAGGTCTGTATATGTAATGACAGTTCATGTGACACTTAGATGGCACACAGGTGGACATCATTTCACTAATTATGTGACTCTGAAGGTAATTGGTTGCACCAGAGCTTTTTATGGGCTTCATAACAAAGGGGGTGAATACATACTCATATTCCAATTTTCTGTTTTCTATTTCTAAAAAATAGTTTTATGTATATATTGTTCTCATTTCACTTCACCAACTTAGACTATTGTGTTCTGATCAATCACTTAAAATTCAGATTAACAAAACATTGAACTTAAGGCTGTATTGTAAATAGACAATGAGTATTCTCATGTACAATACATGTACAAAAAACACACAACATTACATCAATACAATAAATACAGTTACAATACATAAAAAAATACAATACAGTTCAAATATACCCCTATCTACAATACATTAACCCTATCTACAATGCATTATCCCTATCTGCAAAACATTAACCCTATCTACAATACTTTAACCCTATCTACAATCAATTAACCCCTAACTACAATCAACATTAACCCCTAAATACAATACATTAACCCCATAACTAAAATCATTCAGGGGCAGAGCCGGAGAAGACAAGAAGATGGACGGGGACATGCTGGAAATGTGAGTTTAATATTTAGAATGTTTTTATGTTTGTGTTATGTTTATTAATTTTTTACTAATTTTATCTTTTATCCTAGTGGTGGCTGATCTGCTGAAGGGACAACTGGCAAGGTAAGTGGGCTTTACTATTCTATTTTAGGTTAGATTTAGGGTTTTTGTAATGTATTTAGTTAGAGGTTAAATTGATTGTAGTTAGGGGTCAATGTTTTTAGTTAGGGGGCTAATGTATTTTATTTAGGAGTTAATGTTGATTTTAGTTAGGGGTTAATTGATTGCAGATAGGGTTAATGGATTATAGATAGGGTTAATGGATTGTAGATAGGGGTATATTTGAACTGTATTGTATTCATTGATGTATTGTAACTGTATTTTATTGTATTGATGTAATGTAATGTAATTTTATGTGTTTTTGTGTACATGTATTTTCTTTTCAGGTCCTTAGTTGTTGTTTTTTTGTGTAACTTAGCTTTCTTTTAATTTTAATAACTTCTTTTTTTTTTTTTGGTAATGTCCTTTTTATTTTGTGCAATGTCCTTTTTTTATTTTCTGTAATTCTAGGATTTATTATTTTCTGTAATTAGGTGTTTTTTTTTGTTTTTCTGTAATTAGTGGGGTAATGAGGATTTTATCATGGTGGTAGGTAGGCAGTGTAGGGTTTAACAGGGTAGAGGGGGGTTAACAATGTAGGGTAGGATAGGGTTTACTGGGTACATTCAGGGTTAAATAGGCCCAGTTAAGGTTAAATAGGACTAGATAGGCTTACATAGGTCTAGATGGGGTTAAATAGGTCCAGATGGGGTTAAATAGTACTAGATAGGGTTAGATAGGCCATTTAGGGTTATTGGGTCCAGGTAGGCTTAACGAGGTATAGTTAGGGTTAAGGGGTTAATGGGGTATAGTTAGGGTTAATAGTGTAGTGTTTATACTTTGATTCATGAGGGACCTGGAGGACCCTCATGGCACTTATGGTGTTATTATAGGGGTTAATTAGTGTCCTATATGGGTCTATATAGACCCCTATTGGCCTAATGGGGTTAATTAGTGTCTGAGACTGATAGGGTTAATTGTGGGCTCATGGGGCTCTGTATAAAGCCCCATGAGGTATAGCAGTCATTAGGGGCTCATGGGGCTCTGTATAGAGCGCCAAGAATGATAGGGTTAATTAAGGGCTCATGGGGCTCTGTATCGACTACCAACAATATCATTGTTAAATGGGGACATCAAGATTCTTCATAGCCAACAGAATAGCTCAATTCCTCTTTAGACTCATTCATAAAGACCAAGTTGGATTCATCCCTTTCAGACAAGCAAATATACAGTCAATTGATATTTCACTAAGCTATCTCTACATTCAGCTGTGTGAGTAGAAAAAGCTGTACAGTCCCAATGACTCAGTCTGATAGTTCCCGTAAAAGATATTCAACCACTAAAATGTTTATGCCTAGGTGCACTGTCAAACTATAATATATGTCACATTACACTGCAATACTCTGATTATTCACCTGGTAAAACTGGACATTATATATATTTTTTATTATTTTTTTTACATGGAAGAATTTAAATATTCTTTAACCTCTTTTACCAATTTTTTTAAATGTCAGACTTATACAACGTGAAACCAACCACAACCTCTTAATGCCCAGAGGGAAGGATAATCCTTCATGCCATGGTTCCCCAGAGGTTTCCTCCACATGAGTTTTTTCCTCTCCTGAGTGCTGAAGAACAGCTCTTTGTGAGTCCAGAGGTAGAAATATAAACATATATGTGGCCATCTTATAATGATATTGAGGACCAACCCACGCTTGGTCTGTAAATCCCTTATCTTTCTGACAAGGATAAATCTTATCTTTTTATGTCCTTGAATTGGTTGATGTTGTCTGTTGATATCATGTATGGATATAGGTTGGTTAAATTATACATGTTCTGCTAATTTTTTGAACTACTAAAAAGAATGAGAACTAATAGCTGAGAAGGAGGTACCATAGCTTCCAACAACATCAGTTAATGGTTTTATGCTATTTCTGACCTCTCATTCTCTGACAGGGTATGTAATGAGTTGTATCACAACCCAGAGGGAAGGGGGGCACATTCACCCCAGGGGGTCTAGATTCACCCAAAAACCTCCTGCCTTTTTGGGCTACATTCACCCCAAAACCACGTGCCTTTCTGCCAGAGGAATCCACCCCAGTATTGTGAGGTTTATGTTTCTCGGGAACCCAGCATGCAAATCAAGACCACCACTCAGGTAATCAGGAACACATGACTAGAGGATCAGCCCAGCCAGTGCCATCTACTCTTCAGTGAAGAACAATCCTACCCGTTAATGCATCTGGCCCCAGTCCCTTTCTTCTTAGGACCCAGCAAAGAGATTCAGAATACAAGTGATAAATAGCACAGTAAAATAGTAAAAAGTGTTTCCTCTAGAATGAAAGCCAATCAGGAGCCAATCAGGAAGAACCTGGCCATGTGAGCTTGTTCCTGTCCACAAGTATCCTCAGCCCACCAGGGAGTAGAGCAAGTCACAGGACCATATAAAGAAGTTCCTTTGGGTAGCCAGAATGTTTGGAGATGGTATACCTTTTAACAATAGGTAGAGGGCAAGGGAGACAAATGACCAGTTTATTCTAGTTGAGGCCATTGTTGGCCAGACACAAGAGCACCAATCATGAAGCTAAATGGTAGTCCCTGGAAACCCAACTGGACTGGATGAGTAGTCTCAGTCTGTCTGTAATTCTCTCTCTCTCTGTTTCTTGTTCTCTGTGGCTCTCTTATTCTCTCTTTGTGACTTGTACTCTCTCTCTCTATCTCTCATATTGCCTGCCTCTTCACCCAGGCACCATGCATCTAGATAGATAGATAGATAGATAGATAGATAGATAGACATAGGCAGCTTCATAATATAGACTAGTAGTTTTGTCATGACAGTTTGCTTTTAATTTGATAATGAAAATGGTTTCTATTTAGTGCAAAAAACATTTGTTAGTATATAGTTTATATACAATGTTTGTTTTACAAATTTTTATTTATTTAAGTAGTCTGTGTGCTGAAGGACAAATCCTCCCACACACCCACACTTTATTGTTCCCTATAATCTCTTTTTCTCTCCCTCTATAATCTCTCTTCCTCTCTCCTCTTTCTCAATAAAGTTTATTAGAAAAAAACAACAACTCCTGGCTCAGTGTGCTGGGTGCAGAGCCTCAGCCATCTCAGTACTCTGTATGTTGCTGACTACCCTGTGTATATCAGACAAGCTGAAAGGAAGGGTCCTAGAGTACAGCTTGTATTCTATATTTACATAAGGAATCTGCATCCCTATGAATGACCTCCTTCCAGGCTCCTAGAGTACAGCTTGTATTCTATATTTACATAGAATAAGACATCTGTATCCCTGTGATGGATCTCCTTCCAGGCTCGTAGAGTACAGCTTGTATTCTATATTTCTAAAGAATAAGGCATCTGCATCCCTATGAAGGACCTCCTTCCAGGCTCCTAGAGTACAGCTTGTATTCTATATTTACATAAGGCATCTACATCCCTATGAAGGACCTCCTTCTAGGCTCCTAGAGTCCAGCTTGTATTCTATATTTAAATAGAATAAGGCATCTGCATCCCTATGATGGACCTCCTTCCAGGCTCCTAGAATACAGCTGTATTCTATATTTACATAAGGCATCTACATCCCTATGAAGGACCTCCTTCCAGGCTCCTAGAGTACAGCTTGTATTCTATACAGCTTGTATTCTCCTTTAATGTTGCTGTAGGCCTCTTGGTAGCCTCCCAGACCAGTTTTCTTCTCGTCTTTTCAGCAATTTTGGAGGGAGCTCCAGTTCTTGGTAATGTCACTGTTGTGCCATATTTTCTCCACTTGATGATGACTGTCTTCACTGTGTTCCATGGTCTATCTAATGCCTTGGAAATTCTTTTGTACCCTTCTCCTGACTGATACCTTTTAACAATGAGATCCCTCTGATGCTTTGGAGGCTCTCTGTGGACCATGGCTTTAGTTGTGGGATGCGACTAAGAAAATTTCAGGAAAGACCAACTAGAGCAGCTGAACTTTATTTGGGGCTAATCAGAGGCACTTTAAATGATGGCAGGTGTATGCTGACTCCTATTTAACACGATTTGGAATGTGATTGCTTAATTCTGAACACAGCTACATCCCCAGTTATAAGAGGGTGTGCAGACTTATACAACCACATTATTTATTTTTCTTCCCGCCACCTAAAATATTTCAGTTTGTTTTTCAATTGAGTTGTACAGTTTATAGGTCACATTAAAGGTGGAAAAAGTTCTGAAATGATTTATCTTTGTCTCATTTTTTTACAGCACAGAAACCTGACATTTTCACAGGGGTGTGTAGACTTTTTATATCCACTGTATATATATATATATATATATATATATATATATAAACACACATATCATATAGAACATACATAGAATATACATTATATATGTACTTGTGGAGCTTGCAATCAACAGTTTTAGTACAGTTTAGTATAACAGATAACATCTGATTTTTTTAAATTCAAATGATACTATGCGCTTGTAGCCAGTTTAAGATGATGGAGTACAAGAGGTTGGGTGGTTTTTACTTCAGTTTTAGTTCTTGTATTGTCAAATAAAATAACTTGAGGTCTGCTTTTTAGGTTTTACTTCAATCAGTCTTCCTGTAGGAGCATTTAGCCAGTGTAGTGTTGTAAAAATGTATTCAAATATAGTATTGTTTTCCCCATTATTTTATTTTTTCAGTCATGTCCATCTCTCTGTGACCAAATGGACCACAGCACATCAGGCACATCTGTCTGCCACTACCCTCTGAGCTTCCTCAAGTTTATGTTCAATAACCTCATCTGTCGCCTCCTCTGTCATCCCCTTATTCGTATGCCTTACATTTTTTCTACATCAGTGTCTTCTCTTGGAGATCCTGTCTTCTATGCTGATTTGTTCTTTACTGTTTGCTTATCTATCCCTCTCGCTATCCCCCTCTCTTTCTCCATTCCTCTCTTTCTATCCCTGTCTCTCTCTATGGGATCATGTTTGTCTATTTCTACTAGCTGCCACAGCTATACGCCCTGATCTAACATGTTTTATATGCGTTCTATTTAATTATTGCATGTCATCAAGAAAATGCAAGCACTTCCCATCATAAGAATATAGAGCAGAACCAGCACCACCTCACCGGCATCAAAATAATATGTACGTAAAGAGACAGGGAACTTGCTGACCAAACAGGCATAGCAAACCACATCTACAACAATTAAATTCATTGATATATCAAGGGCATATTCTTTTAGGATCATGTGCCAGGTTGTGGGAACAGCACTTGGAGGGGAAAGCCATCCCCATATGCCTAGAGCCCATATCAGTCCGGTGTGGTTCCATAATTATATTTTTGTACAAATATTAAAAAGAGGTTATATGAATTATAACAGTAAAAAACAATCACTCACATTACTGTACCGCAAACCAAAAAATCAGACCCACATCTTAAAAATAATAGGTATCATTGTAGACACTCTATAGATTACAGCCAAGTAATCAGGTACAACTGCACCTGTTCTGACAGCAAAGACCAAGATAAGTAACTCTAAAACTTCAGGAGAGACTTTATATGTCAGGGATGCAATGCCAGGGTCACAATCACCCAAATACATTATGGAGAGCTACCAACATCACCAGAGGAAACCTACTGAAATATAATCAGCTACAAAACTGGAACTGGGTTCCTCTTCAAATGACATAAACTCCAACTTGAGGCTCTGTGCAAGTCATCAAAAGAACTATAAACAATACTACACACTGATGGGAAACTGATGGGGTATTCTACAGATAACCCCTAACCTGAAACGGCTAATAGTTTGAACTGCTTTCACCACTACAACAGGGGTCCCTCTCCATGCGCTACATATTTACACATATTAAAAAAAAAAAAAAAAAAAGGAGAAGAAGAACACTCCTATACCCAATTAATTCAAGCCCTAGGTAGTATATATACACCTAAAAGTAGTTGAGGATATAGAAATGTTTTAGAGACTACTGTATATACTGAGTATACAAAAAAATTGTAATTACTGGCAAAAACACATTATATCTTGGAAGACTCAGAGGAGATTCAAACATTTTCACTTGATGTGTTCGACGCTTTTGAAACTTTTTCAATTTTTTCCTGTGAAGTAAAAATCCATCTTAGTTGCCATGGTGAGTTGATCTTTTAGAGTACAAGTAAAAATGCAGGTCACTTTGATACTCTGTGTATTTTATAACTAAATTATCAACTTTAGACAGTCGACTTTCAGTGTAAAGAATTTATCTTTTTAAATATATCTTGGTGTTTAATATTCAAGGCACCCGCTCACCACAAAATTAAGTTATGTTTTACGTTAGCATGGAAACCTAATTATACAGTTATACAGTATACAGTGCTTGTTACTTTATTTAAATCAATTTATGAGATATTTAGCATTACGCATACAGTATTATGGAAATTAACAGCTCCTGAATACTATATAGCTACTTTGAGGTGCTAATTGCAACACAGCAATATAAAAAACTAGGAAATTGACCGTCAAAAATTACGGGAATAACATTTTAAGAGTGGCAATGCTGTTCGCCACCCAATGTGCGCACCTTCGGCACTCATCTGCCTCCTCCCTTGTGTCTCATTTCCTGCCTCCTCTCCCTCCCTTGTGTCTCTCCCCTCCTCTCCCTCCCTTGTGTCCCATTTCCCTCCTCGTCTCCCTCCCTTGTGTGTCCTTTTCCCCCTACTCTGCCTCCCTTTTGTTCCCTTCTCCCCCACCTCTCCCTCCCATGTGTGTCCTTTTTCCCCACCTCTCCCTCCCTTGTGTCTCCTTTTCCTCCACCTCTCCCTCCCTTGTGTCTCCTTTCCCCCCACTTCTCTCTCCCTTGTGTCTACTTTTCCCTCTACCTCTCCCTCCCTTGTGTGTCCTTTTCCCACTCCTCTCCCTCGTGTCTCATCCTCCTCCTCCCTTTCCCCTCCTATCCTCCCTCCTTCCCCCTCTCCAAAAAACCTCCCTATCTCTCCTTATCTTGATCCGCTGAGCTCCTCTTGCTGCAGCACGTCTTCTGCCTGTGTCCGGAATCGGCATATGCTAATGACGTGACGCGCATGTGACGTCACGTCATTAGCATATGCAGCTATGGTCACAGCAATTAGAGGAGCTAAAGCAGCAGGAGATCACCGGACCAAGGTGAGGAGAGAGGGGAAAGGGAGGTTTTTGGAGAGGGGGAAAGGAGGGAGGATAAGGGGGTTAGAAGGGAGGAGGAGGATTGCGGCCCTCACTGTCCCACGGGCAAAGGGGGTTAGGAGGGAGGAGAAGGATTGCTGCCCCAATGGAGGTTAGATTTCAAAGCCTTACGAGTTTCAATTACGAGTTTCGATGGGACCCACATTCCAGAAATAATGCACTATTAATAAATCTGTAAATAAACATAGTTACATAGTTACATAGTATTTGAGGTTGAATAAGTTTAACCTTTTTAGATGTCTTCTGATCCAGAGGAAGGCAAACAGAAAAAAAAAACATTGAAACTTGTGTCATAAGGGGGAAAAAGCTAAATTCCTTCCTGACCCAGAGACTGGCGATCGAATTTCTCCCTGGATCAAAATTCCTTTGCTAGTTATCTAGGATAACCTTGAATGCTCTCTTTATTCAAAAATATATCTAACCCCTTTTTAAAGTTATCTTTCAAATCGCTGTCACCACCTCCTTTGGTAGATGATTCCACAGTTTAACCACCCTTACTGTGAAGAACCCTTTTCTTTCTTTAAGGTGAAATCTTTTTTCCTCTAACCTCAATGGATGTCCTCTTGTCACTTGAATACCTCTTGGCACAAAAAGTTCACTTGACAAAGCCTTATATTGACCCTGGTTGTATTTAAATAAGGTAATCATATCCCCTCATAGACACCTTTTTTCTAGTGAAAATAAATTGATTTTGGTTAGTCTTTCTTCATAACTTAGCTGCTCCATTCCCCTTATTAGTTTTGTTGCCCTTCTCTGTACTTTTTGGAGCTCTAAAATTTCCTCTGTATGAAGTGGTGCCCAAAATTGTACTCCATATTCCAAATGCAGGTGTACTAAGGATTTGAACAGTGACAGAATTATATCCTCTTCCCTTGTTTCAATACCCTTCTTAATACATGCTAATATTTTACTTGCCTTTGCAGCTGCTGCTTGGCTTTGAGCACTGTTACCTAGGCGGTTGTCTACAAGTACTCCCAAATCCCTTTCAATATCAGATACCCCTATATTTGCTCCATTAAGATTATAAATTGTATGGCTATTTTTCCTTCCCAAATGTATAACTTTATACTTATTTGTATTAAATCTCATCTGCCATTTAGCCGTCCATTTATCTAATTTATGCAAATCCCTTTGTAGGTAAAGTACATAATTATCTGATTTAATTACCTTGGACAACTTATTGTCATCAGCAAAAAATGGAGACATTACTTTCGAGTCCTACGTCATTAATAAATATGTTAAAAAGGAGAGGACCTAATACTGAACCTTGAGGAACCCCACTTACCACATTAGTCCACTCGGAGTATGTTCCATTTACAGCAAACCTTTGCTTTCTGTCTTTTAGTCAGCTCTTGATCCACAAGGAGATATTTACTGCTATTCATTTATCCCTTAGTTTGCTCAATAGTCACCCAGGTGGCACTGTATCAAAAGCCTTTGCAAAATCCAAAAAGACTACATCCACTGAGTTGCCCTGATCCAAGTTCCTACTTACCTCCTCATAGAAACTAATTAGATTGGTCTGACATGACCTATCTTTCATAAATCCGTGTTGTGAGGCTTACAAGTCTATAAATCCCTGGATTTGCTCTTGCTTCCTTCTTAAATATAGGTATCACATCTGCCTTTCTCCAGTCATCTGGCAGCGACCCAGTGTTGAGTGAATCTTGAAAAATTAGACAATGGAGTATATATTACAGAACCCAGTTCCCTCAGTACCCTTGGATGTATTCCATCAGGACCTCCGGCTTTATTAACATTTTTTTTTTTTACCTCTTTTGGATTTCTCCCTGCGTTAACCAATTATTTAATGATGATAGTGTAGCCACATTTTGTTGCAGTGCCCCAACCACTTGTACCTCCCTTGTATATACCAAAGAAAAGAACCTATTTAGCTCATCTGCCTTTTCCTAATCACTAATTATCAGACGGGCTTTGTCACACTGTAATGTTCCTATAGCTTCCTTCCTCAACTTCTTCCCATTAATATATTTAAAAAATATCTTGGGGTTAGTCTTACTTTCCTTTGCAAGTGACTTCTCATTTTCTATTTTAGCCGGTAGCACGACTTCTGTGCGCAGCGAGAAATACGCGCACCAACACCAGCGGGCCGGAAAACAGGGAGCGCGACAATATCGCACCCTACAATTCTCTGACAGATAATGAGCTCCTCCATGACGGCAACCCATCTTCTGTGCGCATCCTATACCAGCCAGGTGGCACAATCAGGTGTTGTGCCCTATATGTACCCATCAAAGAGACTGGCATTGCACATTATAATAAATACTTGACATACAGATGATTCTGTGTGTGTAACTAGCCAGTGTAATGGGTCCAATGTCTATACAGAAGATGCTGTGTGTAACTAGCCAGTGTAATGGGGCCATTGTCCCCTGTTAAACACAGCATCTTCTGTATGTCAAGTATTTATTATAATGTGCAATGATTGTGACACACATGCACCTGGCTCTGCTGTATATGATGCGCACAGAAGTCGGGGTGCCGTCATGGAATTGTCATGGGGTGACTTCTGAAATTCTCCAGGGAGAGAATTGTCTGACGCGATATTGTTGCGTGCGCTGGTGTTGGTGCGCAAATTTATTGCTGTGTACATGGCAGGGCGCACGGGTCATGCGCTCAGAGGTTGGCGGCCCATTTTAGCCAGTCTAATAGCCCTTTTGCAAGGCTTGTTGATTTCCTTATATTCACATAAAGTGGCCTCTGTTCCCTCCTCCTTGCATGTTTTTTTTCCTTATCATGATCTTTAAATCATTGATAAGTAACATGGGATGTCATTTACTCCTATTCATCTTATTTCCACATGGTACATGCCGATGTGTATGTATATTTAGTAAGGATTTGAATGTTGTCCATTTATTTTCAGTATTTTTCTGTGTAAGTTCTTTATCCCAGTCTATATGTTGTATTGCTACCCTTAGCCCAGAACAGTTAGCCCTTTAAAAATTTTGAATTTTTGTTGCCCCTTTACAGCTCTGTTTTTTGTATATGGTCTCAAATGAGACTGTGTTGGGATCACTGTTCCCCAAGATTTCCCCTATTTTAACATTTGATATTATATCAATATTACTTCTGATGACTCATTTCTAGTAGGTTCTTGTATAATCTGGACCAGATAATGATCCCCGAGTGTACTCAAGAAACTGCTCCCCTTAGCTGAACTGCTGGTCTCATTTATCCAGTTTATGTCAGGTTAATTCTCCCAATATTAGAACTTGCCCATGCTTAGCTGCATTATCTATCTGCAGCAATAGTTGCAATTCATCAGCCTCATTTATATTTGGGGGTTTATAGCATATTCCTACCAATACGTGTTTAGAATGAGCTCCTCCACTATTTAACTCAACCCACAAAGATTCAAGGTTGTCGCTAGTTCCACCATAAATATCTTCTCTGACTACAGGTTTAAAACCAGGATTAACACACCGACAAATCCCTCCATCTCTTCTACCATTACCCTTATCTTTACTAAATAAGTTAGAACCATCCAAATTAACTGTCCAGTCATGAAATTCATTCCACCATGTTTCAGTAATGCCTATTAAGTAAAAATTTTCTGTACCACTAATAATTCTAGCTTCCCCATTTTCCCAGCCAAAATTCTTGCATTAGCAAGCATACACTTTATGTAGCTATGGCTGGCTAGAATAGTTTACATTTTTAAGTGACAGCACCCATGTATACATAAAATAACATTTTAAATGTTATACATCTTTTTCATTTTTATATTGATGGGAATTCTACAATTAATCAATCTGTATTTAATATTAAAATAGTGCAAAGTCTTATAGGATTATTATAGGTGTAGCGGAGAGGCAATATTCCCCAGGTTATCTCCGCTTATAATCCCAGTGAGGCTCAGGAACAAGTAAATGGTAAATCCACAGGCAAGGTTTCCAACAGGTAAAATAATAGCAATATCCCAACCGCAATCCCAATAACTGGACGACACACAGTTTCAGGAGCAGAACTACTCTTTAATGACAGGGAATCTCCTTTTATGCAATGGTGCCCTCTGAAGGGCTACACCCACATAATTATCACAACAGCCAATTATATACATGGTCCAACCCCCACGTCTCCTCCCCTCAGATAACAGGTAACACAATTAAAACAGACACAATTTTAACCACATTCTGGATGTACCCCAAAAACAGGGGGTACACCTTTAAGTCCAGCACCGTTCAATAGCTCTCACCCAGGGGAACAACATATTACAAAATGGCATGAATCAGACCAGGGGTTCTAAAGTTAGTAAAAGTATCTTTTACCCATAACACACAGACATTTCACAGGCAATACACATCCCTCATAGTTGGCCACTGTGACGAGATCAGTCTCGTCACTGCGAATTGGAGAAGCTTGGTTGCACACATTCTGCCGTTTGACTATGGCCCATGTTGACTTTCCTCCTACAAAGACATAGAAGCCATACTCCATTTTGTCAGAAAGGACTGTGATCTAACTTTTGAACCACTGGACCAATTTGTATCATATTGACACATGTTTGTATTTGGAGTATGCTGATTCTGAAAATGTATGTTTTATGTGAACGTGATGCATACTTTTAAAGTTATGAAAAATGTGTAGAAATGTGGTACAGATTCTGACCATCCCCCATTAGGTAAACACAGGGTGTCGCCAGGACTTGAACAAAGGGCCAGTGTATGGGGTTTCCCCAGGGGCATAGTCCAGGAGCAAACAGGAAGTGTTCACGGGGACAGTCTGGGTGAGAATGAGCATAGTAGCCACGCCTGGGGGTGGCCCATGGGAGGAGTCTCATGGTTCCTACCCTGTCTGATTGGCCATAGGTAATTAGGGGTTGACCAAAGGTAGTCACTGCCCCTACGGTGTATGTGGAAATGTTTTTTTATATATCTTTTGGTTTTAATAAAGAAGTGAGTTCACTGCTTGACCCTCAACCACAGAGCTTATGTTGCAGTATATTCCCCTTGGATCCAGTTCTTGGGGGATCGGGTGTCTTGCAGTAGCTGTCCCTATATCACTGGAGGGGCGGATCGGCTGAAACGGCCTGGGCGCCCCCTTCTATGTCTGGGGGTACCGTTACAGCCACACAATACACATAGAGGGACAATAGGTGAGTCACACCTCCCTGAGTCTCCCTGGCAACTTTGATATAATCAGACATTGATTAAATCAGCCTTCTTTGTTCTTATGTCTGAGAATGAAAACACTTTATACAATCGACTTCCTTATCTGTAACAGGATTCTCTGTAATAGGATTATCTATTAGCCTAGTAGCTGTAATATTCTGAGCCAATATATTCTGTAGAACATAAAACAACATATCTACAGTACAGCAATGTGATCATATTTTAACCATAGTAATTAAATAACCGTAAAACAGGGTAAAACAGTGATGGGTTCCATTACACACCTCCCCCGTGACCATAAGCCGGCATACATGGTCTGATCCCAACGGATCGGCCTGGGGATGTCCGGACAAAACGATTTGTTGGTCACTTCTACAGCTTGACAACCCATCAGCATTACTGCAATTCACATTTCCTCACATTTCAAGAACAAAACAAACGCACACTTCATACAGCATTCACAGCAATACACATTTCAAGGAGAGGGAAAATACATTTTACAAACTGGTTTCAGACAATTAAATAATGAAGCAGAAAAGCATCAGCCTTCCAAATGAACTTAAGTCATTTAGCAAAACCGTCCCAAGTTGCAGAGTACATTCCTCCCCCAGCTCGTGGTCGGGCCCCTATTGCACAGGGCCCACTGTTCTTCCCCTGCACACCCACCCAAAAAAATCCAGGATCCCATCCCAACAATCCAGGATCCCAGTGTCCAAAAGGTGGGCCACAATCTCTGTCCCATAGAAACTCCTTTCCATATAAAACGTTCCCGCTCATCCACTCTATCGTCGGCTAATGCTCGGTACTTTTGGAGGTTGGGGTCCTGTCTAGTTTCCCTCCCAAGCTCCTCGGGGTTGTCCCACGCTATGGGTCTCTCTGTGGCATTAGTGCTAAGTGTCTGCTTGTGGCTTACCTGGGTCTCCCGACCTGTTGTAGGATCGTCCTCGGTACGGGTCTGTGAGCGGGTGACCACAGGGTAAGCTTCTCCTGTGGTGGGGGTCTGGGGCTCAAAAGCAGACGTGAGCCTCCCCAGATCGTTCCCCAATAAAACCTCTGCTGGTAACTGCGGCATCAACCCCACCTCCACATGCCCTGCCCCCGCTCCCCAATGCAAATGAACCCTTGCAGTGGGTAGCCGGTATACTGCTCCCCCGGCTACCCTGACGGCCACAGTCTTGTTAAGTTTAGCCTGGTCTGAAACCAGGTGACTTTTTACCAAGGTGATGGTAGCCCCTGAGTCTCGCAGCCCTTGGACCGCTTTACCCTCCAGGTATAAGGTCTGCCTGAGATGCTGCCGATTATCAGCATTGGCCTGGACTGGATCTGCCTTGTGCAGCACCTCCCATTGTTCCACGGTTGTGATGGGAACAGCTGAACCATATGGCGTGGCTACTATGTCCTGGTAGTGGTGGGCTGCGGCTGCTCTCGGTGGTGGTGGTGGGCCTGGACGTATCCAGGTGGACCGGTCTCGCAGCTGGGGACATTCCCTTTTATAGTGTCCCCATTTCTGGCAGTGGTGACAGGGGCCAGAAGCGGGCTGGCGGAAACGTGGCTGTGCAGTGTTCTCGGTGCGGCTGGGGTGTAGCTGGTTCCCCCAAAGGTTTTAAAAGGAGTCTTTGGTGTTACAGGTTTTTGCTGCCTGCGTGCATCTAGGTACTCATCTGCCTTCCTGGCAGCTTCGGTGAGGGAGGTAGGGTTTCGGTCTCTTACCCACTCTTGTACCTCGCCAGTTACTCCCTCATAAAACTGCTCCAACAGCATCATATGTATTACATCCTCCATGGACCGTGCCTTGCTCGCTTGTACCCACCCAAGTGCTGCCCTTTGTAGCCTGCATGCCCACTCTGCGTGTGAGTCTTTTTCCACCTTCTTTAAGTCCCTGAATCTCCGCCGGTATGCTTCTGGTGTTATAGCATACCTGGCCAGAATAATTTCCTTTACTTTGTTATAGTTCCTTATTTCCTCATTAGGTACAGTACGATATGCCTCGGCTGCCCTCCCCGTTAGCCTTCCTGCCAAAATCGGTACCCAGTCCTCTGTGCTGATTCTATGCAGGGCACACAGTCTTTCAAAATCCTGCAGGAAAGCGTCTATATCTTCCTCTGCCTCCACATACGTTTAAAAGCCTGGTATGGTATCTTAGGCTTACCTTCTTGTGGCATATTTATTGCAGAGCTGCGTTCTGGGGCTGTTTGTTTCCCCAACATAAATTCCTGGACTTCTGTCATGGTCCTTGAAATAATTTCTGTTGAAGGTTGTTCCCCATAAAAAGACAGCCGAAATTGTAACTGCCTCCGGAACTCCACTTGTTCCGAATTTTCTCCCGAATCCCCCTGTTCGGGAACCGAATCTCCGTCCATTCGGTACTCCTCCATCAGCTCAGTAATGAGTACCGCGTTCTTCTTATTGCTGGCTTGTATACCCCTTGCCTCCAGGAGGTCTTTTAGCGTGGAGCGTTTTAGTGTGGCAAAATCAATCTCCACCCGTACTCCATTTATGCTTGTTCCTCTGTGAGTCTGGATCCCACCACTGCCACCAATGTAGCGGAGAGGCAATATTCCCCAGGTTATCTCCGCTTATAATCCCAGTGAGGCTCAGGAACAAGTAAATGGTAAATCCACAGGCAAGGTTTCCAAAAGGTAAAATAATAGCAATATCCCAACCGCAATCCCAATAACTGGACGACACACAGTTTCAGGAGCAGAACTACTCTTTAATGACAGGGAATCTCCTTTTATGCAATGGTGCCCTCTGAAGGGCTACACCCACATAATTATCACAACAGCCAATTATATACATGGTCCAACCCCCACGTCTCCTCCCCTCAGATAACAGGTAACACAATTAAAACAGACACAATTTTAACCACATTCTGGATGTACCCCAAAAACAGGGGGTACACCTTTCCGTCCAGCACCGTTCAATAGCTCTCACCCAGGGGAACAACATATTAAAAAATGGCATGAACCAGACCAGGGGTTCAAAAGTTAGTAAAAGTATCTTTTACCCATAACACACAGACATTTCACAGGCAATACACATCCCTCATAGTTGGCCACACAATACACATAGAGGGACAATAGGTGAGTCACACCTCCCTGAGGCTCCCTGGCAACTTTGATATAATCAGACATTGATTAAATCAGCCTTCTTTGTTCTTATGTCTGAGAATGAAAACACTTTATACAATCGACTTCCTTATCTGTAACAGGATTCTCTGTAATAGGATTATCTATTAGCCTAGTAGCTGTAATATTCTGAGCCAATATATTCTGTAGAACATAAAACAACATATCTACAGTACAGCAATGTGATCATATTTTAACCATAGTAATTAAATAACCGTAAAACAGGGTAAAACAGTGATGGGTTCCATTACACACCTCCCCCGTGACCATAAGCCGGCATACATGGTCTGATCCCAACGGATCGGCCTGGGGATGTCCGGACAAAACGATTTGTTGGTCACTTCTACAGCTTGACAACCCATCAGCATTACTGCAATTCACATTTCCTCACATTTCAAGAACAAAACAAACGCACACTTCATACAGCATTCACAGCAATACACATTTCAAGGAGAGGGAAAATACATTTTACAAACTGGTTTCAGACAATTAAATAATGAAGCAGAAAAGCATCAGCCTTCCAAATGAACTGAAGTCCTTTAGCAAAACCGTCCCAAGTTGCAGAGTACATTCCTCCCCCAGCTCGTGGTCGGGCCCCTATTGCACAGGGCCCACTGTTCTTCCCCTGCACACCCACCCAAAAAAATCCAGGATCCCATCTTAACAATCCAGGATCCCAGTGTCCAAAAGGTGGGCCACAATCTCTGTCCCATAGAAACTCCTTTCCATATAAAACGTTCCCGCTCATCCACTCTATCGTCGGCTAATGCTCGGTACTTTTGGAGGTTGGGGTCCTGTCTAGTTTCCCTCCCAAGCTCCTCGGGGTTGTCCCACGCTATGGGTCTCTCTGTGGCATTAGTGCTAAGTGTCTGCTTGTGGCTTACCTGGGTCTCCCGACCTGTTGTAGGATCGTCCTCGGTACGGGTCTGTGAGCGGGTGACCACAGGGTAAGCTTCTCCTGTGGTGGGGGTCTGGGGCTCAAAAGCAGACGTGAGCCTCCCCAGATCGTTCCCCAATAAAACCTCTGCTGGTAACTGCGGCATCAACCCCACCTCCACATGCCCTGCCCCCGCTCCCCAATGCAAATGAACCTTTGCAGTGGGTAGCCGGTATACTGCTCCCCCAGCTACCCTGACGGCCACAGTCTTGTTAAGTTTAGCCTGGTCTGAAACCAGGTGACTTTTTACCAAGGTGATGGTAGCCCCTGAGTCTCGCAGCCCTTGGACCGCTTTACCCTCCAGGTATACGGTCTGCCTGTGATGCTGCCGATTATCAGCATTGGCCTGGACTGGATCTGCCTTGTGCAGCACCTCCCATTGTTCCACGGTTGTGATGGGAACAGCTGAACCATATGGCGTGGCTACTATGTCCTGGTAGTGGTGGGCTGCGGCTGCTCTCGGTGGTGGTGGTGGGCCTGGACGTATCCAGGTGGACCGGTCTCGCAGCTGGGGACATTCCCTTTTATAGTGTCCCCATTTCTGGCAGTGGTGACAGGGGCCAGAAGCGGGCTGGCGGAAACGTGGCTGTCCAGTGTTCTCGGTGCGGCTGGGGTGTAGCTGGTTCCCCCAAAGGTTTTAAAAGGAGTCTTTGGTGTTACAGGTTTTTGCTGCCTGCGTGCATCTAGGTACTCATCTGCCTTCCTGGCAGCTTCGGTGAGGGAGGTAGGGTTTCGGTCTCTTACCCACTCTTGTACCTCGCCAGTTACTCCCTCATAAAACTGCTCCAACAGCATCATATGTATTACATCCTCCATGGACCGTGCCTTGCTCGCTTGTACCCACCCAAGTGCTGCCCTTTGTAGCCTGCATGCCCACTCTGCGTGTGAGTCTTTTTCCACCTTCTTTAAGTCCCTGAATCTCCGCCGGTATGCTTCTGGTGTTATAGCATACCTGGCCAGAATAATTTCCTTTACTTTGTTATAGTTCCTTATTTCCTCATTAGGTACAGTACGATATGCCTCGGCTGCCCTCCCCGTTAGCCTTCCTGCCAAAATCGGTACCCAGTCCTCTGTGCTGATTCTATGCAGGGCACACAGTCTTTCAAAATCCTGCAGGAAAGCGTCTATATCTTCCTCTGCCTCCACATACGTTTAAAAGCCTGGTATGGTATCTTAGGCTTACCTTCTTGTGGCATATTTATTGCAGAGCTGCGTTCTGGGGCTGTTTGTTTCCCCAACATAAATTCCTGGACTTCTGTCATGGTCCTTGAAATAATTTCTGTTGAAGGTTGTTCCCCATAAAAAGACAGCCGAAATTGTAACTGCCTCCGGAACTCCACTTGTTCCGAATTTTCTCCCGAATCCCCCTGTTCGGGAACCGAATCTCCGTCCATTCGGTACTCCTCCATCAGATCAGTAATGAGTACCGCTTTCTTCTTATTGCTGGCTTGTATACCCCTTGCCTCCAGGAGGTCTTTTAGCGTGGAGCGTTTTAGTGTGGCAAAATCAATCTCCACCCGTACTCCATTTATGCTTGTTCCTCTGTGAGTCTGGATCCCACCACTGCCACCAATGTAGCGGAGAGGCAATATTCCCCAGGTTATCTCCGCTTATAATCCCAGTGAGGCTCAGGAACAAGTAAATGGTAAATCCACAGGCAAGGTTTCCAACAGGTAAAATAATAGCAATATCCCAACCGCAATCCCAATAACTGGACGACACACAGTTTCAGGAGCAGAACTACTCTTTAATGACAGGGAATCTCCTTTTATGCAATGGTGCCCTCTGAAGGGCTACACCCACATAATTATCACAACAGCCAATTATATACATGGTCCAACCCCCACGTCTCCTCCCCTCAGATAACAGGTAACACAATTAAAACAGACACAATTTTAACCACATTCTGGATGTACCCCAAAAACAGGGGGTACACCTTTACGTCCAGCACCGTTCAATAGCTCTCACCCAGGGGAACAACATATTAAAAAATGGCATGAACCAGACCAGGGGTTCAAAAGTTAGTAAAAGTATCTTTTACCCATAACACACAGACATTTCACAGGCAATACACATCCCTCATAGTTGGCCACACAATACACATAGAGGGACAATAGGTGAGTCACACCTCCCTGAGGCTCCCTGGCAACTTTGATATAATCAGACATTGATTAAATCAGCCTTCTTTGTTCTTATGTCTGAGAATGAAAACACTTTATACAATCGACTTCCTTTTCTGTAACAGGATTCTCTGTAATAGGATTATCTATTAGCCTAGTAGCTGTAATATTCTGAGCCAATATATTCTGTAGAACATAAAACAACATATCTACAGTACAGCAATGTGATCATATTTTAACCATAGTAATTAAATAACCGTAAAACAGGGTAAAACAGTGATGGGTTCCGTTACAATAGGTATACGGAACGTGGAAGTCTATTGCTGTATAAATATATTGTCATCATTAATGACTTGCTTTGAAAAGACAAGTCCAATTATTTTATTTCCTTTCCAGTTAGATACACGTTTGGCTACATGCTGGGAGTATTATACAGTGTTCTTTCTATACAAGCCAAAATTACCTAAATATATACATATGTATACAACATATACATATGTATACTTGGCCATGGGGTGACTCTTCTCCATCTACACTTCCTCACTTGGTACCCTCATAAACTCTTTCGGGCTTCATTATCATCTCTATGCAGATGACAACCAAATCTACCTCTCCACACCAGATCTACCCCCCTCTCTCCTAACCGATTTGTCCAACTGCCTCTCTAGTATATCCTCTTGGATGTCCACCCACCATCTCAAACTCAACATGTCTAAAACTGAACTCCTAATCTTCCCTCCCTCTCCCACAGCATCAATTCCTCACATCTCTCCCACTGTCCACAAAGACATCATCAGCCCCTCCTCCCAAGCCCGTTGTCTTGGAGTTCTACTGGACCCCGCTCTATCTTTCATCCCTCACATACAATCACTAACAAAATCTTGTCTTCTCCATCTAAAAAACATCTCCAGAATTTGTCACTATTTTACAAAAAACACAACTAAAATCCTTATACACTCTCTCATCATCTATCGACTAGACTACTGCAAATCGCTTCTTGTTGGCCTACCCACCACCCGACAATCTCCGCTTCAATCCATTATTAATGCCACTGCTAGACTTATCTTCCATTCACAACGTTCAGTCTCAGCATCACCTCTCTGTCAATCACTCCATTGGCTTCCCTTAGCCTCAAGAATAAAATTTAAAATCATGACCCTAACTTACAAATCCCTCAACAATAATGCTCCCCCTTACATCTCTGCTCTCATCTCCAAATACTCCCCCATCCGCCCTCTTCGTTCTGCTAATGACATTTTCTTTCTACAACTCTTGTCACCTCCTCTCACTCCCGCCTCCAGGACTTTTCTCGTGCTGCCCCTAGTCTCTGGAACTCCTTGCCTCGCTCCACCAGATTATCCTCTTGCCTCAAAACATTTAAAACCTCACTTAAAACGCATCTCTTTAAGGAAGCTTATCACCTTCCACCCTAACACACGTATCACCTCTCTCGCCCTCTGTTACCATTCACTATACCTTAGATTGTAAGTCTGCGAGTTTCAATCCTAAATACTTTGGGAATTCACCATGGACATTGCATTCCTAGCTCAAACACAGGGCCCTTCTTCCTTTGCTAAATGTTAATCTGTATTTATCATTGTCTGAACCTAATTTATGTACAGTGCTACGGAATATGTCGGCCCATTATAAATAAACTATAATAATAAAACTATAATAATAATAAAACTATAATAATACATCAGATACTATTGCATAGTATTTAGTAATCCTGGGTTAAGATGACTTTATCTTATGATCAACCCTTAGCCATTAATTAAGTACTGCTGTGGTTGTTTATTTTTCTAAATGGTCTTTTGAATAAACAGGATAGTGGGCAACATGGTAAAGAATATTCTTTTATAATTCCATGTGTAGCCAATAATATGCTTAATAGCAAAATAAATCATGAATCATCATTGTGTGAGCTGGTTAACAGAGACTATAAATTATACTTGATTTTTATGTATTTGGTATGTATTTGTATGTATCCCCATTTATGTATTGCCATTTACACTAAATGTGTCTACCTTATACCTCTAAGTTTTGTTTTTTTTAAATAGTATATATGGACGTTCCAGCTCAAAACTCTGAGACATACAGTTATTGCACTGCACTCTGGGAAACTGGACCGGAACATGCAAATGAGCCCACAATGAATTATCACACTTTAATCCAAAATCACTTCATGCATGGCTCCTTATAGCATATACCTGGTCTATATAACATATTTTGAAGCATAGCATAGGATGGACCAGTTAGGAGAGTCACTGTTTTGATCTTAAATGGATCTCATTAGCTTGGGGTTGGTTCCTAACTCCTGCTTTAGATGTTGTGAGGTTATTAACTACATCATCATGATGGTAAGCAAGAGTGATAGAAGCCTCTATAGTACTATTTATTTACTGTACACTGTAGAGGCTTCTATCACTCTCTTGTCCACCAAAAGCAAAATATAATGTTGTGGTTAATATTTCTTGAAAAATAAAAGAAGTAAAATAATCACTAATTATTTCAAATATTCATATTTTGGGTTAGTGGTGAGATCGCCAACATTTGGTCCTATGTTGATATGGTAAGGGAAGTGTAATGTTGACTCAATGTGTGATTAGACACCACCACAACTATACAGAGATACATAAAATGCCTCTAGCTGGGATGTCGCAGAAATAGGATGACATGTTTGCTTATCTTTCATATGCAAGATGTGTCCATAATTCATGGCTAATGAGGAAATGGACAGACATGGCTGGGCCTCTGCTGAGATAATGATGTGCTCTGTGCTTGTTTGCACCCTCAGGGATCAGTCCAGACATGTGTAGTTGTGGATGTTACAGGGTATTATGATAATGACGTACGGGATTGATACAATGATAACACAACACTTCATTGTCATGGTGGAAAGCATCCTATATGTCCATACATAGTAAGAAAATAAATAAAGAAGCCAAAATCATATTAATAATCTAGTAAAATCAGACATCTCAAGCTGCCGGAGAGGCATCTCGAATGGAAATCCTTCCATATCTAATCCAACTTATATGCAAACTAATATGATGTTCAAGAAAAAAACTTACATGTTTTCTAAGAAACTAACAAGATTGGCAGCTGTGTAAGACATAAACTACATTTTTTTGAGAAAATTTGGATGTTTTGTTATATATTCTGTAACATCCATCCTGTATTTGTTTCATCACTTCTTTGAGCATAAGGGGTGGGGGTTTTACCAGTGGACAATGCATAAGAAGATTTTATAAATAATTGGATCTATTGGAATTTCATACCTACCGCCTTTTCCCACACATGCTCAGAAACAGACAGCTAGCACAATAATTGCATGTCTTGTTCCTCCATCAAAATAAACATCCCTCTCATACTCACAACCTTCACCAAAGTATAATGTATGCCTCCAGAACAGTTTTAGGCAAATTTGGTCCTGGAGAGCCACACATAGGCCAGGATTTGAGGATATCCCTGTTGGGTAAAGGCAAGACTATTGCTTCTTCAGTCATCCTGATTGACTCACCTGTGCACAAAAGTGTGAATCCTCAAATTCAGGGCTGTGTGTGGCTCTCCAGTACTGAACTTGACTACACTTGCTCCAAGGCCCAGCATATACATTATCATTTGTAATGAAATCTTAACACTTTGTACTGTCTAACTATGACTTTAGTCATACTCAAAGTTTATATATATATAGCTAATATTCTGATGAGGTCATTAAAGCAGTAAACATGAGCTTGATGGAGCTCAGAGTGGCTGACATATGTGCCTGGTGTTCTGCAGTCCATAGGGTCAGGGATGACTAAATGACTAAGCAACAACAAGTGCTTTAAAATAAAAAGGGTACACTAAGTGCAATGAATCCATCAGAATCACATATAATAGTTGTGGTAATTGAGAGTTGTGGTCATGCAACGTTAAAAGTTACTGTCTTGCGCATGTCGCCCAGAAAGTAGAGGGGGAGAGGCGCTCAATTAAAGTTGCGGGATGATGAGGCTTGCAATGAGCGGCAAAGGCGCTCATCGGAAGGCCCGTAAAGTAGAGGGGGGAGAGGGTCGAAATGAGCACCAAAGGCCCACAAGTTAGAGGGGGGAGAGCCTCCCATTGTGTGGCAAACAGCATTGCCAGGCTTCAAATTTTATTGCTGCCATTGTTGATAGTTAGTGATAAATGTTGTGTACAAGAAATACCATGCAATGTACGTGACCATCAAGTTATTACACTTCTACAGCCACAGAATATTTATATACCTCTGCAGAAAAAACATATGTTTATGTGGTTTCTTCCTTTTTAACAGTTATAGTCACGCAGTCACTTTGACCTATAGAGAAAAACCTCAGGGAGACCACTAACCATGAATTTCAAACATAGCCTTAAGATGGACTACACAGATACAATGTATCGAGAAATAAAATAATACAACTTTTATATGCAATTATGCTGCAGTGAAATAAACCATTTTTGTGGGAGAAGATTGAATGCAGAGAAACGTTTAATCTGACTGTACTTCAAGGTTATATCTACCAAAGATGAAATGAGATGGGTTTGGGTTTATTTGAGTTTATTCTTAAAATGTTATTTATCAGTGAGCTTTATAATATAACTAGCGACTTGCCCAAAAATGACGGCAATAAAATTTAAAGCCTGGCAATGCTGTTTGCCACACAACCTGAGCACCTTCAGCGCTCATCGTGAGCCCTGTGCTGAGCGCCTTTGGCTCTCATTGCGTGGCTCGGAATGAGCGCATTTGGCACTCTTTGCAAGCCTCTACACCCGTCTACTTTACGGGCCTCGCGATGAGCACCTCAAAAATGCTGGCAATAAAATTTGAAGCCTGGCAATGGTGTTTGCCATACATTGTGAGGCTCCCCCTCGCCCCTTTAACCTGCCTGCCTCGCGATAAGTGCCTTTGACTCTCATCGCAGGCGTCGCAATTTGGCGCTCATAGCGATCCCCCCTTTACTTTCCCCTGTGTCTCTTCCCCCCTCCCCTGTGTCTCTTCCTGCCCCTCCCCAGTGTCTCTTTTTCCGGCCATCTATCTCCCCTGTGTCTCTTTTCCCCTCTCCCTCCCTTGTGTCTCTCCCCCTTTCCTGCCCATGTGTCTCTTTGCCCTCCCTCTCCTTCCCTTGTGTCTCTTCCCCCCTCTCCATCCCCTGTTTCTCCCCCCCTACCCTGTTTCTACCCCCCTCTCCCTACCCTGTTTCTCCCCCCCTCTCCCTACCCTGTTTCTCTTCCCCCCTCTCCCTTCCCTGTTTCTTTTCCCCCCCTCTTCCTACCTGTGTCTCTTCCCCCTCTCCCTACCCTGTTTCTCTCCCCCCTCTCCCTACCCTGTTTCTCTTCCCCCCTCTCCCTACCCTGTTTCTCTTCCCCCCTCTCCTTACCCTGTGTCTCTTCCCCCCTCCCCCCCCCCTCCTTAAATATTAAGTTTTAAAACAAGCACTTGGTTTTGTGGTTAACAAATAAATAACTTCAAATAGGTGCTCTTTTTCTTTTGTTCGCTTTGGTCTCTGGCTCTGTCCATGCATATAAACACAACCCTTGTAATGGAATATCACATACTGGACATTTATAGTAAATCATAAGTATACGTGTCTATATATATATATATATATATATATATATATATATATATATATATATATAGTCAGAAAGTGCCAGGTACAGACAGAGTATTCTCTGCATACAGACATTTCTGTGCATATTTCATGGCATTGTATTGGCAACCTCAGGTAGTCTGCTGCCCCCTCCCTTGGCCAGACCTCCTGGGCCTAGACAAACACACCCAGGCTTTAAAATGCAAAGGTTCAATGTGTTCAGTAAAATGTGGCTGCAATTAGAACCTAAAATCTTTAGAATAATTACAGTTCTGATCTATCAATTTGCAAATCCATGAAATCTACACTTTATAACTAACCAGTGGTTTGGCAAAAATATTCCTATTTATATAGGACCAAGTTTTGTATTGAGACAATAACTAATATATCTACCTAACAGTGGTGAAGCTAAGGACTGGAGGGCCTGGGTGAAAGAAAAAATGTTTGGCCCCCTCGAGGGGGTTTGTAAACATTTCTTGTGCTGCCCCCCCCCCCCCCAGTAACAGCTCATTAGTTCCCCACCCAAGCCCCCTTCCCATAGTTGCTCCAATACCCCTATCTCCTGCCTACCCAAAGCTACTCTCTGCCTACAGCTCAGTCCAGGGGGCAAGATGAGGGCCTCTACACTATATATATACATATACTATATCTACATAGCACCCAGTCCCTCTCTACATTCCCCCCCCCCCCCCCCATAGCACCCACCCCTCTTAGCATCCATCCCTACATAGCACCGAGTCCTTGTCAGTAGCCATCCCCTCTCAGCATCCATCCCCAAACAGTACCCAACCTCTTTCAGCCCTACCTCAAAACCTCAAATAGTACCCATCCCTATCTCATTTGCCCCCCCTCACAGAACCCATCCCTGATACAAATACCCAGCGTGCTTAACTGTTCTACACTACCAACTCTTGGAGCTTTAGTAAAAATGTTCTTTTAAATTTACGGCCAGGAGGGGGTACGTCCAGGAGAGGCCCACGGAAGCTGGGATGGGTTGAGCCATGGTAGAGGGTCCAGGGGGGCTCTACTCTACAGAAGAAAAAAATGAAAAGCCAAAAAAATTCACAGCACTGGGCCCCCCTAGACTAGGGCCCTGGTGCTTTGCACCACCTGCACCATTGGTAGATCCACCCCTGCTACCTAATAAGCTTGGCTTTATAAATCCTCAGGATGGCCTTGTGTATTTCTCAGGCATGCTTGAATCCCTTTAATGTGCTTGCCCTAAAACTTCCACTGGAAGGTTGTAAAAACAAATTGTTATTATTAAAAAATCTAAATGCAATTAGCCATCAAGTGTGAATAATCATGAATTAGTCCACAAGTTCAGTCCATTGTCCACAGCTGTGTTGGGAACCCGGCAGGTGTTCAGAGGATGCCCAGAGAAGCAGCAAAATCCCCACATAGGCAATGCAGCATCGTAGCTCTTGGTAAACCCTGCTCACCACCAGGGGGTGATATAGAGAAGAAACAGAGGTGGGCCTGTGTTAAAAAAAAACACTTAAAGGGCCAATGTAAGTGATCATGTTTTCTTTGGAGATAGAGGGTATTATGGAATTGTAACTATAGTCCCCTTCTCCTACAGAGCATGCTCCAGGTTACCCACTCTGCCTAATTAATGTTATCTTGGTTGAAATGTTTGTTTTCTTCCCAATTTAAGGTTGGGGAGGAGTACAACCAATATTATGGTAAACTGTATTTAGCTTTGCTGCTGTCTGCACATGACTATTTAATGTTAGTTAATAGTGAACTAAACCATGAAAAGCTCCTACGTTGCTAGGAGTCAAAATAGTCTGTGGTTTCAGAGCCAGGTTGATTATTTCTTAAGTTGGGATAAGACCTTGGACGCAGATAAGTCTTCATATGCAATAAATGGAAAACTGAGTTGGTCCTCAGATTATGACAGCTATTTGGTTGCTTAATGGTTCATATCTGCTGAGTAATAATCAACATACCTTTAAGTCTGGGAGAAAAGAAGAATATTAAAGGGCCACTTAATTCAGCACAATTTGGACCACATCACAGTAAAGATCTCCTAAAATCATGTTGATCATGTTGAATCAGGTTGCATGGTGTGTGTCCTTGAAATTTTTGTATTTCCTTCTGGCAGACTTTTCAGGTTTCTGCTCTCTTGATTTTGTAGCTGTTTTTTTAGTGGAATTAAATAATAGATAATTTTAGCATACAATCCTGTGCTCTTTTACACCATGAAGAGCAATTACAGTTAGGCTAATGGCCATTTTAGACAATCCAAAAGTTCAAGGCCAGCAAAACTGGAGTGAAATATAAAACAAGTCAAGAGAGCCAATCGGCATCAATGTAATACTGCAAATTTACAGAAAAAAACACATTAATCAGACAACAGGAAGAGGAGCAAAAATGCTCTTTATATGGTGAAGATGCTGAGACTAGCAATACCACAACTGGCCAGAGGTGTCACTGTACAGCAACGCTTTAAACTCTATCTTTAAGACACTATTTACTATTATTATTCTCTCTAAATATTATTCCCACTTGCAGACTAGACCGGCATTTTTCAAAGATAAGCTGACTTTTGAATGCACTGTGTGTCCTTTGAACTTAATAATAGTAAATAATTTCTGAAATATTTAGGATTTATTTTGCTATTTATATATACTAGTATGCAGCTCAGAATGCGTGTTAAGGGGTGAAGATGGGTCTAACTACAGTATAATATTAGTGGGGTTTATTTCGGACACTACAGATACAGGCAAACAGACTGTAATTCTAATGAACACATCAAAGCACTTAATTAATATGTGTGAGCCACTCATTTGCATACAGTCAGGTCCATAAATATTGGGACATGGACACAATTCTAAACTTTTTGGCTCTATACACCACCACAATGGATTTGAAATGAAACTAACAAGATGTGCTTTAACTGCAGACTTTCAGCTTTAATTTGAGGGTATTTACATCCAAATCAGGTGAACAGTGTGGGAATTACAACAGTTTGTATATGTGCCTCCCACTTTTTAAGGGACCAAGAGTAATGGGACAATTGGCTGCTCAGCTGTCCCATGGCCAGGTGTGTGTTATTCCCTCATTATCCCATTTACAAAGAGCAGATACAAGCTCCAATGTTCATTTCAAGTGTGCTATTTGCATTTGTTGCTGTTAACTCTCAATATGAGATCCAAGAGCTGTCACTATCAGTGAAGCAAGCCATCATTAGGCTGAAAAAACAAAACTAACCCATCAGAGAGATAGCAAAAACATTAGGTGTGGCCAAATCAACGGCTTGGAACATCCTTAAAAAGAAAGAACGCACCGGTGAGCTCAGCAACACCAAAAGACCCGGAAGACCACGGAAAACAACTGTGGTGGATGACCGAATAATTATTTCCCTGGTGAAGAAAACACCCTTCACAACAGTTGGCCAGATCAAGAACACTCTCCAGGAGGTAGGTGTATGTGTGTCAAAGTCAACAATCAAGAGAAGATTTCACCAGAGTAAATACAGAGGGTTCACCACAAGATGTAAACCATTGGTGAGCCTCAAAAACAGGAAGGCCAGATTAGAGTTTTCCAAACAACACCTAAAAAAGCCTTCACAGTTCTGGAATAACATCCTATGGACAGATGAGACTAAGATCAACTTGTACCAGAGTGATGGGAAGAGAAGAGTATGGAGATGGAAAGGAACTGCTCATGATCCAAAGCATACCACCTTATCAGTGAAGCATGGTGGTGGTAGTGTCATGGCGTGGGCATGTATGGCTGCCAATGGAACTGGTTCTCTTGTATTTATTGATGATGTGACTGCTGACAAAAGCAGCAGGATGAATTCTGAAGTGTTTCGGGCAATATTATCTGCTCATATTCAGCCAAATGCTTCAGAACTCATTGGACGGCGCTTCACAGTGCAGATGGACAATGACCCGAAGCTTACTGCAAAAGCAACCAAAGAGTTTTTTAAGGGAAAGAAGTGGAATGTTATGCAATGGCCAAGTCAATCACCTGACCTGAATCCGATTGAGCATGCATTTCACTTGCTGAAGACAAAACTGAAGGGAAAATGCCCCAAGAACAAGCAGGAACTGAAGACAGTTGCAATAGAGGTCTGGCAGAGCATCACCAGGGATGAAACCCAGTGTCTGGTGATGTCTATGCGTTCCAGACTTCAGGCTGTAATTGACTGCAAAGGATTTGCAACCAAGTATTAAAAAGTGAAAGTTTGTTTTATGACTGTTAATCTGTCCCATTACTTTTGGTCCCTTAAAAAGTGGGAGGCACATATACAAACTGTTGTAAATCCTACACCGTTCACCTGATTTGGATGTAAATACCCTCAAATTAAAGCTGAAAGTCCGCAGTTAAAGCACATTTTGTTCGTTTCATTTCAAATCCATTGTGGTGGTGTATAGAGCCAAAAAGATTAGAATTATGTTGATGTCCCAATATTTATGGACCTGACTGTATACATAAAGCAGAAATAACATGGAATTTTCCAGTATTGATTTACTTTAGAAAAAATGGATAACACAACATACAGGTACTTTTTCATTATCTTTAAGAATAACCTTAAACAAACAATTTGATTTTAGGGTAACCGAATCCCCATCTTGCAGACCTATGCTAAATATATTTGTCCATGTAGTGGGGGAGCTAGAGATTGGAGGGCCCGTGTACAAAAATAAGATTGGGGCCCTCCATCCAAGGGGGCACTGGGCCCGACCACTCACTCTGTGCTCCTCTCCAAGATCCCTTAGCCTAGTTCCCCTCCCTAATACCCTTCACCATAACAGCTGCCATCCCCAAGACCCTTTCCTATAGCTGCAGCCCCCCCCCCCCAAGACCCCTTTCCATAGCTGGGGCCCACTCAGAGGAGGGCCCTGGTGCATTGCACCACTTGATAGCTCTGCCCCTGCCTCGGCCTTTTGTTTTAATGGGTAGGATAGATATCTGATATTTCTTTAACCAACAATTAACACACCACATTATGGGACATTTACTCCAGTTTCATACTATACATCAGTATAAGGAGTGAAGATATTATAAAACCTGTCTATTTGCACCGTAACTCACACATAGAGATGCCACTGGGTTCCATTTGTATCACTGACACATAGAATGCTGATCTGTAAACTCTGTTTTATTCACAAGATTAAGAGACAATAATAAAACACAGATTTTTGTGTCAATAAAGGAAAAGGCCATTAATGTTTATATACATATTTGAACTTGTGTAGGTGTATACTTTCCCATAAGAGCAACTTAAGTGGAACTTCCCCTTTTAATATATTCTCACAGCAGAAATAGACATTTATGACTTCTTTTTTTTTTTTCCAAAACGGATGTAATAAACACTAACAGTTTATAAAATGTCTATAGTGTACTGAACTGAATATTTTCCAGTTGTGTGTAAATGCTCGTTCAAGGTTAACAGAAGTCCATCTGGTTCATATCTCTCAGTTAAGTGTATAACTTGTATTTCTTAATCCTGGCCTGTTTTTTGAATATTGATTATTGCCAAATAATTATAGAATACAAGTGTGCTTTTAAAATAGTTTCGTTTAAATGACCGTTATTGTTGTTTAGTCGTTCAGTTGTGTCTTACTCTCCTTGATACATTGGTCAGAGCACCCCAGGCATAGCTGTCAGTGATTGTCTCTCTCAGCTCCATCAAGCTCATGCACAATACTTCAATTACCTCATCTATCCATCTCCGTCCCTACCATCCCCGTTTGGGGGCCTTCGACCTTTCCCAGCATCAGAGCCTTTTCCAGGGAATCCTGTCTTCTCATGATATGACTAAAGTATTTGAGCTTCAGCCTCATGATCAAACCTTCCAGTGAACAGTTTGGCTTAATTTCCTGTAGTATGGATTGATTGGATCTTCTTGCAGTACACGGGACTCTAAGCAGTTTCCTCCAACACCACAATTCAAAGGCGTCAATTCTCCGGCGCTCAGTCATCTTTATGGTCCAGCTCTCACATCCGTATATCACTACTGGGAATACCATAGTTCTAACAATGCAGACCTTTGTTAAAAGTGTAATGTCTTTACTTTTTACTACCTTGTCCAGACTTACCATAGCTTTCAACCAATAGGGTTTTATTTAATAACTGATTAGAAAACAGAAGATTCAGGAATATACTTGTCCCTTCTAGTGCTTAACATTAATAAATCTAAATACTTTAGTTCAGTTAGGGCAAAATTAATAAAACAAACATCTTATTTTAAACTAATGCACCAAATAACGCTTTGTTCATCATTAAAAAGGATTAAATAACCAGACCAATCTTCCAAATAGAATATTTATTGTATATGTGATGCAGCAAAGTTGCAATCTAAAGTCTGATAGTTACCTTTAATTGCCTTTTAGTAATATTTTGATTTGGCGACAAGGAGTTAAGTTACATCAGATGGTAATCCTTCATGTTTGCATGAAAGCTTCAATCCATCTACCAATCATTTTACAGTAAATAGGGGAAAAGCTTATAAAAATTGGTCAATAGTATACAGCCCTGAGACGCACCTTGGTGAACTTGGAGATCAGCCAGCGGCGAACACACTGTTCCTGCTACATTATTAATTCAATTAAAATAACTCAGATATATTATAAATAAAATGTATAAAAATAAACCCTAATCCTAACCCTGAACTCCTAACCCTAGCCTAACTCGAACCCCTAACCCTAACACTAAGGTGGCTCGCCGCGTAGTACCGTATTTTCAACCGTAGATGGCGCAGCCGAGGAGCAGAGCATAGCACAGGGTGGCAAGTGGCGGCCTTTTAACAGGAAAGGAACATTTACTCGGTTACAGGGTTCAGAAGTAAATACCTATATCAGAAACCTTCACACTTGTCTATTGGGTTAGTAATATGCTGGCACCTATGATCCTTAACAGGTTCTTCCTATTTCCGGAAGCTGCACTCAAAAGCTGACTATTCTCTCTTTCCAAAAGTGATGGTAACAATAAACTCTGGTTTCAAAATGGCTTTATGTCTGACTGCCTTATATATATGGGAGTTGTCAAAAATGAAAGAGTAGAGCAGTGGTGAGATATCAGGGCTCAACTATGATCTGTGTAAATTAAAATGCCCGGCAACGGCACGCCGACCTTTGCGCGCTGCAGAACAGTGCACCAGCATCAGGGCGCCCAGAACTGCGCCCTGATGACGCTCTGCGCTCCAGCCTGCAGTTCTAAGTAGAATATATAGAATGCCAGCCTGCATCCCATCTGCCACAGAGGCCCCCATCTCATATTTACTGGAGGGTGCCAAGGCTAAGGTAAGGGTCTCACAGTGTGCCACGTGGGCTAGGCATTGTGTGCATGTGTCACTAGGAGCATGTTGGATTGCATGTTTATCATGTATGTAGTGATGAACATGCAATGCAACATGCTCCTAGTGACACATGCACACAATGACAGTGACATTACATGCAATATGCTCCTAGTGACACATGCCAGTCCCACTGCCCCACATATATATAACCCCTTACCTTAGCCTTGGCAGCCTCCAGCAACCAGTAAATATGAGATGGGGCAGATGGGATGCAGGCTGGAGCGCTGATCATCATCAGAGCACAATTCAGCAAAAGACATGTCACCCGCCGGCACAGATCATAGTTGAGTGTTTTGCCAGATATCTCACCCAATGTAATGGTGAAGCAGTGTTTATCACTCACTCCATTGATGTGTATGTAAAAGGTTCGTAATGGTAATCAGTACCCCGAAATAATGGCACCAATACCATGACAACCTATATGCAAACACAACCACACTATTGAAGTAAGTATTACTAACATAATGTGTATCGTACTCTTTTAACATGTTTGTTTGAGAGTGACTAGTGCAAATGAAACATAGTTGGATACTATAATGTAAACCAGGGGTTGTCAACTTGGCCCCTGATGGGCTTTCATGATGGGCGTCGGAGTAATCACTATGTAACAGAGACCCGCAGAACCACGTTTGGCTGGGTGGAGAGCCTAGGGTCAGCAGTCAGGACCGAGTCACTATCTAGTAAGTACAGGGCGATACATAGCTAGGGTCATATGTTTTATGTAACATGAAACAAGATAGAAATTGGGTACTGCGGCACCGCTGTATCCAAACCCCTCTGTACATGACCAGCACTAGTGGTAGTATTCGGAGGTCTTTGGGTACTTAAGTGTTCCTCAGAGGTCTCATACTCCGAGGAACTAATGTCTAACATAATTTGCCGCCTTTGACTTATAGGGAACCTTTTATACACACTTCCCATTTTTAAATAACTTTGAAAATGTATTCTGTTTCCTATCTTTTTAAAATCTCTCTATATTATAATGACTTTTTTCACACAGATTTTCATGTTTAGCTGCCTCCTTAAAATGCTTTTTCTTTTATTTTGGCTATCATTGATAGCTTTCAAGTGAGCTACGTGACAAAAATCCCTCATCAGTCAGATTGGATGCTGACCTCATGGTACGATATTGTGCTTAATATAGTTTTGTAAATGTCTTACTTCCCATAGTGATTTTATTTGCTTTTTAAGGCAAAGGCGGAGATGGATAGAGGAGATCATTGAAACAATGAGCATGGGCTTGAGTGAGCCCATTAGGGTGGTTTGAAGAAAGGGGATTACATGTAACATTTAAAACTTACATTTGAACTTCAGTGTGTCAAACTTCAGCAAATATGTTTCTCTCCACCCCATCAGGGGGTCCGTGTGGCTGGAGTAGATCTGCACTGGATTGTTTGATTATAGTTGCCCCCTTCCCTAGAGTGGTCACTGTAAGCAAACCTAGACTGGTCAGAACAAAACCGAGAAGAGCCTCCTGGGCAGGGCTGTATGTAGCTTTTTGGAGCCCCTAGGCAGTGAAGTGGAGGAGCCCCTGCGAGTGAGTACACAAGGTATGCATGGACCCATTTTTGCCTTTTCTGTACATGTAAGTTCCCTTTCCTGTTGTAACTGTATTGTTCTAGTGATTAACCCCTAGTAGCCAATCTATGCAACATTTAATTTTTTTTTAAGGCAGTTACCATTTTTTTTCAAGTGACCCCCCTCACAGGGAAGCGCCCCTGGTTGGCCTAATGGGTAATCAAGCCATGCTCCCGGTCAGATACTGTCCTAACCCTGAACAATTATTAGGGGATGAAGCAGTTCTGCCAGTCTCTGAAATTATTAAAATGTAAGTTTTATAACTGAATTGCCATTTTTTTCTTCAAATGCTGATTTTTCGGGATAATCATTTACTACAAACCATATGACACCCTATTGTATAACTGTAGTGGCCCTTTAAAACACTTTTTTTTGTAGGAAAATTATGCAAAGTTTAGCAAATTATTGGAGAACCACTTCTTCTACAACAGGAAATGGAACTTACACGTACCGAAAAGGCAAGAATGGGTCCATGCATACCTTGCATACTCACTTGCAGGGGCTCCTCCACTTCACTGCCTAGGGGCTCCAAACAGCTAGATACAGCCCTGCCCAGGAGGCTCTTCTCGGTTTTATTCTGACCAGTCTAGATTTGCTTACAGTGACCACTGTATGGAAGGAGGCAACTATCATCAAAAAATCCAGTGCAGATCTACTCCAACCACACAGAATCCCTGATGGGGTGGAGAGAAGCATATCTGCTTATGTCTGAAACACTGAAGTTCAAATGTAAGTTTTAAATGTTACATTGAATCCCCTTTCTTCAAACCACCCTAATGGGCTCACTCAAGCCCATGCTCATTGTTTCAATGATCTCCTCTATCCATCTCCACCTCTGCCTTAAGAAGCAAACCATATCCAAACATATAGTTGCATAAACTACTTAAACGTACTAATGCCTCTGGGCATAAGGTAGAATGGTCTGTAATGTAATATTGACCTTATATGGGAAAAAGTGCACTTACAGACAGATTTATGTGCATATACAAACATATTTCAGTGTACCGTACCCTGAGAATGTGCTGCCCTAGGCCTGGGCCTTGTGGGTCTTAGTATAAAACATCCCTGACTGCTCCCTTGTTCTTGTTTTGTGTTAAATGCAGCATAAAGCTTTGCAATTTCTTTCCTGAGCTTCTTTCTGGCCGGTGACAAGTAACAAGTGATTGAATATATGCTGTTTAGTACCCCAGGAAATGTACGCACAGAATCCTCATTAAAAAATGATATATACTAGGATCAATAGGTAAACAGAACAACAACATTTTAATTAAACTCTGAATGTTAATCAAGGTAATCAATTATTAAACCCTACATCATGTTCTCATAAATTATTTAGAAGCTGTAAAAACTCTCAGCATGTTTGTAGAAATAGCAAGATAGTAATAAGGCACCTTTTACTGAATATATTGGGCTATGTTTTAAAACAGGCATTAAGAGAATAAAATGAAAAGTGATAAAGCACAAGTTTTACAAGCAACATTTTGTAACTTTATTTAAAAAATGTAACTTTAATAATTAGAAAAATCAAAAAGATTTTTTTTTTTTAAATACCAATCTCCAGTTAACTCCTATCTGAGTGACTGGTCAGAGCAAAAAGACCACTCGGTTTTAGGAAGAAACCAAACATGTTTGTGAAATCTGAAATAAACAATCTTGGATGCTTTGTAAGACATGAACAGAAAATCATTTTAGAGAAAATATTAATTGTTGAAGACTCTTTCTATATAAAAAGATTCCATCTGGGCTGTAGCACTTCCTGATATCTTTCATTGTGAGGGTACATTCATATTTTATGAATAGTGGAGGAAGGGGGCTGGAATTAGTTCAATCAGTGGTGGGAAGCAGGTGGCCCAGAGGCCCCGTGTAGCCCCCAGGTACTTTCCATGTGTCCCCAGCCTGTTCTTTGAAGTAGGAGAACATGCCCATCTTCAACTATACACAGTGTATTATCTCTCTCTAAAAATAGCAAATAATACCCAACTGAACTCCTAAATACTTCTCCTCATTATCTATACCTCTAGTACCAAATAATTCCTTTTCGACAGAGATTGTGTTATTTTGCTTTGGTTCAAATAAAAAAGGTTTAAAGCACATAGGAGGCCTTTCAAGTGAAATAAGTTGCCTGTTACTGTGTTAAATTATTGGAACTCTTGCCATTGGACACCTACCTCTCCCCAAGCATGTTCAGAAGCACACGACTTGCAAATTTAAGTGCAAACTGTAGAAATGTGAATGACTGTCTCATACATGAATACTGCACCAAAGTATCATGATGCCTGCAGGCTTAGCAAAAGCATTTATTTTTGTAATTAAAAACTAGCTTTAAGACATTTCCATGCTTAAAGGTATATGAAAGTGAGGTGGGTTATGAATGCATCCTGTAGAATGCATCATAACCCACTTAGCAAAAAATAATTGCATGAAAAATGCAAAAAATGTTTTCAGAAAAGAAAAAAATGTGCTGGTTGTGATGTAGACACCCCTAGCAACTGAGATTTGCATATTGGATATCTCATTTTTAATGAGATATCCAATATGCAGCACATGTGCATGCTGATTGGCTGAAGGAAAGGAAAGTGTCTGAAATCATGTGACTTCCCACAGTAGGGCAGACTACAGGTGCTAACTGAGCATGTCTGCACATTCCCCAGGCCAAAAAGAAACATTGTATAAGTTATGCTAATTATCCCTGGGAATTTCAGGGGGTGTCAACATTGAGAGAAAACCATTTGCAAAAGCAAGAAATTCAGCAAACTTCAGGTTTAACTGTTTACTTTGGAATTTTTTCATGCAAACAATTTTTTTCAGACACTATAAATTCTCCTCTATCAGATGTATTAATAACCCACCTCATTTTAATATACCTTTAATTATATTTCTAGTCAGATTCAGTGTTTCAATCCTACATATTTCAAAATGCAGTGGGCCTTTAACTTCACATAATCCATTAAGCTTTGTTTCTATAGTTTTATCCTATTGGTTTTCCTGTAATCGAGATACTTTTACATTACTAAGTTGAAGTAGACACAGTAATACACAATTAGAGCGTATATATATAATATGTTGGGTGAGAAAAAATGTTCCAATATTTGAATTGTTACAAAGCTGAAAAAGATAAGGAGACAAATATGTGTTGGTGAAGTGTTTGTAAACTCTTGGAGATGTCCGAGCAATGCAGCTTTGATACTAGAATTGTAAATCTGTTACAAGCTTCATACAAATATCTGGCACCACCACTGCTGAATGGGACAAGTGTCTGACATTGACTTATTAGCATATACAGTCAGCATTACTGACACAATTAGTGCATTCATCTTGAAACATTTATTGTTACCACAACCTAATAAATGGGATTTTTGATAACACAATAAAATTTGGATAAGAAAGTTAGTATTCTTTGATTCCCACACATATGGCAAATATGTTATTGTTGAAGTACAAATTCATAATACAGTTATGGAATCTGAAGCATTTTGAGTCAAACTAGAAATTAGCACAAAGATTGCATATAGGACATTTACATGGATAGTGCCATTATGAGTCTCGCTTGAGTTAAATGGCTTATGCATTTTGTAACTCAATAATAACTTTTTTTGTAAAACAAAAAAAAGCAGTTCATTCATGGGCTCGACTCTTGGTGCCATTGTGCTGTTGGCATTATCTATGAGCAACCTGGATGTACTATACCCATTGCGGGATAATGAAAAAGTCAATGTTTGAGATTGATGTTTGAGATGATCTATAAAAATATTCCAATTAGGTGTATGTTGCTTGAGCAAAGTTCTGACAGGTTGAAGGGTCAGGTTTTATTGTTTTATTATACATTTCTGACATTGCTTTGCCCTCTCCTCGTCTGGCTGTGACTTGTAACCCTGTATGTTCTCTCAGTCACCTATTAACCCAACCACTATGATTGCTGAATGCTTCAACCACCTGCCTGCCACTCTTGCTTGATATGTTCAAGACTACCGATTGGATACAAAACCTGGGTAGTGGGTTGATATGTAGTCTCTACCTCAGGCCCATGGGCCAAACTCTTAGGGAGCAGTGACCAATGTACAACCATATACTATGATGGCCTTATGTTTAGACCCATACAGTACAGCACCAATATTCTGTCTCTCTTCTCATGCAAATGTCATATCATTCACCAGCCCATGTAGATTATATTATATTGGTCAGAGCACAGCAAACCTATAACCACTCCTCAAGTTCAAATAATACAACATTCTTATCAAGACTGATCAAACAATGCCAGTAAAAATATGCCAGGCAAAAATGCTCTGATCTCATGCATATACTATAAATAGTGATTTCCCAAATGAAGGAACTTATTGAATTTCTTCCTGGAAGGTGCAGAGAGAGTGTGGTACTATGTTAGTAGAGTAGATATGAGTACAGGTACTTTTGCAATACAAAATTAAAATAGGTGGCATAAAGATGATACCTTCAATGAAGGAACCATAGTGTTTTGAAGCTTCACTTTTATGCTACTTTTGCTTTTTTATTGCAAACGTACTTGTACTCTTTCCATGATGGAAAACATACTTCTTCCATATTTCTGGAAATTAACATAATAATACTATATTGAAAAGATGAGTACCCCTTCTAACCTAGAGCTTTCCCTCAACATACCTCATAAATGTAGATGCAACGTTCTTCTCTAAGACCTCAATATGGTTTTCATGAGTACATTACTGCACAGAGCCTATGACAATTACAGTAGGAATATGATAACAAGGCAGGTAGGGTAACAGTGAATATACCAAGTTTCTGCTCCATATGAAGATTTCCCACACAGCCATCACACCCGTGGCTTTTTGGATGCAAGATTTTTTAAGCTTTCATAACACTGATAATATCATATTTATTTTAGAGCCACCGGCCAGTGGCAATGCTTTGTTTGAACTGGCATTAGTTCTGAAATTTTGAGACACATATAAATAAATTATTATTTCTATATTTTCCCAATCTCACTTCAATTCCCCAAAATTGGCTGCAGTTGTATAAAGCATTCAATGCCCTACATGCACAAGCTGCTCTATACGTTTATATTATCCTTTCAATATCCCCATCCTTCCTCCTATATCTGCTGTAACACCTGTTATCTTCATATAAAGCCGTTAGTGGCCCAGCCATCTGCTTCTGAGTTTGCAGCCTTTAGTAACCAACAAGTCTCTATCTTACAGAGAACCTTATGTTTCCACTCGAGCTCTTGAGATTGCAAAATAATCAAATAATAATAATCAAAATAAAAATATAAAGGAACCAATGTACAAAAGTAATACAAATGATTTTACATGTCTCCATGCTGACTTCTCAGACACTGGGATCATGGAGAAATAAAAAACATCCCGGAATATAATCTGAGAGTAGCTGAGAAGTCAAGAGCCCAAACTATTTTTTTCTGTGAGGAAGCGGGGGGATGAGTTTACATCTTAAGAGCATTTATTTTTACTTTAATAAACAAATTAATGTATTCTTGCCAACATATTCCATAGTGATATACATTGGTTAATGGATCAATGCAAAAAAAAATAGCAATATAAACACATAACACATGATAAGAGAGGTGGAAAGAAGTAGGTCGTTAGCGGAGCGAAGAGGGCAGGTGGGGGGGGGAGTATTTGGAGATGAGACCAGACATATAAGCGGTGCACTGTTGTTTTAAGTTAGGGTCATAATCTTGATTTTTTTTCTGGAGGGTACGGGAGGCCAGTGGAGTGATTGACAGAGATGTGCTACAGACACTGAGAGTTGAGTACGGTAGATACATCTAGAGGCATTAATTGTGGTTGGGGGGACAGACGGGTTATGGGGAGGCCAGCCAGAAGCGATTTGCCAGTAGTCAGGATGAGATATGATGAGAGCGTTTATTAGAATTTTAGCTGTTTCTGGTGTGAGGTAGTAACGTATTTTGGAAATGTTTTTTTAGATAAAGAAGGCAGGATTTTATTAGTATTGAAAAACCCAAAGAAAAAAGGACACCTATATATCCACACCTGCATACCATCTGTAGTTATAATGAGCAGTAATGAGCGGAATTATTTAAGTGAACTGACAAGAAAATTATTCAATAAAAGTTCATAATTTATTCGCAAAATCAATCTACAATGCATATTCTAAAAACATTTAAAAAATAGACAAGGACAATCACCTGTATTATCTAAGTATCTTGTTATCTGTACAATGCTTTAAACACAAATAGACAGTTTTTGTAATAAATCGCCTGATCTAAATTTGGTGGTAGCGGAGCCCACCATATGCTCCTTTTATACTAATCTAAATACACTGTCACAACCTACAATGATGATAGAGTATAGAGGATCCTAGTCCTCTTATCTCCTGTAGGTTTTAGACCTAAGTTTGGGCTGACTCTAGACCAATGGACCTTCTTTGCGGATGCAAGAGCATATGTCCCAGCCTAAGGTAGTGTGCGCTGGAAAACCTGGAAGGGAGTCAGAAACGATCTCCTCTACCAGCAAATGCCCTTGGGTCAATAATACACCTGCACACAAAGTCTTGATGAAAATTATGAACCACTTTATTTGGAAAATAACATCTTTTAAACAGGCATACATAATTACCAGGAAGGGGCTACCTTTAGTCAGCCCCTAACTGCCTCTGGCCAATCAGGCAGGGTCCCTACGTGGGAACCATGAGACTCCTCCCCAGGTCCACCCACTAGGCGGGGCCAACTAATTCATTTAGGGCTCTGAATCTCCAGGGGAAAGCACCTTGGTTCTCCTGTGCCCATGCTATGAAGGCTGAGAAGCCTTCAGGCCATCCCATTGTTTCTGGGTGCCTGCTTGTCTGCTCTCCAGCTGTGAGCTCCCCATTGTTAGTTCTCTGCTGGACACTTAGCTAATGGGATTAACCGGCCTTTGGGAACAAAGGAGGCTTGGCTGTATTCAATGGACTTTCCCTCTACAATATAATAACATACTAATAGAATAACATACATTCATATTTACAAATATAACACCCAATGTTTCACACACATACAACCAACACATCCCACCAGCTCCCTCACATGACACCCATTACAATGAGCCTAAACATGGAAGGGATGGGAATATGCTAAGGGATAAACTTTATCCCCTAGACCACAACATAACAATATATCCATAACAAGTGGGCCCCAAATCTTTTCTTCCACAGCAGGAGCCATGCACTTTGTCCAAACCCAATATGGCCACTGGCTGATTCATGACATACACTGTCTAGGAAATAAAATTTAAATGTGAAAAGAAAAAAAAATAGGGCTAAATAAACAATTACTGATGGTGGAACTGGGGATCCACCAATTACCTCCCTAACCTGTTTGTGATAAAGAGCTTACCTACTCTAAACTAAATGTATTATCACCTTTTGTGATTGCATAGGTGCAAATAAAGTGCTCATGATATAAATTACATAACATTAGATTCCTAGACAAAGCATAAAGATATCTTATAAAAGGATAATATATATATAAATGCACTGCAGATTGCTGTTAATGCAGCATCTATGGATATTGTGATGATAATATAATGTAAATAAGCCTGACTAGTGTCATATATTGTAAGACAATTGATATATATATAGAAATACTATTATAAGAAAATGCAAAAGCCAAAGGCTATTTAAAGGTCCATGAGGAAGCGTTATGACGCGAAACGCGAGCGTCGACCTGTTTTGTCCCACGATTGTGACATCACTGGCAGCATTTGGTGGATACTGGTGTTTCTAGATGCACACAAGGCTTGTGCAGCCTTTGGACTCTCATTTACAAAAGTGATGCGTTTTTCCATCTGACACATTTATGCTGCTTGTATTATCTTTAAATGTATATCTGTACTAATACAATTGAATAATATAATTGATTTCATATTTAATATAACTTTTGCACTTAGCATATTTGCACATATGGATAAATAGCAATAAACCTTTTTCTGATACATTCATACTGCTTGTAATATCTTGTACTATATATCTGTACTAATACAATAGAATATTATACCGTATATACTCGAGTATAAGCCAAGTTTTTCAGCCCTTTTTTTAAGGCTAAAAAGGACCCCCTCTGCTTATACTCAAGTCACTCTATCCCCCGTGTCTCTCTAACCCCCCCATGTCTCTCTAAGCCCCCTGTGTCTCTCTAGCCCCCCGTGTCTCTCTACCCCCCGTGTCTCTCTACCCCCCCGTATCTCTCTACCCCACTGTGTCTCTCTAACCCCCCATGTCTCTTTCCCTCCCCCCTCCTCATTCTAAACCCCCCCTCATTCTAACCCCCCCCCTCATTCTACCCCTCTAATTACTCCCCCCTCTCCCTTTCCCCTCATTTACCTGCATCTGAAGCTCCTGCTCCGGCCTATTCTCTTTCCGGCGTCTTGACGTGGCGCGCATGTGACGTCATGTCATTAGCATATACCGGGTGCCGGCACCCGGTATATGCTAATGCCGTGACGTCACATGTGCGCCACGTTAAGACGCCGGAAGAAGCGGAGGCCGGAGCAGGAGCTTCAGATGCAAGTAAGTGAGGGGTAGAATGAGGGGGGGGTTAGAATGAGGAGGGGGGGCTTAGAATGAGGAGGTGGGTTTAGAATGAGGAGGGGGTTTAGAATGAGGAGGGGGGTTTAGAATGAGGAGGGGGGTTAGAATGAGGGGGGTTGAAGATGAGGAGGGAGGTTGAGGAGGGAGGTTGAGGAGGGGGTTGAGGATGGGGGGGTTGAGGATGAGGAGGGAGGTTGAGGAGGGGGTTGAGGATGGGGGGGTTGAGGTTGATGAGGGAGGTTGAGATTGGGGGGGTTGAGGTTGAAGAGGGGGGTTGAGGAGGGAGGTTGAGGAGGGAGGTTGAGGAGGGAGGTTGAGGATGAGGAGGGAGGATGAGAAGGGGGGTTGAGGATGGGGGGGTTGAGGTTGAGGAGGGAGGTTGAGGAGGGGGTTGAGGATGAGGAGGGGGTTGAGGATGAGGAGGGGGGCTGAGGATGAGGAGGGAGGTTGAGGATGAGGAGGGAGGTTGAGGAGGAAGGTTGGGGAGGGGGTTGAGGATGAGTAGGGGGGTTGAGGAGGGGGTTGAGGATGGGGGGGTTGAGGATGAGGATGGGGGGTTGAGGAGGGAGGTTGATAAGGGGGGTTGAGGAGGAGGGGGTTGAGGATGAGGGGGTTGAGGAGGGAGGTTGAGGTTGAGGAGGGATGATGAGGAGAGAAGTTGAGAATGAGGAGGGGGGAAAGAGAAACAGGGAAGAGAGAGGGGGGAAGAGACACAGGGAAGGGAGAGGGGGGAAGAGACACAGGGAAGGGAGAGGGGAGAAGAGACACGGGAGAGAGAGGGGGACACAAGAGGGGGACACATAGGGCACAAGAGGGACACAGGGGGCAGCACATTTCCCACCCTCGGCTTATACTGGAGTCACTCATTTTACCCAGTATTTTGTGGTAAAATAGGTGCCTCGGCTTATACTCGGGTCGGCTTATATGCGAGTATATACGGTAATTGATTTTATCTGTTTTTATAATATTTGCACTCAGCATATTTGCACACACAGTTTAAGAGCAATATACTTTTAAATAGCCTTTGGCTTTTGCATTTTCTTATAATAGTATTTCTATATAGATATATATCAATTGTCTTACAATATATGACACTAGTCAGGCTTATTTACATTATATTATCAGCACAATATCCATAGATGTTGCATTAATAGCAATCTGCAGTGCATTTATATATATATTATCCTTTTATAAGATATATTTATGCTTTGTCAAGGAATCTAATGTTATGTAATTTATATCACGAGCACTTTATTTGCACCTATGCAATCACAAAATGTGATAATACATTTAGTTTAGAGTAGGTAAGCTCTTTATCAGAAACAGGTTAGGGAGGTAATTGGTGGATCCCCAGTTCCACCATCAGTAATAGTTTATTTAGCCCTATTTTTCTTTCTTTTCACATTTAAATTTTTTTTCCTAGACAGTGTATTTAGATTAGTATAAAAGGAGTATATGGTTGGCTCCGCTACCACCAAATTTAGATCAGGCGATTTATTACAAAAACTGTCTATTTGTGTTTAAAGCATTGTACAGATAACAAGATAGTGAGAAAATACATATAACCGGTGATTGTCCTTGCCTATTTTTTAAATGTTTTTAGAATATGCATTGTAGATTGATTTTGTGAATAAATTATGAACTTTTATTGAATCATTTTCTTGTCAGTTCACTTAAATAATTCTGCTCATTACTGCTCATTATACCTACGGATTGTATGCAGGTGTGGATATATAGGTGTCCTTTTTTCTTTGATGTTTTCTATATATCTTACACTTTTCCACTCCGGTTGGTAAATATAATATATATACTTAGATATTTACCTTTGCAAGTTAAAATTGTAATAATTAAAAAAGTTGCATAATACCGCCTCCCCACTTTATACTGGCCTTCATTTATATATACAGGATTTTATTAGTGACTGTATGTGAGGAATTAAAGAGAGGGCAGGGTCCAGTAGAACCCCAAAACGACGGGCTTGGGAGGTAGGAGGGATAATTGCATTGTCAACAGTGAGAGAGATGTGAGGGATTGAAGCTGAAGTAGCGGGGGTAAGATTAGGAGTTTGGTCTTGGACATGTTGTGTTTGAGGTGATGGGTGGACAAACAGGAGGATAAACTTGAGAGGCAGTTGGAAACGCGTTAGAAGAGAGGGGGATAGATCTGGTGCTGAGGGGTAGATTTGGGTGTCATCCAGATTGGAAGGTGTCAAGAGGGAGTTGGAGGAAATAAATTGGATAAGGCGATCGAAGACGATTCGTTCGAGTAGTTTGGAAGCCAGGGGAAGTAGAGAGAAAGGGTGAAAGTTAGATGCAGAATCAGAATCAGATCAAAGTTTCTTAACAATAAGTGTAATTATGGCATGTTTAAGAGAGGATGGAAACATGCCAATATTTAGGGAAAGGTTGAAGAGATGTGTGAGAGCTGTGATTAGTGTGGAAGAGAGGGGAGGATAAGCTGGGATGGAATAGGATCCAGAGGCGAGAGGCTGATAGTTGGCTGGAGACTTTATTCTCAGTTACAAGGTCAAAGGAGCGCATAGTGGCTGTGGGATTGAGGAAGGGAGAAGTGTTACCGGTTGGCTGAGAGGATGGAGTGTTTAAATCACGATAAGAGGAGAATTTGTTGCAAACTATTTAAATTTTATGTATAAAATGACTGGCAAAGTCTTCAGCCGTGAGACAGGAAGGAATGGGAGGTGGTGGGTGGAAAAGAGAGTTGAAAATGGTGAAAAATCATTTGGGGTTGGAGGACAAAGTTAATATTAATGATGTGAAAAAGTGATGTTTGGCAAGGTTGACGGTAGAGAAGTAGGAGCGCAACATAAACTTGTAGTGGAGTGATGGTGGGGTTGAAGAAGGGTAGTGAGAGGAAGCATTGGTGAGGTTGAAGGTCAGGAGATAGTAGACAGATAGAGGGAGCGGACTGATGATTAGATTGGAGGTGGTGCTGAGATTGGTGAAAATGAAGTCAAGGGAGTCTCCAGCATGGTGAGTTGAGGAATCTGTAAATTGTGAGAGGCCGAGCGAAGAGGTGAGTGAGAGTAGTTTAGTGGCTGCCATAGTGGTGGGAGTGTCAATGGCAGGTACTAGTGAAAGAATTTTGGAGGAGAGAAAGTGAGTGAGCCAGGCGGAAAAATGATCCAGAAATTGAGAGGGTGGTTCAGATCACAGCAACACGTAGAGAGATGGATGAGAAGAGGCATAGAGTGTGAACTTGGAAGGATGACAATTGGAGGGATGGGAAAGGGGATAGTAAACTGTACAGTGAGAGCAAAGTAATACACCCTCCACCACCTTTTTTGTTCCCAGGTCTAGGTGTGTTACTGAGGTGAAAGCCACAATGAGAGAGATATCTTGATGATAATGTTACCTGTTCCATGAAGGAAACACTTAATATATTTAAAATTAAGTTCCTTTAAGTTGTCAGTAAAAAACTTGTGACTTCATAGTGAAGCTCCAGAACTGTTTAATTTGTAACACAAGGCAGCAATGGCTATATTCACAAATGTAAGAGCTTCTCACTAATGAGTTGGATAAGAACTGGTTAGTGAGGAAAATTGTATATTAGCTAAAGTCGTGCTTCTGTGAAAGCCAGGCCCTGATTATTTTCCTTCATTCCTTCTGGTCTGTTATTTTGTATCACTGGTTACATTTTAGTATAACATTGAACAAAAATATACAGCCTCCTGTATTGTGTTCCTCCATCAAAGTGCCTGAAACACAGGCACAAACCCAGAGGAGACTGGGAACTTGTAATAATAGAGATAGATAGATAGATAGATAGATAGATAGATAGATAGATAGATAGACAGACAGATAGACAGACTGATAGACAGACAGATAGATAGACAGACATACCGACGGACAGGCAGATAGATAGATAGATAGATAGATAGATAGATAGATAGATAGATAGATAGATAGATAGATAGATAGATAGATAGATAGATATAAAGATTGATAGATAGATAGATAGATATAAAGATTGATAGATAGATAGATAGATAGATAGATAGATAGATAGATAGATAGACAGATAGATAGATACATAGATACATAGATAGATACACGGATAGATAGATAGATAGATAGATAGATAGATAGATAGACAGACAGATAGACAGACTGATAGACAGACAGATAGATAGACAGACAGATAGACAGACTGATAGACAGACAGATAGATAGACAGACATACCGACGGACAGGCAGATAGATAGATAGATAGATAGATTGATAGATAGATAGATAGATAGATATAAAGATTGATAGATAGATAGATAGACAGACAGATAGATAGATACATAGATACATAGATAGATACACGGATAGATAGATAGATAGATAGATAGATAGATAGATAGATAGATAGATAGATAGATAGATAGATAGATAGATAGGTCCATATTTAAACATACATATCTAGCAGCTCCTTTCTCACATTCCTGGGCTATTGTGAGCAGTTGCTCTTCGGATCAGAGAACGGATTGTATTTATTGCTGAGTTAGTAGTGAACTCAGCTGACTTTACAAATCCAGCCTCACAGAATGCTTTCAATATGTAATGATCAAACCATCTCTGGGCCTATTTAACCCCTCATAATAATGCTGGCGCTGCAGCTTCCTCCTCGTATGCTTGGCGTGGCAATGTTTCCAATAAACTCATTACTTGAATTCTGAATATATTAGGCATATTCTAAAACAGCACAGACCAGCTGATACAATACATTTACTGGATAAATTGCATTTTACATTTCTGAACAATACTATTGAGGAGACAACTTATTTGTTGTATTTCATTAGAAACAACAGAAACATGAATATTAAAGTGTAATAATATAATTTATATAATAACGGCAAAACATTTTTGCCACACAAGGTATTTTATTTTAATTATATTTTGCTGACTAAGAAACATAGATTTATCAAATCAAACGTGGGATCTATACCGTTGTGTATGGGCAAGAAATCACCAGGACTGACAGCTGCAGTTACAGCAAGTAGTCGCTAGATGGCGCCGCCAGGTTTCAGGGAAGGCCTATATTTATTCCCCCCTCCGACATGGCGCAACTCGACTGCAATGAATCGACAGGAAGGCCATCGCTATATTTGGTGCAAGCACTCTGCCCTCGAGGGCCTCGGGCAGGCCTCTCATAGCTCAAGGCCTCTTCTGTCAGCGCGCCTTATATGCAATGTGCAGCAGTATTCCGAAAATCGGCAGCACCATCTAGCGTTTTCCGGCGGCACTGCTGTTGCCAATCTTTTGTGTAAGGGAAGAGGTTAAGGATCCAAATGTGCACTCATAAAGAAACAAAAATAAAAAGACCAAAAATATTCAACCTGCCCATGAGCAAAAACCTTCTCCTCTTTTCACTTGCAGTCTTCTACTTGGCTGACCGCAATCTTGAACAACCAGAAGCAGCTTCGGAGAAGATAATTGAGGGGATGTCATCTGATAGGGTTGATTCAGTAGCAGGTTTTGATGTGTAAAGCGTTACACCACAATAACCCTATGTGATTCTACTGTGAGAATTCATCAGGGTATTTTTATCAGTAAAGCCTTCAAGCTTTATATAAAACATATAAACCTATAAGACTGTACATATATGTACTGATATGTAGATTCAGCAAAGATATATTATTCCCGCTGTGTCTCAGATAGTTTCTTGTGTTGTCTATTCAACCTGTAATGTTGATGTCTTCTCAAAACAATTGACTTACTGACCTGAGCTAAAGCAACTGGGTCTTGGCTAGACTAGAAGACTAGTTATGATTGGCTACAAGGCTAGTAGAGCGCTTCGGAATATGTTAGCGCATTATAAATAAACTTTAATAATAATAATAATAATAGAGGCAGGCTGGAAAATTGGCACATAAAGCTCTAGGCTGATGGCAGATAGGGTGTTGGAAATGCAGCAAACTCGGGAGTGGTTGAGTCACAAGCTAAACGCATGAAAAGAATCAATAGCAAGCCAAAATATCATAATCTGGAGATATAAATAGTACCCAGAAGAAGAACCTTCCACTGGAGATGAAGTGAAGGAGGAGCATGGGAGGTCTCAGCTATAGAGGTCAGAACCTGAGAATGAGATCTCCCCAAAGAGCTTGATGTGATTTAATTAAATGTGAGTGAAGTGGTTGGATACATCATTTTATATCAATGTATGCTCAGATGTTTGTTTACAGATTGAAGAGATTAGAGACTGAGGCTGGACCGACACATTTCCCCATAGAAAGGCATTATAGCTCTGGGGTCTGCACATGCTAAAATGCATCTTGGAAAGTGCTTTATCAATTAAAACAGTGCATTTAGATTGTATATTAGCTATACAAAAGGGTTGCCTGTTCCTTCTGCAGTGGACCATAATTTGTCTGACCTCTCTGCTATGACCAGTCCATCTTGAGTTCCCCTACAGGCTCACAACTTCAGTGAGATACACAAGCCCCTTCACCATGACAAGGTAGCAATGCAGAAGGGGAGCTTTTCACTTGGTAATGCTTAATATTTAAAGAAAATGTATATAGCAGCTTCAATTAGAATAACATATGAAACATTTACAACGGTTGCATACAGTTTAGTGCATATCATTGAAGTACGATATAGCCCCAGGTATATACAGTATCTTACAAAAGTAAGTACACCCCTCACATTTTTGTAAATATTTTATTATATCTTTTCATGTGACAACACTGAAGAAATTACCCTCTCCTACAATGTAAAGTAGTAAGTGTACAGCCTGTATAACAGTGTAAATGTGCTGTCCCCTCAAAATAACTCAACACACAGCCATTACTGTCTAAACTGTTGAGTACACCCCTAAGTGGAAATGTCCAAGTCGGGCCCAATTAGCCATTTTCCCTTCCCGGAGTCATGTGACTCGTTAGTGTTACAATGTCTCATGTGTGAATGGGGAGCAGGTGAGTTAAATTTGGTGTTATCACTCTCACACTCTCTCATACTGATCACTGGAAGTTCAACATGGCACCTCATGGCAAATAACTCTCTGAGGAACTGAAAAAAAGAATTGTTGCTCTACATAAAGATGGACTAGGCTATAAGAAGATTGCCAAGACCCTGAAACTGAGCTGCAGCATGTTGGGCGAGACCATACAGCGGTATCACAGGACAGGTCCCACTCCGAGCAGGTCTCGCCATAATCCACCAAAGAAGTTGAATTTACTCACTTTTGTTGCCAACGGTTTAGACATTAATGGCTGTTTGTTGAGTTATTTTGAGGGGACAGCACATTTACACTGTTATACAGGCTGTACACTTATTACTTCACATTGTAGCAGAGGGTAACTTCTTCAGCGTTGTCACATGAAAAGATGTAATAAAATATTTACAAAAATGTGATGCTCAATTTTGTGAATTATTAAGAGAAAAATTGAGGATCAAAGGGAACCTTCATATTAGTTACTGTCATGATATGGGAATATATAGCTGCCAGAATTGTTGTATAATAGGACAATTCAGCCACATATGTTACATCCCAGCATGGTTTCGGGAACACCTTCCGCATTTATCTGGGTGTGAGGCAAAGAACTTGTGTATCATATAAAGCATGTGATACCATTGTATTATGACATTTCTACTCCATTGGCCAAGTAGGATGACTGAACCAACGTCTTCAAGGCCTTTTTCCATTGTTGAATCATATGCACCATCTTCCACACCACCAGCGCCACTCTCAAGAGTCCCCTGACCAAAGCAGCTCCTTTGGTGGTATGTGATTCCATGTTTCTATAACTCCTCTGGCAATTGCTAAGGGATGCGTTCGGTACCTTATTGCTACAACTTGAAATGCTCTGTTATATTGTGGACTGTTCACAAGCTGTATATCAGCAATGCTTATTGAAAATGCATGTATTCTGGGGGCGAGGTTACCACACACTCCAGAAAAATGCCATGTTATGCATACCACAGATAGAGTCATTTGTATAATTCTGCATCACATCACTGCAGCTGCCAGAGCACAAACTGGGCAGCTGACTGAGCTCTGACCCCAATGGAGACAAGTGCGCCCACTGAATGGGATGCTGAAATAAACTTACATTGTGTACGCTCTGGTGTGGACGCCATAGCCAAACAGCAAAATCAGGCTGGCAGGCAAGTAGATAAAAAGGCACAAAAGATAGGTATGTATAGACCATCCCATTGTACACCACCCACAGTTTGCTTTGGGCAATTTGAGACAAAAAAAAAAGAGATTGGCAAACCTACTGAAATAGTAGTCCGTGCAGAAAATGATTACTGTATAACTGGAGTGGGTATAATCGGAGAATTCAAGGATTCTTCTGCTTGAGCTTAGGTAAATTAAATAAAGGGATTCACCCCAAAATTCTGTTTTTAAAGATTATTAAAAACTATAATACTAGCTGTTTTTTGCTAAAGTAAATAATTCATGAGTTATACATACTTATTTGTGTGGCTCCAAAGAGAAACAATGGATATGAAAGGATTGTATTAGGTATATCATTTACCTCTATACCTAGTTACTTTGTATGTACTTTATCTTATTAAGAAGTGCTTCTAATTATTATTAGTACTAGCGAATTACCCGTCAAAAAATTACGGCAATGAAATTGTAAGTGAGCTAATGGTGTTTGGTGTATATAATGTGGCTGATGTAGCGTTGTTCGTTTTCTATGTCGTGCGACTTTTTAGGAATATCCGTAGCTGTTTGGTTGTGTTTTGCGTGTTTATGGTAGTGCTTTGCGTGTTTAGGGACCTTTAGCCTCGTTTTCGTTTTGTTCGGCGGCCATTTTTTCTCTCGCTTAGGTGATTTTCGGGTCCCTAAACTCAGAAATTTGTGGTTAAATAGAGGTGTAACTTCACTTGCAGAGGTCCTCGGTGCCCCCCCCCTTGCTGTGAGTAACCTTTTTATGTGTTTGTTGTTTGTATTTATTGTGTTTTTAATGTTTTTGGGGTTGCGCAGGTTGCGTCCTTGTTTTTTAATCCCGTAGGTGTTTTTCGGCAAATACGTAGGTGTTTGGTGGTGTTTTGCGTCTTTATACTGCTGTAGCCTCGTTTTCGTTTTTTTCGGTGACCATTTTTTCTCTCGCTTAGAGAATTTTTTAGTGTGTAAACTCTTTTAATTTGACTTTAATTTAGGTGTAACTTTAGTTTTTGAGGTCCTGGATGCTCCCTCTTCCTGTAAGTAAGCTTTTTATGTATTTGTTGTGTGTATTTGTTGTATTTTTCATGTTTTCATGTGCGCGTGTTGCGGCCGATTTTTGCGAGTTTGTAATGGGTCGTAACGTGTCTCGTATTTTCTTTGCGTAACGACGTAAATTTTGCGAGGGTCGCAGTTGCTGGCAAGGAGCGCCTTCGGCAACAACTCGCATGCTCACAACTATATATGTGATTATTGTTTATTTGTAACACGCCAACATATTCAGTAGCGCTATAAATGGGTTACGATTAAGGCAAAAAAACAATAGCAGTATTAACGTGTTACAAAGATGGAGGGCCCTGTCTTTGAGCTTAGAATCCGGTGTCCAAAGTGTTTTTTCAAAGTACCTTGCAAGATTGAAAACTCGCAAACTTACAATCTACAGAGTTTGGTTGAGGTATAGGAGAGTGACAGATAAGTTTTGCAAGTTAAGGTGGAAGGTGATAGGCTTCTATAAACATATGCATTTTTAGTGAGGATTTGAAGGGTTTAAGCTCTGTTTTGACGGCTTAAAATTACACAAATAGTCCCTGCATGGGCCTCCCAGTGCAACATATGCAGACACAGACTTTATAGGGTTAGGTGTGCAGTGTCCTAGCCTATCAGGGACCATGTCTAAGCTTAATGTTGCTCAGAGATGGTCACTAATTGGTTAGTATAGACACAAGTTCAGCAGAGTCTGTGTCACCATGAGCTACAGAGGTTAATATGTATTTGACTTTAGGCAGTAAAAACAGAGCTTATAAGCACTTCTTAATTAAACCAAGTATATAAAAGTAAACAATACACAGGTATATTATATACCTAGTAAAATCCAGGAACCTTCCATATCCCTTTCAACGCCACTTGTCTCCCTCCTCTCGCCAACGTGTGATTGCTTACAGTACGATTTTGCTACGGCTCATGTGAAATCATTAATATTGTTTTTAATTCCACTGTCTCACCCATCACTTTCAGTGACTATCACAGCGAGGGAAATGAATCTCTCATCTGTCATTGTCAGTCTGTGCTGTAGTTTAATCACTTTGTGAATTCTGCTGCCGTTACAGAAATAGGATTATTAGCAGCGCCCATAGCGCTCTCCAAACATTATGATGAAATCAGTTAGAAAGTGTTTCCTAAAAAAATACCATGTGGCAGGACTTGGATAAACTGAGACCAGTTTGGCTGTACAAGTACCAAAACATTTTCATCCAATTTTCAAAAGAAATCAACCATGATCCATCCTTAAAGCCACTGCTTTGCTATTGATAAATTTGAATATTACATTGTCTAATATTAGACTATTTAGATTAATGTTCAGCTCAAATGACCATCAGTTCTCAAGAGGGAAAGGGGTTGTGAGATATCCAGTAGTCCTGTTGAAACATCTGGCTATAAGGATTGTCATACTTAATGTAAGTTAAATCTTTTCTGTTTCCATCTGTAGAGGCAAATCAAAAGACTGAAAAATTATGTTTCTCATTGCAACACAATTTGATATTAATTTGATATATTTAAAGCTGTATTTTTTTACTTTCTACTAGCTAAGTGGGCTAAAGGCGAAACCGGTAAACTAACCTCCTTCATCAGGACCCCAGCCACCCCCATGCATAAGGGTCTATCAGCATGGGTGTAGGAGCACAAGAAAATCTGGGGGGGGGGGGTTAATTCAACTCTACTCTCAGTACAGGAAACAGGGGCAGATCTATCCACCGGTGCACCAGGGTCCTGCTCTTGGGGGTCCCAATGCTGCAGTGCCCCTCCAAAACTTTTTTTAAATTTCTGTGTTTAAATTCTCTATGCCCCCCAATATAATTAAAAATCTATATGTATATATGCAAACTTGTTATGTATATATATATATAAATATATATATATAGTAAATAAAAAGTACATCTGTGTTCACATTTGAATGTCTAAAGCAAGTTAAAAAACCTGCTTCCAGCTCAGAGTTCCGAGAAAAACAGTTATTACACTGCATTCTGGGAAGTTGAGCTGGGACACACAAATGTGCCCACAAATGCCTCGCTCTTCATTCCGTAGCCATTATCAAACATGGCTTCCTTTAAGCTTATCCATGCTGCATTACACAGCTTTAATGCAAAGCCAAGGTTGGATTAAACACAAGCCGAGCATCCTATCCATGTACAGCTGTTTCAAGCTTACTGGCTATCATCAGCATGGAGCGGGATATATATATATATATATATATACTAGCGACTTGCCCGCCAAAAATGACGGCAATAAATTGAAGCCTGGCAATGGTGTTTGTCACACACTGCGAGCCTCTACCTCCTCTACTTTATTGGCCTCGCGATGAGCGCCTTCAGCGCTAATCACGGGCCTCGCAATGAGCGCCTTCGGCGCTCATTGCGAGCCTCTCTACCCCTCTACTTGACGGGAGGGGCTCATTGCGAACCTCCTCCCCCTCTACTTTACTGGCCTTGCGATAAGCTCCTTCAGCGCTCATCTCGGGCCTTGCAATGAGTGGCTTTGGAACTCATTGTGAGCCTCTCCCGCCCTCTACTTCCTCTCCCTTCCCTCTGTCTTTTCCCCCCCTCTCCCTCTCCTGTGTCTCTTCCCCCTCTCCCTCCCCCGTGTCTCTTTCCCCCCTCTCCCTCCCCTGTGTCTCTTTCCCCCCTCTCCCTTCCTTGTTTCTCCTTCCCCCTCCCCTGTGTCTCTTTCCCCCCTCTCCCTTCCTTGTTTCTCCTTCCCCCTCTCCCACTCCTGTGTCTTTCTCCCTCCCCTGTGTCTCTTCACCCTGTCTCCCTCCACCTGTGTCTCTTCACCCCGTCTCCCTCCCCTGTGTCTCTGCCCCCCTCATCCCTCCCCTGTGTCTCTCCACCCCCTGACCCTCATCTCTTCCCCCCTCCGCTGTGTCTCCTCCCCATGTCTATTCCTCCCCTCCTCTCCCGTTTCTCTTCCTCCCCTACCGTTTCTCTTCCTCCCCTCCTCTCCATCCTGTGTCTCTCTTCCCCCTCCTCTCCCTCCCCTGTGTTTCTCTTCCCCCTCCTCTTCTCGCTCCCCTGTGCCTCTCTTCCCCCTTCCCTGTGTCTCTCTTCCCCCTCCTCTCCCTCCCCTGTGTCTCTCTTCCCCTCCCCTGTATCTCACTTCCCCTGTGTCTCTCTTCCCCTCCCCTGTATCTCACTTCCCCTGTCCCTCTCTTCCCCTCCCCTGTATCTCACTTCCCCTGTGTCTCTCTTCCCCCCCTCCTCTCGTGTCTCTATTCCCCTGTCCCTCTCTTCCCATCCCCTGTATCTCACTTCCCCTGTGTCTCTCTTCCCCCCTCCTCTTGTGTCTCTATTCTCCTGTCCCTCTCTTCCCCTCCCCTGTATCTCACTTCCCCTGTGTCTCTCTTCCCCCCTCCTCTTGTGTCTCTATTCCCCTGTCCCTCTCTTCCCCTCCCCTGTATCTCACTTCCCCTGTGTCTCTCTTCCCCCCCTCCTCTCGTGTCTCTATTCCCCTGTCCCTCTCTTCCCCTCCCCTGTATCTCACTTCCCCTGTGTCTCTCTTCCCCCCTCCTCTTGTGTCTCTATTCCCCTGTCCCTCTCTTCCCATCCCCTGTATCTCACTTCCCCTGTGTCTCTCTTCCCCCCCCCTCTCGTGTCTCTATTCCCCTGTCCCTCTCTTCCCCTCCCCTGTATCTCACTTCCCCTGTGTCTCTCTTCCCCCCTCCTCTTGTGTCTCTATTCCCCTGTCCCTTTCTTCCCCTCCCCTGTATCTCACTTCCCCTGTGTCTCTCTTCCCCCCCTCCTCTCGTGTCTCTATTCCCCTGTCCCTCTCTTCCCATCCCCTGTATCTCACTTCCCCTGTGTCTCTCTTCCCCCCCTCCTCTCGTGTCTCTATTCCCCTGTCCCTCTCTTCCACTCCCCTGTATCTCACTTCCCCTGTGTCTCTCTTCCCCCCCTCCTCTCGTGTCTCTATTCCCCTGTCCCTCTCTTCCCATCCCCTGTATCTCACTTCCCCTGTGTCTCTCTTCCCCCCCTCCTCTCGTGTCTCTATTCCCCTGTCCCTTTCTTCCCCTCCCCTGTATCTCACTTCCCCTTTGTCTCTCTTCCCCCCCTCCTCTCATGTCTCTATTCCCCTGTCCCTCTCTTCCCCTCCCCTGTATCTCACTTCCCCTGTGTCTCTCTTCCCCCCTCCTCTTGTGTCTCTATTCCCCTGTCCCTCTCTTCCCCTCCCCTGTATCTCACTTCCCCTGTGTCTCTCTTCCCCCTCCTCTCGTGTCTCTATTCCCGTGTCCCTCTCTTCCCCTCCCCTGTATCTCACTTCCCCTGTGTCTCTCTTCCCCCCTCCTCTCGTGTCTCTATTCCCCCCTGCTCTCGTGTCTCTATTCCCCTCCTCCTCTCCCTCATGTATCTATTCCCCTGCTTCTCCCCTCCTTGGCCCCGTGTCTCTCACCCTCACCTCATTGCGGTTGATGCGTGCGCGCGCACGCTTATGTGACGTCTTCGCGTGCGCGCGCACGCTTGTCTGCCCGGCTACCCGCGCACGCAACGTCTTCGCGTGCGCGCGCTCGCACGCTTTGCCGGCTACCCGTGCACTCCTGCAGTAGGGGTGATGGGAGCAATGGTGAAACTGCGAGTTGTCGTCAGTTGCGGCCCTTCCTTTGCGAGGGCCGCAAAGCGTGACGACAACTCGCAGTTAGACAATTATAATATGTGATATATATATATATATATATAATGACGGGACAATAAAATTTAAAGCCAAGCTCATCGCATCGCTCGCCATAAGCGTTTTTGGCCAGCGTCTTGTCTGAGCACCTTCGTCACTCATTATAAAGAGAGATATATATTTATCTATGTTTACTTAATCAATAATTAATTAATTAGTTCTTGAATAAATTAATATCCTTTACCTATTTGTAATTAATATATCCAGCAATCAATAGCCTGAAAGAGCTAACAATCTGTTTATATTTTCCGGCACCCAACAATGTACAGTGAGTGTTGGTGCTCTGATGATAAAGTGTAATGAATGTCCCAACTGTGCATTAGAAATTGGTTGTGTGCGCGAGGGAAATCCGTTTGTGTAGTTGTGTAAAGCGCCATTAATTCGTAGTTATTAATGTGTTACGCCGCTCGCAAGCATTTCTAATACTGTATTTTTTATTGCGTTCGTTCCTGTGTGAAAGTGCTACGTGTTTGGCAGTGTTTTGCAAGGTCCGGGGTCGTGTAGCCTAGTTTTATTTTTTTCGGAGGCCATTTTTTTTTCCGCTTAGGCATTATTTGTGTGTTTTTGTTGTATTTACTTGTATTTTCTTTTTTTTGGGGGGGGGGGATCTTCGCGGTTCGGCTGTTAACCTTGTATTTTTTCTATCTCGTATTATTTTTTTTAAAGGCCCGCGTCTCGTAAAGCGCCATTGTAGAGATTCATAATGGTATTAATGGGTTATGCGACTCGCAAGCATTTTGCATCATTTGTAATAGTGTATTTTGTATTTCGTTCGTTGCTGTGTGAAAGTGCTATGGGTTTGGCAGGGTTTTGCGCGGTCTGGGGTCGTGTGGCCTCGTTTTATTTTTTTTCGGCTGCAATTTTTTTTATCGCTTAGGCGATTTTTGGAAGGTGAAAGTGATCAAAGTTGCCTTAAATTCACGTTCCACCTCACTCCCAGACATCCTGACTGTTCCCCCGTGCTGTGTGGGTGATGTTTTTGTTGCATTTATTTTTATTTTCTTTGTGTTTTTTGGATTTTTGCGGTTAATCTCATATTTTTGCTATCCCGTATTTTTTGTTTCTAAGTTCTGCATCTTATATTTTTTTTTTCTGTCCCGCGTTTTTCAAGTGCTTGTGGCTTTGCAAGGCTCGCAGTGCTACGCGTTAACGGCTCGCCTCGCTTTGCGAGGATAATAAAACTATTAGCCTTATCCATATCAAGGGAACAAGCGTATAAATCTGCCTTCCTTGCTGCCTAATCAAATATGACTGATTGTTATAAACAGATTATGAAATTATATCCGACTATGCGTATGGACTGCAGTCTAAATGCGGCACTCATCGCCTAACTCGTACGCACCACGCAAAGCGTGACAACGTCTCGCAGAACTATTATATGTGATATATATACAGTATGTCACAAAAGTGAGTACACCCCTCACATTTTTGTCAATATTTTATTATATTTTTTCATGTGACAACACTGAAGAAATGACTCTCTGCTACATCTACCCCTAAGTGGAAATCTCCATATTGGGCCCAAAGTGTCAATATTTTGCGTGGCCACCATTATTTTCCAGCACTGCCTTAACCCTCATGGGCATGGAGTTCACCAGAGCTTCACAGGTTGCCACTGGAGTCCTCTTCCACTCCTCCATGATGACATCACAGAGCTGGTAGATGTTAGAGACCTCGCACTCCCCCACCTTCTGTTTGAGGATGACCCACAGATGTTCATTAGGGTCTAGGTCTGGTGACATGCTTGGCCAGTCCATCACCTTTACCTTCAGCTTCTTTAGCAAGGCAGTGGTCGTCATTTATCTTATTATAATTTATAATGATCATTTTTCTCAAGTCCTTAGGTAATGTAATTCCTAGGTATTTAATTTCTGATTGCCATTTTAACTGATAATTATTTTTCTTCCCCTAAATTGAATGGTAAGGCCTCTGTTTTTTGTAGGTTCAATTTATAATTGGCTACCTCACTGTACTCTTTTACACGGGAAAATAGCTTTCCCATAGATACTAAAGGTTTCTGAATAGTAATCATCATGTTTATCAATTTCTTGACATTGATTGTTCCTTGCCTATACAGCACAAAACCATTTTGTTCTTGCGATATTAATCTCCCTAATAAAGTATTCAACCTATTAGCCAGAATTTTAGAGTAGATTTTAATATCTACATTAATAAGACTAATAGGATGGACGTTTCAACACTCTGGGTATTTTAGTTCTTCTTTAGGGATCGGCACTATATTTACCTCTGCCATTTCTTTAGGGACCTCTCCTTCTGATTAAATATTTATTTAAGTGGTGTTATCAAATGTTGGATGCATATTTTATAATAATGTGCTCTAAAGCCATCTGGTCCTGGTGATGAATTTATTTTTAAATTAGAAATTCCTTCTTCAATTTCTTTCTCCCTAATTTCTCCATTTAAGAATTCCAGTTCTTGTTTTGAAACTTTCATGAGTTTGATCCTATCCAAAAAGTTTTTAATTCCCTCTTCCGTAGGCCTTACAAAACTATCCATATCTTCTAAGTTATGTTATATAGTTGTTTATAGTAGTCAGCAAAACTTTTTTCAATATCCATCGGGTTTGTCATTTATTGATCTTTATATTTTAAATAATCAATTGTCTTATTTATTGATTTATTAATGTTAACTTTATTTGCAAGTAACTTACTTGCCTTATTCCCAAAGTGATACAGATTTCTCTGTAATTTCCATATTGAACTATCTAGAATTTCCTGTTCAATCTTTTAAATTTTTAGTTAAAGTAATATAATTTGTTTATGAGATTCCGTATCAAATTCTTTTTAACTTCCCTATCTAGTTTAGCCAAATCAGAGTATAGTTCTCTCAATGGGAGACCCTTTGTTTTTTTATTTTTTGTAATGTTGCCAACTAATCAAAATACCTTGAATTACAACCTTATGGGCCATTCAGATTATTGTTTTAGAGGGAATTGATGAACTATTTATCTCAAAAAAATGTGTTACTTGTTTCCTCAAATCTTCTTTGATTTTTTTGTCTTTTAATAAATGTATATTATATCTCCATGATGGTCTCTGTAAGGATAGCAATGCTATACTAAACTCAATAGAGATCATCCCATGATTCAACCATGTTATGGGGCCGACTTCCGTTTTAATTACTCTTTTTAAAAGACTCTCGGAAATGAAGATATATTGAAGTCTAGAGAAAGTTTGATGCCTGTGCGAAAAGAACGTAAAGTCTTTTGCTTTATCAATACATTTTGAAAGAGTTTAGAGTTTATTTTCACCTAAGGATCTGACTTTCTATCCAATTCCACGTCTTGACATAAATGAAAATCTCCACAAACTACCAGATTTATGTCTCTATATTTTTTTATTAATTGAAAGATTTGATTTAAAAATCTAATCTGATTTATATTAGGTGCATAAAGATTTACTATCATAAATTTCTCCTTTTCTATCAAACCTTTCCATATAATGTTCTGCGCATTTGGGTCCTTCAAGACCACCTCTTCCACTACATTCAATTTACAATTAAACATCATTGAAACCCCCGTGATTTATTTTTATATGTTACATTTAATGCCTCTTTAAATCCTTTGAGGTATCAGATATACAAAGGGATTTGGGAGTGCTTGTGGATAACCACCTAGGTATCAGTGCTCAATGCCGAGCAGCAGCTGCAAATGCAAATAAAATATTAGCATGTATTAAGAAGGGTATAGAAGCCAGGGAAGCAAATATAATTCTGCCACTATACAAATCTCTAGTACGCCCTCATTTGGAATATGGAGTACAATTTTGGGCACCACTTCATAAAAAGGACATTTTATATCTGGAAAAGGTACAGAGAAGGGTAACAAAACTAATAGGGGAATGGAGGGGCTAAGTTATGAAGAAAGACAAACCAAATTAAACTTATTTTCTCTAGAAAAAAGGCACCTAAGAGGAGATATGATTACCTTATATAAATACATCCAGGGTCAGTATAAAGATTTGTCAAGTGAGCATTTAGTGATAAGAGATTTCTAACTGACACAAGGACATCCTTTGAGGTTAGAAGTAAAAAGATTCTCCCTTAAAGAAAGAAAAGGGGTTCTTCACAGTAAGGGTGGTTAGTCTGTGGAATTCTCTACCAAAGGAGGTGGTGAAAGTGTATTTGATAGATCAGAGAAGATCTTAAAAGGTTTAACTTAATGGACTGACAATTACTATGTAACTATGTAATTTGGGGGAAAACAACTGGAGAGGAGCAGGATAAAGAAGGAGAGAAAATTATTTTCTTTTTTTTTCATATATGGATATGCACAAGTGACAGAGAAATTATCCAATTTATTTAAGAAATGACAAGTCATGTAAAATAAACATAATTGCAATTAGTTTTGCTCACAATTTATAAGTGGAAGTGCCTTAAAATTGATATGAAAGTTATATTTATAACATGTATAAAGCAACTGAAAAATCCACACCTCGAGGTAATGAATTTATCAACAGCAGTTCATTAAGATTAGTAGTGGGGTGATAATAAAGATATACATGTCCATTTGGCTAAAATATGTTTAATGATACAGATTTCATATTAAAATGCCTGCTTAACAGGGGTGTGTAGACTTTTTATATCCACTGTATGTCTATGGCTTAAACAGCTGCTAATGTAGTCTACTTTTTGTTTTTTTGAACGGCAATGGCCCTTTAATTTATACATACAACAAATCTAACTTCATTAGCAATTTTAAGGCACTTTCAACATTTTAATTACAACCTATTGCTATTATGTGTACTTTTTATGTATTTATTTATTTAATAAATAGGGATACGGCTGTCACCATAATTGTGGCACGCACTGTCCATTCAAAAAAGGGACATTTGAGAGCTGAGAGAGAGTTTCTCCCAAAAAAGGAGTAATTGTGATGATTACTTCATATGAAAAGGGTAAAATGAATTGTAATTTTAATATTATTATTATTATTATTATTATTAATATTATTATTAATGACCTTCATTTGTAATTAGGCCCTATTCTATTGCCCAAATCGTACATTTATACACACTTAAAAATCACTCTTAGTATTGACCCATATTCTATTAGCTACTTGCAATCCGATTACGAGTTACCTGCCCACATTCCCTACGGGCCATCCAAAGACACAAATTTGACCATAGAACTCCATTGGTTTTTGAACAGCTTGAATACAATTACACCCGTAGAGCTAGCTTACAAATAAAGTCTAACCCACAACTGAAAAAAATATCAAGTTTCTCTTAAAAATTCTACAAGTATTTAATAGGACTCGCAAGTACTTTTTCAAACACTTATTAAAGCTGTAACAGCAATTAAACACACAATACTGTAATTTAAAAGCATACAAAGGCATGGAAAGACATGGAATTAATTGCAGAACGGTCTGAAACCAAATATGCAATTAAAAAAATATTATTTTTAACTGTTTTTTCTGAGTATTATCGATCCCGGGACTCAAGGGGTTAATACATATCATGAATCCCACATAGACTAAAACAGATGATCTCATGCATTTTATAGATTGCTAGATTGCGAGCCCGATCAGCAAATATTACTTATTGGCAGTAATTAATTCTTACCCCCTGATTGCAATTTACGTCTAACTTCCATGTATTACTGACGTCATGATGACGGTCGCATTTACTATTATCTGTGTCTAGGAAGGAAAATAATGTCAGATCATATGATCACTCCCCCGGAAATACTACTTAAAAAGGTAGGGTTTATGGGCCTCATTCTATTAGCGGCCGCAGCCGTTGCGGGGCCGCAAGGACCGGCCGCAAGCTATTCGGCTATTCTATTCCCTTACGGCCGGGGGCTCCGGCAGGCTTGCGGCCGGTGCCTTGCTATCTTTTGCGGCCGAGGAAAGCCTTTGATCTAAAACGGCCGCAAGAGTTTCGGCCGTAAGAAATTCCTATTTGCAATCCAATTGCTCCGGGAAACCTCTCTGCAAGGCTAAAAGCGAGCAGCAGCTTACTTGCAGGAAAGAGGTCTCGCTAGCACCAATTAAGCACATAAAATAGCTCAAATAAAGCCATCCTGCACTTTGAGAAGACTATAAAGGGATTTTAGGTGTTAGAAAAAATGGCACATAATTATCCTGTACTCAAATCCGTAAAATATTTTATTTTTAATATCCGTAAAATATCCATGTAAAAAGTCCAGAGTGCTTGGAGCACCTCAGACACGCCCACGCCGCAGCCGGAAAATAAACAGTTAATGTAAACTCGGGTTTGGGCAGATGTGCAAGCTTGAGAGTGGGTTACTTTTAATCCTCATGTCCCCCAATATGATCCCTAGCATTTACAGAGCTGTACAGTGCAGGCTTGAATTTATTTTTGAGTTTTTAGATTTCTGAGATTACGGCCGGTTCCAAGATATGCGGCCGGCCGTAAGGGGAGATCCTTGCGGGCCGTATAATAGAATCGCGAGTTAACTGAACCCCCGCAAGGAATCGCAGACTTACGGCCGATTTACGGCCGCTAATAGAATGAGGCCCTATGTGTTTAAGCTTAAGGAGGTAAATTGCGAGCTTGAATCAATAGAATAAATCTAAACATTTAGACAAAGAAACACCTGCAGCAAAAATGATGGGTTTGAGGCATTTGCCAGATTCTAATAGAATAGGGCTCATATTCTATAGAGCTAAACAGGGGAAAAACAAGTAAAAACTATTTTAATACATTACAAAAGAATGGAGGGTCTTGTTGTTGAGTTTAAAATCAAGTATACAAAGTGCTTACTCTAAAGTACCCAATAAGATTGAAAACTCACAAACTTCCAGTCTCGAGGTGAGGTATAGAAAGCTGAAGTACGATATAATGCGCAAATTAAGGCTGAAAGTGATAAACTTCTTTAAACAGATGAGTTTTTAGTGAGGTTTTGAAGGATTTAAGGCAGGAAGATAGTCTAGTGGAGCGAGGCAAGGAGTTCCAAAGAATAGGGGCAGCACGAGAAATGTCCTGAAGGTGGCAACGAGAGGAGGTGGTAAGAGAGGATGAAAGAAGAAGGTTGTTAGCAAAACAAAGAGGATGGCTGGGAGAGTATTTAGAGGCAGGTGCAGAGATATATGAGGGTGCATTATTGTTGAGGGCTTTATACGTTAGCGTTAAGATTTCACATTTTATTCTGGAGGGTAAGCGAAGGATGTTTTTAGTTTCTTCAACAATTAGAGTTCACCTAGTCTTGTGTAAGACAATGATTAATAACAGGACCACTTTTGAAGGTGGAAAAGGGCCCAGGTACCACAAAAACAAAAAGTAAATATATAAATAATTTGGATATCATTAAAAACTACTAGTGGAAGTGTTTCAAGTGTCTTAATATATATATTAAATGATAGATCCATGGCGCTGGTCTTATCAAAGCACCTAATTAAGATTAGCATCTGTAACAAATATAAGGCATTTTGAAGTAGATTTTTTAATTACAACAAATTGAAAATATGTTTATTTTTATGTGTATTTTCCATTGCTGCAATAACTGGGGCCTTTTCTCTTGTAACTTTAAACACAATTGTTAAAATTATATAAAGAGAAAGACATAATAACTTTATTTATTTATAATTATCTGATTTAATGAACAAAATACACTAATACAATACATAGTGGCCATATTTGTATTATATAGCACTGTGAGTCACAGGGGATGTGAGGAGAAATGACAGTCCTGTCACAAAGCCCGCCATGATTATTGGAACAAAAGGAGCGGGGGCGTGGTCTGTTGGGTGACATCACCAGGAGGAGAATGTATCTCCCGAAGGAACGGATTCCCACCAAATGGGCGTGGCTCAGGAGGATGTAGGCGGGCATAATGGAAATAGACAATCCAAAGAGGCGTGGATAAGGGGCATGTCTGCCAGGAAAGCGCCCAAAGGATGAATTGGAAGCCGGAGGAGGGCGAGACTTGTGCGAGATAGTCCAATGAAAAAAGCTGGAAAGCATAAGGAGGCGTGGCCTGCGAGGGAGCGAGTGCGGGCATGGCACTGAAAGAGTAGGTGCAGTTGGGAGCAGCGCGGCCACGACAGAAAGGGTCAGTGTGAGGCGGGAGCGCGCTTGTGCAGTACAGGGTCAGTGAGATCACGCCCGCGCAGGGTCATAGTGTCGGGAGCGCGCTGCGCGTGCACACAGGAGGCGGCGGCTCGCTGACAGGAACCCCGGGAATATCGGGAGCAGGCCGGAGAGGACAGGAGGTGAGACCGGGCAGCAGGAGCTTCATGGGGGAGGGGACTCTGTACATGATGGGTGTCTGTACCCTATGGTTAAAGGGACTGTGCTCTGAGTAGCGCACCTTCTTAAAGGATCCCTCACGGTGTATCACTTTAATGGGTCCCCTCTGGGTGGTCATCTTATTTAAACGGATACCTCAGGGTGTCTGACCTAAAAGGCCCTCAGTGGCTGTCTCTTTTAAAACCTATATCTTTGTCTATTTAGAGGACCTGTCCATGTGTGTCTGTCTCACTTTAAAGGGTTCACCCAGTGCCTGTCTCACATTAGAGGGTTCACCCAGTGCCTGTCTCACATTAGAGGGTTCACCTAGTGCCTGTCTCACATTAGAGGGTTCACTCTATGACTGTCTCACAATAGAGGGTTCACTCTGTGACTGTCTCACAATAGAGGGTTCACTCTGTGCCTGTCTCACATTAGAGGGTTCACCTAGTGCCTGTCTCACATTAGAGGGTTCACTCAGTGCCTGTCTCACTTTAAAGGGTTCACCCAGTGCCTGTCTCACATTAGAGGGTTCACCTAGTGCCTGTCTCACATTAGAGGGTTCACTCTATGACTGTCTCACAATAGAGGGTTCACCTAGTGCCTGTCTCACATTAGAGGGTTCACTCAGTGCCTGTCTCACTTTAAAGGGTTCACCCAGTGCCTGTCTCACATTAGAGGGTAGTGCCTGTCTCACATTAGAGGGTTCACCTAGTGCCTGTCTCACATTAGAGGGTAGTGCCTGTCTCACATTAGAGGGTAGTGCCTGTCTCACATTAGAGGGTAGTGCGTGTCTCACATTAGAGGGTTCACTCAGTGCCTGTCTCCCATTAGAGGGTTCACTCAGTGCCTGTCTCCCATTAGAGGGTTCACTCAGTGCCTGTCTCCCATTAGAGGGTTCACTCAGTGCCTGTCTCCCATTAGAGGGTTCACTCAGTGCCTGTCTCCCATTAGAGGGTTCACTCAGTGCCTGTCTCCCATTAGAGGGTTCACTCAGTGCCTGTCTCCCATTAGAGGGTTCACTCAGTGCCTGTCTCCCATTAGAGGGTTCACTCAGTGCCTGTCTCACATTGGAGGGTTCACTCAGTGCCTGTCTCACATTGGAGGGTTCACTCAGTGCCTGTCTCACATTGGAGGGTAGTGCCTGTCTCACATTGGAGGGTTCACTCTGTGCCTGTCTCCTTTTGAGACTGTCTCTGTATCTCCTGATTACTTCCCCTATATGTATCTCTCTGTTGTACTTTCTGTCTGTCTCTCATGGTGTTTTCTATGTATCTCTCCAATGACAGTCTTCTGTCTCACTCTCTTTTTTAATGTATGTCTCTCTTGATAGTTTGTTATTATTTGTCTCTTCCCTTTTATATTTCTCCTAGGCGTCTCTTCTCCTTATGATGGGTAACTTGTGTATGTCTCAGTCTCTTTTGATGGGTTTCCCCCCTTGTGTGTGTGTCTCACCCCTTTTTTCTGATGGGTAGCATTGGTGTCTCTTGCTCCCCTTCCACGTGTTTCCCCAGTATATGTATCTTCCTCTAGTTTCCCTGTATGCATGTCTTTTCTGTATTTACCTGTCTAATGATGGCCTTCCCTCGTGTATGATGATACCACCTATGTGTCTAGGTCTGGATTGTTCCCTTTGTGCATGAGATTTGATTATCATCATGTATGTGACTGAAACTCTGTTCCTTACATATACAAATCTCCTTTCTTTGTGCCAGTCTCTCACATACATGTACTAAGTATGCTCAGATATAGCACCCAAGTCATGCTTGCTAGTATATCTGTAGACCAATGCTCCTTACCAGTTGGGGTTGTCTTGTCACTGTTGATGATCTTGCCATGTGCACATTTGGGTTCTGTTCATGAGCTTTCCTTAAGGTATCATTGTGAAGCCACAATTTAACACCATTCCTTTAGCTAAACTTGCCCATGTAGACGGTGTAATGTGATCTAGGTCTAAGTGACCAAAAATATTTGAATAGAAATCTTGAAAACTGGACAGTTGTTTCAATGCTCAAATCTACAAAGAACACACCCAGTAGCAGATGTTTAGTTTGAAAATACAGATCGTTTGGCCAAACTTCCAGTGACGCAAGTTAGGTCAAAAAGACACCAAATTGGTTTAGAATTGGATCCATAAATATCATGTAAATTATAATATGTGGTTGTGTACCGTTTCTGTAAGTATTGTGTGTTTGGGATCTTAGGGATAGGTGGCCTTGGTGCATGTTGTGATGGTCATGGACCGGTTTCGCTGTTGGGATATCTCCATTATTTTAATGGCTAGGCCCATTCCATGGAGGGCACGTGGAGCGTTGGAAGTTGGATTTTGTATGGTTTCTGGAATTCACACAGGATACGAAACAGGATCTTCTAGCATTTAACTGATTTTCCTGGATGTGTGTGGGTTTTTTTCTTGTATTGTCTGAGCTACAGTTAACACTTTCTCTGCTGTGGATATGGATATTTGTCAGTCGTTGTGTTACTTAAGCATCTGAATTTTAGATTAATAATCTGACACCTATGCAATAAGGTACCGAATGGACTTCCTTATTAAATGGCCTTAGTCTTAAATTTCTTATTTTGGTCACATCACCATAAAATGCTTTCTTTTTTTATTTACTTTCAAATGAAATGTGCTTGACATTGTCACACTTGTATGGTTTGCTTCTTTTCAGATGTATTATATGATTGTGTTTTAAACTAATATGTTTGATAAAACATGGCTTTGATTATCCCTGTTTAGTGCCAGGATCTTTGCCAGCCCGTAGAATTTATTAACTGTGGTATGGACTATATCAGTTCAAGGGCAAACTGGAGCTTCCAAGGAAGGTAGAGATGCAAGTTCAAGTCCAAAACCACATCACGAAAAAAAGATAACTACTTTTGAAGCGTCACCTTCCTTTAAAGGGGCATGCTATTATGGTATAAGACAGTGGTTCCATTTTTTTTCCAGATTGACCACTTAAAAGTTGACCAAGGCCTTGTTCGACTACTTGTTTACTGCAGATGGCCTTCACAGACCACCTAATGATTTTATGCCTCCTTACTGTGTTTTATAATGCAATGAATAGAGCTGTGCATTTATAATCCATTATATAGGCACCTCTGTTCAATATATATATATATAAAATTGTGATTCTTGTTCAATGGACTACCTGTATGAAGTTCTCTGTACCACCGGGTCTTTTGGTCATATTTACACTGTAAATAATTCACAATTATTATTTGCATTGGTTTATTTGGGGAGTGGGTGGAAGACAATCAGCTTTTTATTAATGTTCATTATTCGCGTTAAAACTTGTCTTGTTTCTCCAAATAATTGTCTCTCGCCATGCGCTAGTTCATTTATCATGATTATTCTTTTGTGGTTCTGACCACAAAAAAGGAAGATACTTCTCTAATTTAAAACCCTTACTTTTCTGGCGTATCTTCCCCTTGCAGCTCACCGACAAGTCACATGTATTGTTCATTCTTAATCATATTTCCTCCTTTTTTCGAGCTATACAGAATATACATAATAAACATTCTCCTTTCCTATTAGTACTGCAAGATAATATTTTTGTTACTTTTATCCTTTTTTTTTCTGTTAGGAGACTCTCCAATTTATTTATTCTAATGAGATACGGACACAACTATATGGATCAATGTATTAATCATAGAGTACTCTGTAATAAATATGTATATATATATATATAATTATTGTAATCAAAAACTGCAGACCAAGCTTTAACCATTTCTACAAGTTTTATATAGGGGTAGCTTCAAATACTGCATGTACGTGAGGTAATAGTAATTTTAATAGCGAAAGTCATTGAAGGGCCACTTTTATGATCCATTTTCACAACTATAAAAGGAATGTTGCGCAAGAAAAAACAAACAAATGTATTTGAAAATGTAGAGCCTATCTAAGAGCATTATTATATTGATACCTCTGCAGGACCATGGATGGAGCCATGATATATTGGTGGATGTGTGTGTGTTTGTGTTTTTGAGGAACATTTACATTTCTGGAGAGCTATGGTTGCAGTGAATGATGCAAGGTATCTGCTTCTGGGCCAGTGTGTGCTGTTGTAGATGCTACATCTCCACTTTGTATGTAGAAACTGCATTACATTTTTCTCTCACTTCAAAGTTTTGATTGGCATGTATCAAAATGGTAGATCGGCACCATAAATTAATATAAAATGTAAAAATAGAGGCAGGATAGCTTATTTTTTTGGAACATTCTTAAATATAGCATTCATTTGGCATCTTAAATACCAGAAATATTTCATGATAAGCAACCTAGTTTCTTCGGAGGTTTGCATTCCTGTTATACTTTACCCTGTTATCCTCTCATTTATACCTTTTGGCTGCCCCTACCTAACTGGAACTGCCATTCACATTATGTCACCTGCCATGACAGTCTATGAAGCAAGTTATAGAGGCCGCCACTTGCTCAATATGCTGTTAAAGCATCACTTAAGTGCTCTCTAATGTGCTTGATACTAAACAAGCCTTTTATAGAACATTTACTGTACTTAAGTACTTTTTTTTTTAAATCACGCCCCAGATAGTACAAGCTCTAGGTTTTTCTTCCCTCTGAATGATGTATTGTCTGGAGCCACCCAGGGGCTAGTACTAAACTTAAAACCTTTTGACATCACTATGTAAAACACACATTAGTGTCAGGCAGTAGTGAAACGTGAGCAATGTACACAAATACACTTTCTAGTTGCCTCCCACTATCTTATTGCAGGTACAATATACCTGTCTGGAGAGCATTCCCCTCTGGGCGACTCCTACTCCAGAAACAATACATCATTCAGGGAGTGGAGAGATAAGGAGCTTATACTGATTGTGGACTTGAGTAAAATAGTAATTAATTAATAGGAAGTCTGCATATTAGTTTCTATGGTGTCAAAAATAATATACCCAATGTTATTATGCAGTTAGATCACCTCCCTCATTCCAATCAAGTAACCGGAACTAATTAGCATAAAGTGCATCATGGAACCGCACAAACCATGTTAAACAACTCTGGAATGATTTATAATAGTAAACAATGGCTAGTGCATTGTATAGTCAGTTTTGTGTGTTCTTTAAAATGAAACCAACTTGTTCACGAGGTGACGTTGATGTCCCAATTGTTTACAATATTATTGCACAGACGGATTTCTTTTTCTTTCTAACAAGGTGGTTGTTATGTCAAAACTTCATTCTGAAGCCAAGATGATGCAGGTACTCAACACATCATTGTCCTCCTCTGTAGCAGTTATGGTTTTGACCTCTGCTGTGCAAATATTAACCCCGAAGCTTACTGTCCTGGGGCTATGCAGGGGATATTTGCTCAAGGCACTGGTGCGCTGAATACCCTCCTCTGGAATTGCATGTGTGCAGAGGACCACCCAAGTGTCATGTTTATAGTAAGCTCTGTAGAAGAACTTGATACTGTGCAAAATAGTTTTACAAATTTTTAAACAAATAATTACAGACTTTAACTATTGTCATGTTTTACCTTAATGATGACAGATATTATGTTTTTAAAAGAATTGGAAATCTGAGAGCAGTTCGAGGAACTGGGGATTCAGGTAAGAACAGTATTCACTTGCATTGAATACATGTTCTATAACTAGCATAGAAACAGAAAAAAAAAACTCATATCATAACTCTCCCCCTCAAGCTACAGACAGGCTAGCAGTTTATGATTGGATCCCACATAACACAATCATAGTTATCTGTAATATATGATTTTCTCTAAAAATGCTTTTATATTCCAGTCTTTCACGCCTGCTGTTGTTTTATTTTTTATTACATTCATCACAAGCACCTACAATGGTTCCTTAACTGCAGACATACACACAAGATGTCTAATCACAGTATATTGTGGTGCATTTTGTGAGAGCACGCTAGTTATTAGCAGTCTACCCAATTTCAAGTAGAACCTATTTTGTGCCCCCCAGTGTCTACAGCGCCGTTTCTGTTCCTTTTAGCTCTCCACACCACCTGAATGAAGTATTGTGTCTGGAGTGGAGCCATCCAGGGGGAGGGCTATCTAAATTAGCATACCAAAATAATAGTATATTTGTAGTGACTAGAACATGTGTTTGTTAATTGCTAGCAGCTCCGTGATACTAATGTATTCTTCATAGTGATTTTCAATTTGGTACTTACCACTGCTTGGTTCCACTCCAGCCACAATACTTTATTGTGATGATGGAGAGATCTGGAGCTTATACAGCCAGAGGATCATTACAAAAATAGTGTTTTAAATAAACAGTTACTATTTAAAAACAGTCAACCCTAACTATTCTTTCGAGAGCCCTGTTATGACAGCTGAAGTGGTCCTTTAAGATGAGGAGGAAGTAGCAAGGGGAAAGGAAAAGTAGTAACAGGAGTTAAGGCTCCCTAGGGCAGCATACAAGCTAAATACGCCGTTTGTGAATACCCCAAACCTGAGCACACCTCAGAAGCTGAATGGCTTCCATTCAAGGTATATAGTAGTGTGTCATCGGTAGCATATGAAAATATTTAACTTTTTTTTTTTTTTTTTTTTACATGAAAAAAAATCCCCAAATAAACAATAATAAACTTACACTAGAGTCTGCAACATTTCTCCAGTTTTCTGGCAGTTTATTTTGAGAAGGGACAGCCCTGAAAATCCAAGCTAAATTAATAATTTGTAGTGGCAAATTAGTGGTAGCTATAACATTGTAGCAGTATGGAGAGGGAGTCTGCAGCAAAGCATCATGGGATCTGTAGTCTTTTGTTCCCACGACACACCTCTCTCTCCTGCCTTAAATGATGCAACACAGGCAGTGCTGCTCTGGAACTCTGCACTGTGCTACTTGCTGGAAGGTTTATTATAGGGTTAAAAAAACATACTTGAATGCAGTTTTTTTATTGGTTGATATAGGGTGCTTATGTAAATACCTCTGCGGTGTGAATAACATTTAAAAAAAAAAAAAGTGTGTGTGTGAAGGAATCACTGTAATGTGTGTGTGTCTGATACAAGCAGCCTGTGTTAGATTAGAGACAGGTAAAATCTGGGAAACGTCCTTATACCTTTAACATACCTGTGCTACAGCTGGGATATCCTCAAATCCTGGTCTGCTATTGTCTTAGAAGCTGCTGCTCTGTAGCGTGATTGGCAGCTGCTGACACTACCAAATCATAATGCCTCAGGATTGTGTTTTTATTACAATTAACTGCACTATATTTTGTTGCTGGAATAATATCCTTTTGTAATATTTAAAAACGGTTCATTTAGATGCGTGATACAATATGTATGAGCTGCATGTTCCTTTAAGTGTTTGCTTAGTGTTCAGCCATAAAACAGCCATTAACTCCATGAAGCCATTCAGCTGACAAGGTGACTTTCACATTGGTTCCTCATACTAAATATAACCATCATTTAGAATATTGATGTGTAGTGAACATAATAATATCCTCTATATATTTGTAATTGCGGTGCTGCTGAGCTATTGTTATTTATAGAAAATATCAGTATTAATATTGGTATATGAACCCCTCCTTTAGATCAGTCTAGAAGAAAAAATATATAAAAAGCAGAAGAAAAAATAATATAAAAATCAAAAGAAAAATACAACCATATTTTTTACTTCTAGGTGAATTTCTGCATGGAAAAAAATGACTATTTATTATATTGAATTGATATCCTGGGGAAGGTTACATACAAAACACTTTGATTAGGACGGTTTATTTCATTTAAAGCAGCTCTGAAAATATATAAATTGAGTATATAATGTTTACCATCTGGTACCTTTTAGTAGCACTCTATATGACCTGTGGTGAGATATATATATATATATATATATATATATATATATATATATATATATATATATATATATATATATATATATATATATATATATATATATATATATATATATATATATATATATATATATATATATATATATACACACATTGCATACATGTTTGGCCCTCCCTTTTTTCCTTTCTATTTTTTCTATACATTATGTTCGCTATTTTTTTTTTTTTTTTTGTGAATAATTTCATAGATATTCAGCACTTTTTGTCTGATTATTATGCATCTGTGCAACTCCCAAGTAGTAATTAGCTTTTTTTGTTGTTGTGCCGATTGGGATTTTTGCTGTGTCACTTTTAAAGTAAATCGTGCTCTGCAATTTGTGAGCCAGACATTGAGATTTCCATTAGGCCTAATCATGTATCCGTGTGTGCAGTGCAGACCAGGCCTGGGGCACAGGAAGCTTTGCTAATGGATTTGATGCCACCCACTTGCTGCCCACACCATGTGACCTGTCCCACCCTATCCACACGCTGCTTTCTCTCGCCTTAATGTTACCGTACAGCTGCTCAGGAATTAGACAGAGCTCGAGGAATTCATTCTCTCTGCTATATTATTATAGTTGTGAGCTCCACACATAATGATATAATGAATTGCTAATGGTATTAGTTGTCTACATACAATTATTCTACCACTGTCATCTGTTTTTAGTTTGTAATAACGATATTTTATGTTTAATAGCAAGCTTTTCGGATGTGTGCTTGGCATGTGTTGTAATATATTAGGGAATGTTTACTATAAAGTCTATTCGGGCAAGGATTTAAATACCAATGATCCCAAAACCCCTCCTCATGGACCCTCAGACAGGTCAGGACTTCAATTTAACAAAATGTGAACACAGGTATGGGACACTGCACAGCCAGTGCTGCAGTGGGCAGACCCATACAGGTACTTTTTGATTTTATGCAGTAAAAACTGGGCTTATAACCCCTTTTTATTTAAAAAAAGTCCAGAAAAGTAAATAAATCCATAGGTATATTATTCACTTAGTAAAATACATAAACCCTCAGTCTGTTTAAATACAAATACTGAGTGTTTTTTTACAGGTATAAAACTATCCCTTTCTGTATGGAAGCTGCTGAGCGTGGAGATGCAGGATGTTGTGACCCTCATTTCCCCTCCCTTAGGAGGAGCGCGGCGAACGCCTTTTCCTCGTAATAACTGGCAGAGCATTTCCCTCTTCTTACTTGGAGCTACTGAGGACTGCAATGTACGCTGCTAATGTTAAGCACCATATTCTATTTTTTTTTTAATAATACTGGCCTGTCCCATGAAATAAAGTAATCTCCATGTTATCATACGTAGAATATTTACAAATGGAGTATAATTAGCTCATGTCCTTATGCATGGGTAAAATAGGTCACATGCAAAAAAAAAAGTATTTTACGGTCAATAAATTGTAGCGGCTGGCACATCTCATTCGCAGTGTGAGGTTGTTGGCACTGTATTTATGCTTTGGTGAGACAGACGTCTCCTGGGATGTTCGTTGGCTGCTCGAGGGCTGCAGTTATACTCTGCAAAACTCGTTCTCCAAATAACAGAACTTTATAACTAATAAAAAAACCTATACAGCCAACTTTCCAAATAAGAGATCTTTAAAGGGAAGATTCCTAGATTTCCCTATGTATATAATATGTCTGTGTGCCTCTTTACTTTTGATGTAATTTATTTTATTAAGAAGTGCTTATAAGCTCTGTTTTTACTGCCTAAAATCAAACAAATAGCCCCTGTATAGGTCTGCCCCTGCAGCACATGCAGACACAGACACTGTAGGACTGGATCTGCATTGTAGTGACCTAGACACAACTTATATTTTTATCTAAATTATTTTAAGTTTTAGGCACCATTTAAACTACTGCAAAGAAGGGAAGTGTCCAGTTTCTAGTGTGATGTACAGAAGGTCAACTGGAGACTCACAAGATACTCCCTCTAGGAATAACTGGGTTTACTTAGAATCTGGGTGCAGGCATGACTGGCAGGTAGAATGACAGCAATATAAGGGGTTTGACATGAGCTGCAAAGAGAATAAAGGCAGCCTTGAATTTACTGCATGTGTGTGTTTATAGCGGACTAATTGCAATCTTGAGGTGGCTTTATTACTTTCTCAGACATCAGAATGTATGACTTTCTCTCCGTTCTTTCTCTATAGATCTGGCGTATGAAAACCAGGAAAAAAATACTGTTCTGGTTAAGAACATTATTATTATTACTAGCGACTTGCCCATCAAAAATGACGGGGCAATACATTTGTAAGACAGGTAATGCTGTTTGGCACAGACGTTAATTTTTTTGGTGGTCTGAGATCCTTCGGCGCTCATTGCGAGGCTCTTGGTTGTTGTATTTTTTTCATCAGAGGTGCTTTTGCTGTTATTGTAAGGTCGGCGCTGATCTGCTTGTTGCGCTTATCGCAAGGCTGTCTCCTGGTGTAGTTCGTTTGCTATGAGCAGCGTTGGCGCTCGTTGTGAGGCGCGCGGTAAGTGTTTTTTTTTTTTTGGTGTATATGTATTTTTGTATGCTAATTAAATAATTAGTAAATTAAAATACTTTACCTAATTTATAAGTAATATATGCAGGAAGCATTGTGCTGAAGAGCTGACAATCTGTTTTGATGTTCCTGCAGCATCCAATGTAGGTTTGCAGTGTTGTGGAGCTGAGGTGTCAGCAATGTGTGTAGTGTAAATAGGCTGCGTGCGCGAGGGGAAACAGTTTGTGTAGCTGTGTATTTCCGCATTGTGTAAGTTAGTGTTGTAAAATGGTGGCAAATCTGTATGTGGTAAGTGGCTGTGGATGATTTAGCGTCCTTGCTAAAAGTGTATCTTGTAGCTCGTACGGCTTTTTGGAAAAGCCGTATGCGCTTGGTGGTGTTTTGCGGCTTTAGGGTCCTGAAGCCTCGTTTTTGTTTTTTTCCGGCGGCCATTTTTTCTCTCGCTTAGGGGATTTTCGTGTGTCTAAACTCAGGAATTTGGACTTAAATTGAGGTGTATCTTCACTTGTAGAGGTCCTGGGTGCCCCCCTTGCTGTGGGTAAGCTTTTTATGTCATTTTTGTGTGTATTTATTGTTTTTTTTTAATGTTTTCAGGTGCACGCGGTTCGCCCGTTAAGGTCTTATTTTTGTGAGTTCGTAATGTTTCTTTTTCTTAGTCCTGCGGCTCGTATTTTTTTGTGATGGTCTGTATGTATTGATTGCGTGTTAGATGTTTTTTTTCAAAGTCCTGCTTATGTGGGTGTTTGTAATTGCTTGTGAGGCGCCGTAGAGCCTCCATCTCCGCAAATGCGGCATTTGTGGCCTGCAATGAGCCTTAGACGTTGGAGCCTTCACCTTCCTCAAATGCGGCCCCTTGCTTCGTGACGACGATGATTTGTAGTTTGACAACTATTATTATTATTATTATTATTATTATTATTATTATTATTATTCCTTTCCTGTTTTATGCTACCACATGTGCACGTGCGTAAGTGCAAGGCACTGGAATCCTCCTATTGCCGGGTGTGGCTGGCGTCCCGCGTCCCAATGTACTCCCTAAGCCCCTAACCCCCTACACCCCTTGCCGGGCCTTACCCTAACCCCCTACACCAGTTACCAGGCTTAAACCCCTAAACCCATTGCCGGCCCTAATCCTCACCCCCTACACCCATTGCCGGCCCTAATCCTCACCCCCTAAAACCCTTGCCGGCCCTAACCCCCTACACCTACCAGCCACAAGGAGACTGCTTAATCGGCGCAGGGCAGTGCAGCATGCACGTGTGGTAGCATAAAACAGGAAAGCACCTTATTATTATTATTATTATTATTATTATTATTATTATTATTATTACATATGATTAATAGAGCACCAACATTTTCTGTAGTGCTATTTACAAATTAGTTTACAGTGGGTGCTTTTAGCAAATTACAAAGCTAAAGCTAAATAGAAGGTAAATAGAAATTATAGATACAGTGCAATACAAATATGAAACAAATGGGTCTGCAGACAGATTGATGTAACAGAACTGAGGTCCCTACTTTATAGAGTTTACAATCTTCAAGATTGTGGATGATGGTGAATGTCTAATTTCAGCAAAACCTTGTATTCAAGCTTGATATTTTGGTTGGTTAACTCTTGCTACCCAAGTAGGCTTAGACATTTATGGCAACTTGTACTTTTGTGTCCAGTATTTTAAGATCAATCACAATTAATGAAGTAGAAAGAGCCTGGAGTTCTCCATCTACTCTATTTAAGAAGGTCAGGGACAGATTTAGGTTCCTTTAAGGAAGAGCGCTCCCCATCAATGCTATATAAGAAGATCAGGGAATATTTAGGTTCATTCGGATTTGCAATGCCCCCATCTTCAGGTTACTGCATACATCCGTGTGTGCATATTTTACTAGGTTACTAGCCTGCTAATCCATGAAAATGTGCTACCCTAGATCATGGCCTTTTTGTGCTTAGACAGAAATACAGGACCAATGGAGACGGTGTCCCATTTAGAATGAAAAGTCAATATGTTGAGATATTGCTGGGAGCATGCCCAGAGGAAGTATATGGGGCAGTGTGTTGGCAGCGACATTTTTATTTAAAAGTACTCAACAAATACCTTCCCTTTTGGTCAGGACACAGAGTTAAACAAATTAACAATTTGTGTATGTGTACTTATTTCCAGTAACAATCGAGTATGAGAAATAAATGTAGTGGTTAAGAGAGATGCTTTAAGTATGATTACCATGGTGTAATGGAAGTCTGAAGTAAGGAAGCAAAACATCTAAAGACTGTTTATTTTTCTATTTCTTAAAATATTTTGCCTGTTATCAAGTTTACTCAAAAGACTATAGATATAGATAGATATAGAGATATGGACAATAATGGTCTTCACTTGATCATCGTGCTGTTGACACTCTTCCCATCTGGTCTCTGATAGAGGAGCCTCCTTTTTACGTTTCTTGCCCAGTTCTCTACACTATCATGTTCCACCCGAGAGCCTCAATTCTCACAGGCGAGCAGCTCTTTTCTTTGTTCGCTCCTCCTTGAGCTCAGCTTCCTGTACAATCCTACATGCTCTGAGGGACAGCTGACAGAGCTAGGTGGGCTTGTCAAATTGGGATAAATGCTGTGAGCAGTCTATTTAATGCACTGATCTGGGTGAAGTTAAAGTCCACTCTCTTATCTAACATATCTTGTAATGTTTTTTTTTTTTTTTTTTTTTTTACTTTTGTCTAATCTTTTTTTGTAATTTTTCCACATGTCTGTACTTCGATTAATCATTGTTTGGTTCCCAGTCAGTTTCTCCCACCCATTGATGAGGCAGCCTTAAGTGGTCAGACACCATCTTATATTTAAACTTTCAGTATTTATTAGAAAAAAAGCACGTCATGGCATACAGATGCATTATTAATTGGTACGAATATTGCATCTGTCAAAAAAATAAAAAATCCTGCATTGTATAGACAATTATTCAAAATGAGGATACTTTTCACGACTTGGTCATGATGATGATAATCTGTAGTTTATGCAAAGATTTGTCTTTAATGAAAAAAATCCCCAAATAAACATTAATAAACCCTGTATTACCTTTAATTACCCCCAAAAATGCAAATTTCTTCGGTTTTCTGGCTAAATTAGTATAACATTCATGATTTGTTTTGGCCAATCCGAGATCGCTATACCATTGTAGCAATGTTTTTTTGTTAGCACCTCAAAGCAGCAGCTCAGACAATGCTGCTCTGGATCTCTGCACTGTGCTGTTGGCTGGAAGATTAGGGGAGAAAAAACTACTTGAATGCTTCTTTTCTGTTGGTTAGTACCAAGTGCCTATGTAGGCACCTCTGGGGGTGTAAAAAACATTATTATTTTTTTTTAAGTAAAATATATCTGTGTGTTTCTGATATAAGCAGCATGTGTTGGCTCATTAGAAAGTTAAAACCAGAGAAACTTCTATATTCTCGTAAATGTATTTTATAAGGTACGTCATGAGCATTCCCTGTATTATATAAAAAAAAATAACTTTATTTGTATACCTATGATCCTAGACAACGCCGAACATGTATAAAGAGTGCTTACAACTTTGCATAAGTCACAGTACTAAAATATATTTGAACATAAAGATAATCAGCTCTGTATTAATCAATCTAGGCCCTTTCATCCATAAACTGATATAATACTGTTATTCTGGATCTTCGCTAATCAACTCTCATATATCAGGTATTACTTCACAATTCAAATGAAGAATGAATGGCCTGATTTATGTTGTAATATATTTTATTCACAGGAAATGTAATTAAATGTGTGGTTTCCCATTCAGTGGCAATGCTCCAGGAAGACAAGACTTGACGTGAATACTGGTTAAAGTACCACTATAGTCCCTTATATACAGTATGCTAAATTGAATGGGCCAAATGTTTTAGAAAAAACAAATACATCCTTTTTTTTTCCTTTCTTTTTTTTTTTTTACTAACCCTAAATTCACAGAGCGTACTGTAGTGTGTAGTGCTCATTGGCAGCCACGTTTGACATATACAGCTACATTAATGTATTAATGTTCATTGGCTCATAGGGGCAATGAACATTATGCCTGCTGTATTACAAAGATTTTAAAGCTTTTACAGCAGGCATAGGCATAAAAGGTGTTGAATAAGAGCTAAAATGCATTGTGGACTCATTTGCATGTTTCCCAGAGTGCAGTGCAATCACTGTATTTACTTGTTTTTTTTTAATTCTGAAAAGGACATTTTTTTTAAAACTCTTTTTAGACATTTAAATGGGATCACAAATATTCTGCTCTTATACGTCTTGTACAACAAGTGAAAGGATTTGCATTTATTGTTCCCTCATTGAAACTTCAGTGCCCAACACAACTTCCTTTAATACAAATTAAAGGCTGTTTTCTTTTAATGTTTTGCCATTTTCAATTCAAGTTTTTACAAATGTAATGAGGGGGTGGACTTGGCACAAGATTGAAATTTGCACCTGTCCTTTTCCCAAAAAATATTCTCTGAAGCAGTCCGCTTGCATCAATAAATGCAAGTACTGCTCCTAAACAAATGTAAACACTCTTCACAAAGTAAAATTAATGCCTCCATCAATTAGCAGATCCAGCTTTTTATAGATAAAAAAAAAATGGCTTCAGGAAATTTTTGCATCCTAATTATGCTCCTCTTACTTTTTCATCATACAGTTGATATTTTAAAATATATACCAAAAGTTATCTTAATTAGATCAAACTGCGTAATGTCTTATTTTTGTTAGAATGGCATAAGGAATACAGTTGAAAATATTGTAGTGTGGTGTCTACTTACAAATCTGTTCTTCATGCCAAGATTGCTTGACCACGTCACCACATTTCTAACAAAAGGTATTCTACTAAAAGCAACTGGAAGGTTTCTATTGCAATATTTGGAACAATCTACATTATACAGGTTTTTTTTTTTTTTTTCATTCATTGGGCCAGAGATTGACAGAGCCACAATGACTAAATAGCCCTAGTGACTTCTACGTATATATATATATATATATATGTATATATATATATATATATATATATGTATATATGTATATATATGTGTATATATATATATTTTTTTTTAATTATTATTATTATTATTATTATTATTTTAATTTTTTTTCCAGTGCAACTCTACTTTATACAACCACTTTATTCATGTTTAAATCACAATTTTAATTTGATGTCCCTAAATCTATGCCATGACCTCTGAAGGCTTCCTCCACATAACTCTGTATCTGTATCGCCCTTACCTTGCACATATCAGTCTCTTAGATTACTGCCATCCCATTCCTGGAAACTGATGGATTATGACCGCCTCTGTACTTCTCCAATATTTTTGCTGAGATATTTCTTCTCCACACTCTCCGCTCCCTCGGCCTCTGTGATACAGTACTCCCCTGGTTCCAATCTTATTTTTCTAACCTCTCCTTTATTGTTTTGTATTTGGGTTCCACTTCATCACCATTACTATCCATGGATGGGGTCCCTCAATGCTCTGTTTGGGTTCCTTGCTTTTCTTTATCTGCACGGCCTCCCTTAGCGGACTAATAAGCTGTTTTGGTTTCCAGTATCCTCTCTATGCTGACAATATATTTTTAAAACATGTACAATCATTTTGTCCATTTATTTATTTTAACCCTAAAATAGAGAACTGAAAATATAATATTAACATTGAATACAATAAGCTCTTATTTAAAAGAGTACACTTGTATATATTTATCCAATATGTGTAGATGTTTTAGCACTTGTCTTGTATTCCTACTAGATCCCCTAGGTCAGAAATAGTCAGTTCTTTTTTTACAATATTCTCCAGTGTCCAAAAGGCTTTCTGAAAGTGGTGTTCAGGTCCAGAACCCAAGTTTATTATTATTATTATTATTATTATTATTTGTTTACATGTGTTTAGTTCCAAGCAGATACAACAATAATATAAACACATTGCAAAGAATGGATGGCTCTGTCTTTGAGCTTACCCATCGAGCTTTCCCCAAAGCGCCATGTCAGGTTGAAAACACGCAAACTTACAATCTAAAGGTTTTGGTTGTGGTAAAGGAGGGTAAGAGAAGTGTTGCTCATGTTAGGGTGAAAGGTGATAGGCTTCTTTAAACAGATGTGTTTTTAGTGAAAAAATAAAGATTTTGTTAGTTACTGTATGTGAAAAATGAAAGAGAGGGCAGCATCCTGAAGAAGAAGCTTGGGAGGTGGGTGTGATGATGGCATTGTTGACCGTGAGGGATTGAAGCAGTAGTAGAGGGTGGGAAGATCAGGAGTTTGGTCTTAGACATGCTGAGCTTGAGATGGTGATGGGTGGACATCCAAGAGGATATACTAGAGGCAGTTGGAAACATGTTAGAAGAGAGGGGCATAGATCTGTTGCTGAGAGGTAGATTTGAGTGTCCTCTGCATAGAGATGATACTGAAACCCAAAAGAGTTTATTAGGGTACCAAGTGAGACTGTATAGATGGAGAAAGTGCTTTGGACTGAGCCTTGGGGCAATCCACCAGAGGGTGAGGAGAAGAGGTGTCCGATAAGGAGACACTAAATGTTTGATATTGTAGGTATAATGTGAAACCACAAAAGAGAAGTGTTGCAGAGGGAGCAGAGGATTAATGTAGGAGAGGGTGGTCAACTGTATAAAAGGCAGCGGAGAGATCCAGAAGAAGTAGAATAAATAAGTGACCTTTTGACTTGGCGGTGAGCAGGTCATCAGTGACTTTTGGGAGAGCTGTCTCCATGAGTATTGGAAGGTGCCAATTGGATTCACACAACAGTATTTTAACATAATGGTATTTAAACACAGTAGTCTGAGAGTACACAACTTTAATAGTACATTTTAATGAAGCAGCAGAGGTTTTGTAAAATGCTAAATTGAACCTAGCTCCTTGACTATCCCTGCTATGAGTGGTGTGCGCTACTGAAGAACACAGAAAATGGATGTAGTTGTCACTGTTTGGCTTACTCTTGACGTTTTGACCCAATCTGATTAAACCACTTAGAATTGTGTCCCTGACAAACATGGGAACAGTAACTTGATAAAAGGCAATAATAAATTCCATCATTTTATAGTTTAACCTTCTCTAGTTTTCAATATGAAACAAACTTAAGTTAGTTAGAACTTGTCTTATAACTTGATTACTTTGCTATAGCAGAAATGCCAGTAATTATAATAGTCCCTGAACCTACAGATTATGCCAAAATTCTACCTTTGCTTTAAAAAGGCAAAATGCATCAACCCCCCCCCCCCCCCCCCCCAATAGTACTTGTTTTCCATGTGCTTCCAATTTCATAGAATGTAAGTTGTACAATGTTCCCATTGGATTCTTTTTTGTGGGTAATCATTTTATTTTTTTATTTTTTATTATTTTTAGATCCCCCTCCCCATTAAACAGTGCAACTGAATTTGTTAGCACTTTGCTATCAGTATAGTCTGCTTAAAACGATTAGCATTTATTTCTAATGTGCCATCACAAGTGTAGATAATGAATTTATTGGCTTTGTGCCTTCGAGGACAGCTGAGGTTTACCGTATATAGCACTGCTAGGAAATAAATGGCACAAGGGCCCATTGCCAACAAATATACTCTTTAGAGATGCCTGTAATGTTCCCCATTAATCGTCACAGTTCCCTTTGGGCAGTGAAATCCTCTGATATATTCTTATTGTATTGTATCCATACCTTAGAGTTTGTTTTAACGTTGTATTGTACCTATTGTATCTACTCTACTCTATTGTACCTCTGCTAATTGCCCTACGGAAATTGTTGGTGCCTACATAGAGTAATAATCCTAATACCATAGCGGTTCTTTGTGGGGGTAAATAAAAAAGGGAAAAATGACCATGAAATCGAATATAAACAAAACAGGATAAAATACTCTCAAGATGGACAGGTATAAAATGGTATATATTGTAAACGCCAAACCATGCATGAAACAAAACTCTGTAGTAGATAATAGATGTGTGGGTGTTTCATGTACCTGTGTCCTCTGGTATTCCCAGTATGGAGGGTTTTTTCCATATTCATCCAGCTGTGCAAAGCAAACTGGCCATACCCAGCGGATTGCGACGCCCCAGCAGAATGGCGCTTTTAGATTAGGTGCTAATCGGCAAATTCTTATTTATTACCGTTATTATATAAAACAAGGAATTGCCCGTAAAAAAATGACGGCAATGAAATTGTAAGTGAGCTAATGCTGTTTGGTGTATAATAATAAAATAAGTAATAGATTAATAAATTAATATACTTTACCTATTTTCAAGTAATATATGCAGGAATCATTGTGTTGAAGAGCTGGCAATCTGTTTTGATGTTGCATTAGTGGTGTGGAGCTGCTGTGTAAGCGTGCTGAATGTGTGCAGTGTAACAGTGTGTTAGCATAGCTGTGTACTTCCGTATTGTATAGGTTATTGTTCTAAAATGGCGGCTAATGTGTGGTATGCGTCTGTGGCGGAATATCTGTTTTGTGGTGTTTTGTGAGTTTAAAGTCCTGTAGCCTCGTTTTCGTTTTGTTCGTTGGCCATTTTTTCTGTCGCTTAGAGAATTTTTTAGTGTCTAAACTCTTATTTTGAGTTAAATGAAGGTGTAAGTTGCTTTTTTGAGGTCCTGGATGCTCCCTCTTGCTGTAGGTAAGCTTTTTATGTATGTGTTGTGTGTATTTATTGTGTTTTTCATTTTGTCATTTCCGCGGGTTGCGGCTGATTTTTTTCGAGGTCGTAACGTGTCTCGTACATTTTTGCGAGGGCCGCAGTTTCTGCCAAGGAGCGCCTTTGTCCCTCTATGCCAGCAACTGAGGCCCTAGCTTTGTGAGGGCCGCAGGCTCGCTGCGCGAGCCCTCAAACATTAGCAACAACTCGCATGCTCACAACTATATATGTAACTAGCGAATTGCCCGTCAAAAAATGACGGCAATGAAATTGTAAGGTAGCTAAATTAGTAAATGAATATAGTGTACCTATTTTGAAGCATTGTGATGAAGAGCTGGCAATCTGTGTTGATGTTGCTGCAGCATTAGTGGTGTGGAGCTGCTGTGTAAGCATGCTGAATGTGTGCAGTGTAACACTGTGCGTGCGCGAGACCAAACCGTTAGCGTAGTCGTGTACTTCCGCATTGGTGTAAAATGGCGAGTAATGTGTGGTATAGGTCTGTATCGGAATATCCGTAGGTGTTTTGTGGTGTTTTGCAAGTTTCTTGTGGTGTTTTGCGAGTTTAGAGTGTTGTAGCCTCGTTTTCGTTTTGTTCGGCGGCCATTTTTTCTCTCGCTTCGTTTTTTTTTTAGTCTCTAAACTGTTTTATTTCGAGTAAAATCGAGGTGTAAGTTGCATTTTTGAGGTCCTGGGTGCTCCCTCTTGGTGTAGGTAAGTTTTTTATGTATGTGCTGTGTGTATGTATTGTGTTTTAAATGTTTGTATGTCGGCGTGTTGCGTCCGATGTTTGCGAGGTCGTAATGTGTGGTAACGTGTTTCGTACGTTGTTTGCGTGCCTCGTAAAATTTAGCGAGTGTCGTAATTTGTGTGTCGTGTTTTTTGAGTAGCGACGTGAATTTTGCGAGGGTTTGAGGCCCTTGCCCAGTGACCTCGCCAGCAACTGAGTCCCTCGCTTCGCGAGGGGCCTCAGTTGCTGGCATGGAGCGCCTTCGGCGCTCCATGCCAGCAACTGAGGCCCTTGCCCAGTGACCTCGCCAGCAACTAAGGCCCTCGCTTCGCGAGGGGCCTCAGTTGCTGACATGGAGCGCCTTCGGCGCTCCATGCCAGCAACTGAGACCCGTGCCCAGTGACCTCGCCAGCAACTGAGGCCCTCGCTTCGCGAGGGGCCTCAGTTGCTGGCATGGAGCGCCTTCGGCGCTCCATGCCAGCAACTGAGGCCCTTGCCCAGTGACCTCGCTACGCGAGGGCCGCGGCTCGCTACGCGAGGGCCGCGGCTCGCTACGCGAGGGCCGCGGCTCGCTTCGCGAGCCCGCAAGCGTGAGCAACGACTCGTACGCTCACAACTATATATGTGATAAGGTAGTGTTAATAATATATAAAATACATCTCATGTGTTTCATTCTGGTGTTTTAATTGGATGCAAACTGAAGGGGAGTGTGTATGAGGAGTGGCGCGCTTCCAGGTGACCACACAGATTTAGGGGGACAAATTACATTTTAATGATTTCTGCGTGTTTGTGTGTACAGCACCAATTGCAAACCATTGTTTTGAGGGAAAATAATAATAATAAAAAAATAGTTCTTACGTTCTGTTTGTTTGAATTAATTAGTTTATATAACTTTTATTACAGTACAGGGATATTTTTTTATTACTGCACTGTACAGTATTATCATTACCACATATGAGCCATTATAGAAGTGTTATCATTATTTATCGGGTATTCAAGTTACATACAAATCTGACCTAAAGAGATATATATATATATATATATATATATATATATATATATATATATATATATATATAATTTGTATGTAAGTAGAAAAAAATAATAATTTGTATAACCAGATGATGCGCCGCACTTTATAACGTAGTCATACTATGTTAATAACTGGTTTCCTTGCCAGCAGAATTTATATTTTGTTTTCCAGTCTTATGATCACCTTTAATCCTTTTTATGGTCTTACATTGAACCCTCATTGCACTGTCATGTGTTTAAACTCTCATGCAGACAGAGCTGAGTAAATAGCTGTATTGCGCCAGCTGCCATAGCAAGAGCTGCTATACAAGTGCGATAAATGTCATATCATCCCATGTGGTTAACTCCTTCAGTATCACGAAAAGAAAGAACTTCAGATTATCTGAGGTGCTGCCTGTTCCACATCTGTCCGTATCCGGGGTAGTGCTCTCCCATGAGGCAACACTGGCCGCGTTGTGATATTATATCTTTATTTCCTCTGAGCCGCTGCATTGTGTGTTTTGTGACAAAGCTTCCTTTTCCTTCCTTTGTGGACGTGAGCTACCATCTGCACAAGGCTTCTATACAGCAGGGCATCTGCCAATATTTCATATTTAGTAAAATGATGTATACCTATGTGTTGTCATGTACACAGTCACTTAGTTTTAATATACAAGCCTTATACTATTAAAGTATTTAGACACTGCACCAGCCTCATCACTTAGGGCCTCATTCAATTGTGATTTGGTCAACTGAATAGGGCTCTATATAAGCACAGAGCATATTTTTTTACAGAAGCTTTTTGTTAAGATCTTGCTTTGGGATAGAAGCTCACTAACTAAAAACTTCTGTAAAAAAATGTGCTATGTGCTTATATAGAGCCCTATTCAATTGACCAAATCACAATTGAATGAGGCCCCTAGTAATTGACTTAGATTGTGTATTCATACATACACACATAATTGTAAGCCTGGCAATGCTGTTTGCCACACAATACGAGGCTATGGGCCCTCTGCACACCTTTGGTGCTCATTGCGAGCCACAACTTGCAGTAATCACCTTCGACGCTCATCGTGTGGCTCACAATGAGCGATTTTGGCGCACGTTGAACGCCTCTCGCCCTGTGTAGTTTATAGGCCTCTCGCTTAAGTGTTACCGTTTTTGGTTGTGTTAGTGCCTTGGGTTAAATGTTACTACCTTGTGTTAAATGTTAGTGACTTGAATTAAGTGTTACTGGCTTTCGTTAAGTGTTACTGCTTAGGGCTCGTTTTTACGTCCTTCGTGCTAGTTTTACGTCATTTGGCCTTGTTTCTGTCGTGTTACGTTTTTTTTTCGGCAGCCATCTTTTTCCTCGCTTAGGCGATTTTCAATCATGAAAAAACAACAAATGTGCCTCAAATTAACTTGCAACCTCACTCACAGGCTCCCTGGCTCTTCCCCTGTGTTAGTTATTTTTTAGACATATTTTTATTTTATTTTTTTATAGGTCTTTCCAGTTCCGTGGTTTGGCTATTCAAGTCGGATTTTTGCGAGGAGCACAGTGTATGTACGGGTTTCGGTCCTAAGTCCTACGGGTCATAAGTCCTGCGTGCTTCAACTGGTCGCCTCACAGTTGCAGCCTAAGTGGCGTGTGCTTGAACTGCTCGCCTCGCTTCCCGGGGCTCGCAGTGCAATGAGCGCCTTTGGTGCTCATTGCAGCCTAAGTCCTGCGTCAACTGCTCGCCTCGCAATTGCATTACCAACATCGTAAGCGTTCTGAACAGCCTCACAGATCCATGTCTATAGATAGATATATAAATACATATATACAATATTTCAATGATCCCATCTATCCATCTCCGCCTCTGCCGTTCCCTTCTTTGTGTGCCTTCAATCTTTTATAGCATCAGAGTCTTCTCTAGGGAATTCTGGCTTCTCATGGACTGGCTGAAATACTTAAGCTTCAGCCTCATGATCAAACCTTCCAGTGAACAGTTTGGTTTCATTTCCAGTATTGATTGATTGATTTGATACATACACTTACATACACAGCTTATGAGCTTATGATTTGAGAGATAAAAAGGGGAAAGTAAGAGCTGGAAGTGAGTGTGGGGGAGCACAAATCTGAGTGACCTAGGCAGCATAAAACCTAAATATTCCCATGTATATATATATATTTTTTTTCTCTTGGCCTGCAACAATATTTTGCATATTATCAAGACTATGTAAAGAAAGTGGGACTACAATGCTTCTTTTTAAGGCTACTTTCAAACCAACGATTAGGCATGTGAGGGAATTGCATTGAGTTACGAGAGAGCTCCTCACAGTGCTGCAGAGCTGCATTTCACAAATGTCCGCCTTCTACCAGCATTTGTTGTAACATCTTATATATACATGCTAGACCAACAAAGGTAAATACAACGGGCATCCAAATGATCAAACTACTTTGAATCTATTAAGATCCATCTCTATCTCATTATCTAAAAATAAATTCCCAGAAATCTGCTGAGGATGTGCATCAGGACTCAGGAGGGACATTACTCAGCAGGCATCAGCTGCATGTTGGAACAAGAGATAAGGTCAGAGCGCGTGGCCTGTGCGCCTCATGCAACATCTGTAGTTGCCGGCTGCTGTGGGAACCACATTTCCTGCTGTGCATCTCTGCAGCGATTGGGAAGCAAATCAAACCCATTATGCTCCATAGCCTTGGGGAGAATACCACAAATCTTGGAATTAGGGCTATTAATTAAAACCTTTCCTCAGCAAATGATATACATCACCCGCTAAATATGTGTAATTTACTGACACATAAGCTGCCATTAATACAATACAATAATTTAATAGAAGCCTGGGATATGTTTAAAGGTGCTAGTGTGGTTCCAGCAATAATCTGGGAATGGGTTCAAAGAGCAGCACATGCCAGGTTGAACTGTAGTTTGAGAAAGCCTTCACATGTTTACAAAATATGTGACAAACGAACATCTTTAGCCGCTGTGTAAGCAACGATCATAAAAACATTTTTAGAGAAAATCTTACATTTAGCTCTACTTTTTTCTTGGGTGCTTCTGTCTCTGACACATAATTGGCATGGAACCTGAGGGGATTATCCTTCTTGAAGTTGTTCTTCTATTTAATCCTATTATTAAGTCACAATTCGTAGCGGAAGTTTTTCAGTAAAGATAGAGAGAGATTTTATCTGCATCCAAGGTTCCTGCAATTCCTTCCCCATTTTAAATTCTGTTGGCAACAATAGCAAATATATGCTGCCATGAAATTAAAATTGAATCTACTTATTAAAAAGCAAGTGACGCGTCCAAAAATGAGGAGATGCAGAATATTCACTCACAATAACTATACATGTTGTTTGGATGCTACACACATTATCCTTTATTTATAGAATTCTGGGTTTGTGTACCTCAATGAAGCTGTGAGCTGTAGCACCCAAGATGGGCTGGTCATAGCAGAGAAGTCAGACAAATCACGATCCACTGGCAAAGTAATTGGCAACCCACTCCAGTATCTTTGCAAAGAAAACCTTATGGATAAGTACAAACAGACATGGCGTGCTATGGTCCATTAGGTCATGGAGAGCTGGGCATGACTGAACATCACATACCTTTGACATAGTACAGTAAATTCCTGAGACTAATAATTAATGGAGTGTGGGCTCTGTCTATGCATTGATGCTTGGCAGCTTGTAAACCAACATGGCAATGAGTTGGTAGAAGAAGGGAAGACTGTGAGACTGAGTCACCTTCCAGATATTCCTAAAAAAAAGATGGATCTTTCAGTACAAACTCACAGCCCTTTCCACATAATGTAGAGTAAGCAGCATGTGGTAATGGGAATTATATTTGATATATTACTATGTACTAGTGTTTACCATACATGCAAGATGTTAAATCTTCCTAGAGAGGTTCTTTGATACCTCTCCTTGGGTTATCAAGTAGGTCCCTATATAGCACCCATGGCTTTATGGGTACGGAAATGATTCGGCGGCAAACTGAAGCAAGTACCAGGCTTGTTGTATGTCCAAAAGATACCCATGTGCAAGGCGGACAGTGTGTACATCATGTGTCGCTGAATGAAAACAAACCCTCCTCGTGCTCTACAAGTCATGTATGCAACAACAGACACAGGACATACGGAGTAGGAAACGCCAAGAACTACTAGGTCTTGTGCCCTTTAGCACCTCCTGCTGGCCAGAGCCATACATATGCATAGCAATTCTTCTTGGATGGGGGCCATGAATAAGATTTTTAAGTGGCCAGAAGGCTAGATCAACCAAAGCATATGGTCATGGAATGTTCCATGATTATAAAAATGTCAACCGTGATACTGTGACAATATTGTATGTTACTATTTTTTGATCTGTTAATTCTACTTTTATTGGGCGTTAAGCAAAAATTGCAGTTTGCCTCTGATATTTTAAATACATTTGTAATGTGCAAGTTAAATAAAAATACTCTGTTTGCTGCAATTGTCATTATATATATATATATATATCTATATATATATATATATATATATATATATATATATATATATATATATATATATATACATATACATATACATATACATATCTCCCCAGCCAAGTGATTAGGTTTTGCATTGCATATGCAATTTGATTCCACGCACGTCTTGGCACAGTAGTTGACTTCTCCAGCGCGGTATATTCCCATATTTAGCCCTCTAACAATTTTAAAAGTAGTTTCTCATGGTGCTCCTGTTCTTTAGAACTCCCTGCCAGACTCTGTCTCCTATATCTCTCACATCTGCATCTTAGATCTCAACCTTTCTGCTGATTACATCTTCACCATTAAACACAACCACCTCCTCCAACCAGGTATTGTTATTTGTAATACTCCTTCATATTCTGTAGCACTATAGAGGGTTACATACATGGTACTTTTCCTAAAGCATTTTACAAAATTGAAAACTCACAAATGCACAATCTAAATGGATTAATAAAACAAAAGGTGAAATCATTAACTGGAAGAAACAAGGGCTTCACAAGTAATTGAAAATTAGAGTAAAAGGTTGATTAGTGATTATGTTTTGGGTGTATCATCTGGAAAATGGAAGTGATAGTGCAGAAACCTGCAGTATAAATTAACACAAATCATAGTTGGGTGTGGACAAGATGGCTGGGAGTGCATGTTATATGATTTCAGAGGAGGAAGAGTGGCGGTGTGTGAGGCTCCGGGTCTACTCCTCTTCCTCATTTTATTTTTTTATCGCCTGCTCAACCATTCCCTCTAGAAAATAAGCTGTCAGGAGCAACTTGTATTATAAGTTACTGTACTGTTGTCTATCACATTGTGTGTTTACCCCTTGTATATTGCACTTTGTAAATAAAGTTAATGATAATTACTAGTTTAAATAAATTCTCACCTAATTATAGAGGACAACCTATTGCGATTCCATGTTGCCTTCCAACTCCCTCCATTCTGGGATCAGATTATGTTGTAGGGAATCCTGTTCTTTAGCACAGTTATGGTAAACTGACCCACTAAGTAAATCGTTTTTTTCTCGCTCCCTAGGGGCATGTGAGATTTTGACAGCTGTGAAACGCTTGCTTATCGTTAGAGGTTATTTTGTTGATTGAGGAATTCTAGCTTTGGGGGTTGAAATTTGAGACTGGAGATAGACCTGGTAGCCAGATATTAGAGTTGTTGCTTTCCCAAATAAAGACCTGATTCTTTGTCTTTCTGGAATCGGTTATATGTCGAGGGAATCCAGATAAATTGTTTTGTATGCTATTACACAAGTAGGGCCGTCCCTGGTTGGCTGCTGGTCTGCAATCGGCACCATATGAATGGGATATACAGTTGCAGGAACATCTGTCCATCTGCAAGGTATAACTTGAATGACTCCGCTAAGGTCAGCCAGTGGAAAAAGGCCAATTTATTGTTTTAGCAATGCCATTTTTTTTTAGGTACTGGAAAAAATGTCAAAAACATGTTAAGTAGGAAATCTGCGAGTTAAAAATAGCAAGTGGTAGGCCAAAGGGAGCCAAACTTAATCTATTACCTTTTAACAGTAATACATTGATTTAGATATTTAGCCATCTGATTTTTGTATATGCGTGCGTCCTCTTAGTTCACTTTGTTGGGGTCTCTCTCAAGTGCTGTTATTCATGATTCGGTTACATGGGGTCCTCACAAAGTCATAAATATCTTGTTGTTCAGTCGTGACCGCAGCATGCCAGACACCTCTGTCGGCTACTGCCCCTCTGCAATCCCATGAAGCTCATGTTCATTTCTTAAATAGCCTCATCAATACATCTCCACCTCTGTCTCCCCCTTCTTTGTGTGCCTTCAAACTTTTCCTCTAGGGATTCCTATCTTTTCATGATATGGACAAAATATTTGAGGTTCCGCCTCATGATCAAACTGTCCAGTGAACAGTTTGGTTTAATTTCCTGTTCTATTGATTGATTTGGATTTTATTGCAGTTCAAGGGACTCTGAGCAGTTTTCTCCAACACCATAACGTTGTTTGAATCTTATCGCTATAAACTAGACTATAACAAAGCAAGGTAGAAGCTGTCAAAGTAGTGAATGGATTGCAACCAATGCCTACTTAAAAAGTAGGGAGAGTAATGACTAGACTCTTAGTTGTATCTTGGCCACTTCTTAGCGGTTGGTTGATATTATATATTTGATATTATCTATTGTTATTTATGATCGCATAACTGACTGACTAGCCACTTAAAAGTGGCCAAGATATAACTAATTATCTAGTCATTAGAGATGTTGAGGATCAAAAAAGGAGAGTAATAACTAGACGGATGTTTCTGGATCACTTGTTAGTGGTTAGCCAATCCTGCTATTATAAATAACAATAGGTAATATCAAAGATATATTTTATCAACTGATTAACCAACCACTAAGAAGTGGCCAAGATACAACCAATTGTCTAGCTATTACTCTTCTTTGTCTCTTCTTTGGGACTTATATCTAACTCCTTCTGATACACTAATTCTAACTTCTAGGAGAAAAGCCGTTCTGGAAGACCAAGTGCTTATCTATCCTCAGTGGTTATGATATCTCAGGAAAGGTCTTCATTCCATGGGAACCTTCCGAATGGCTTGGCACCAAGATGTGACACTTTGAGAAGATTATGTTTTACTTCTGTGCTGGCCATTCTACTCATTTATAACTACATTACACTTTTATCTGTAGCAGAAGAGCTCCCGTGTTAAAACATTAATTACTTTGCCTCCCAGGATCCCCTTGTTCATCACTTCTTGACACTAACGAGCTGTTGTTCGGTGACTCTAGTGGAGAGATTTACAAGGTAACTGTGAATGCTCAGTAAATGCTGTTGAAATGGATGATCGTTATAGATGATCACAGCTGTTACATTAGTCTTTCTTCAACTTGGTTTTACGATTACCGTATCACACCAAGAATCTCCTAGTTATTGGGTTAACATTACATGTTTCTAATTGTTCTTCATGGAAAGGTAATTAATCATAATTTTAAATGGGTGCTGGTGCCACGCCCACGGTGATGAAATCCGTTTTAATGGTGAAACAGCCGTCTGTGGGTAGGTTTCCTAACTCCTGCATGATCCATAGCCTATGCTATGCTGTAAAGCCGAGTAATATAGCAAACCTATGCATAAAAGGAGCCATGTATAAAGTACTATTGGATTAAAGCATGCAAATGAATCTCCCTGCCCAGTCTCCCAGAGTGCAGTGCAATAAATATATTTATAGAAATTCTGATCAAGAAATGCATTTTCTAAATGAACACAAAAGCACTTTTTATTTTTTTTAAACAAAAACTGGCTATACATTGTATCGGATATTTTTCCGACAATTCCTGAGATCTTCAGTATTTGCATATTCTGCCTCATATAATCATAATAATTTAGTGCACATTTTTGGTTCATTATACCACATAAGTGGGACTTGTCTACATCTTTTTGTAGAAATATCTTTCATACAGAGAATCTTATTTCATATCCTGGATCACAAAGTGTATTTCAAGAGAATTCACGCTTTTCGGCTTTTATCTGTGAGAAGAGTCCTCTCCTTGTTACAATAAAAAGAAATCCTGAAAAGTATGAAATGATTAATGTGTGTAGTGTTTGGTTAGTGTGTGAATATAGTGTTACATCTGTGGGAACCTGCTCCCAGGGCTCACAACCTGCCAAGGAGAAGTGACGCAAGTGCGATATTAATCAGAGCAAAAACAAGAAGTGGGAAAACGAGACCTATTAGTGGCTGCTGTAATGAAAATGAAGATTATATGATTACCTGCATTCTGTGAAGTTGCTGTCGCTCAGTATTAGATGCCGGCCATGGTACGGTACTTCAGGTAATACCAGGCATTGGTTGGTCAGGCTACGACAATGGAGCTTCACCAAATCAAAAGTTTATGTACTTGGTACACTCGGACGTAAAACCTATGGTACAAACCCATGACAAATAGTCATTGTAGCCATTGTGATAGGTTATGTTATGCAGTTTGTGTGCTTGTTGACGACGTCTGGTAGTGAGGTTGCATGACAATTTACCCACAATTTGACGCAATTCGGCACACGAAAACCGCCTAAACAACAAAAATAAATGGCGGCCGACAAAAACGAGGCTACACCATCAATAAACACGCAAATACCCGCCAGACACAGAAGACTTTTACACAAGAATGTACGAGGTATAAAATACACTATTAGGGAGGACGCAAAATGCTCCGCACCCGTGTAACACATACACAATCGCCGCCATTGTACAACACTAACTTTCAACTAATAAAATTACCAATCCAAAATGCAGAATTACACAGCTAAACAAACGCTTTGCCATCGTGCACGCAGCCAATACTTACACCTCCCCTCAGCAAGAGTGCAAATGTACGTTGTATGCTGCACAAAACAGATTGTTAGCTCTTCAGGATATTACTGGCTGCATATATTAATTTGAAATAGGTAAAGTATATTAATGTATGATTTTATTAATTATCATTAAAAAATACATCTGCAGAAAAAAAAAAAAACAGGCAAGAGGATAGCAATAAACGCCGAAGGCGTTCATCCCCCCGACTCACACTGAGCACCGCGAGTGCTCAGAGGACCAACAGTACACCAGGGGAGAGGCTTGCATTCAGCGACCAAGGCGCTCAGCGCGGCCCTTGCAATGTGCGACAATCGGCCTCACATGACCAAAAATACACCAACCAAGAGCCTGTCAATGCACGCCGAAGGTACTCAGACCAACAAAAGCCTTACTTTGTTTGCCAAACCTCATTACCTGCCTTACAATTTTATGACCGTCATTTTTTGATGGGCAATTCACTAGTTATTATTATTATTATTAATAATAATAATAATAATAATATTAAATCTTTGTTATTATAGAATTCATTATTTTTAATATATTTGTATTTTCTTTTATATATTTTTCTATTTTTTATATCAAGAGTTTTTTCTTTTTTTTTTTTTTTTTTGAAAGTTGATTGACATATTTGCAATGTTGAAAAATCTTTTTTTTAAATGTGCAACAATTTTCTTTCCATTGAGTAATGAGTCCTCCGTGCATGGTCCTGCCCTGATCAGATACATAAGATATACATGATAGCCCTGGCAGGGAATAATGTTTTATTTCTATGTTTGCATTTACTGTCCTGAATAATAAAATGCAATTAATTCATTGTACAAGAAAAACTGATTACTTCTGTTTTTTTAGAAAATTTCTACATTTGCCCCCAAATCATGTTGAGCATTTAATATATATGTTATTCTAGTCATTTTTCTATGGTAAATCATTCCTGAGATATTTGGTACTTTTTTTGCAGCATTATTGTGCAAAATGGGTGGATTCTGACTACAATTTAGCTGCTTTCAGTTGGGAATTAGTAACTCACTTTGCTTTTTTGTTTCTATGGGGACAAAAACATTGTGCCCCAATGGTATCCTGCAGTCAGACCCCCTCCCCACACTTATCAAGAGCTACACATTGGCATAAATGACCCACGCTAGCTCTGCTTAAGAGAAAATGGCAAATACAATGTATAGCCATTTATTTATTTGTTTATTTATTTATTTTAAGAAGAAATTTTGTTTTCGTTGGGTGGGGCATTTTCCCTTTAAAGTTATGGATTCATATCAATAATGATTTTAAGATATTACTGTTATGGCTGTTTGTGAAGAACTAGGATGTTTCCTGCTTCATGCCCGCCAGCAGTGGTGGGCAGTGGCCACTAGGTGTTGCGACGGTTGCTCGCCAAGACTTTGTTCTTAGGGTGAGTGATACATTTAGGGTTTATGATTAGGGTTTAGCACATCACTACTTTACTATGTAAAGCTTATCATCTACCCTAACCCTAATCCTAACGCCAACGCTAGGAAACTGAACAGAGTCTCGGCAAGCCACCATAGCACCACCTATTATTTTGTTTAAATTCAATATAATTATTTCATTTTAGTGACTTATTCTAGGAATCACTTTTCGTATGAAACTTTTTGTATTAAATGTGCAACACTTGCTCTCAAGAAAATGCCCAGAATTAACCCTTGCATTACTGGTCCTTGATTTGACCCCTGTTTCAGGATTCCTGCTGTCTGTGGACGCCTCTTCACATCAAGACATGTTGTGCTGGGATGTCCAGGCCCTCTCAAGTAGACTTGGCCTTGTGAATGGTGAGCCAGTGACCATCAGCATGGTTTGCGGTGCTTGGCTCAAGTTATACCTGGGAACTTTCCTGCTCCTCTCCTATAAAATGAATACATGTTTACATCTGACCGTAGTACTTGCCGGTTCCAAACTGAAACCTAAGTGATTGCAAACTTATTGATTGATATTGCAAATTAAATGGGCACTGTTCATACAGAAGGGTTGATTTTGCTTAATTATTAACTGATTAGCAATAAGATCAGTATTTGTTGGAAAACAAAGCATTGTAGCATTTAAAAGTTCCATTTGAACTTTAATATTTCAAGCTGCAGCAGATCTGCTTCTCACCACCCCTATCAGATGTCCAGGTAGCAGGGCTGTATTTACATCTCCAGCACCCTTAGGCGCAGCAGCTTCTTCCATCTTGTAACTCTCCAGTTCAAGATGATCACCCCCCTAGCGGCGAGTCTGTAAACTGCTACCTTTTTTATGCCAAGGAACAAGTGTGAAATGAGGCGCCCTTCACAGGGAAGCGCCCCTAGGCAGCTGCCTTTTTGGCCTAATGAAATCCTGCAATGCCTGATTGGAGTCTCTCGTTTCCTTCCGAGCCGTGGTTCCTGCAGGAAACCCAAGACTAGTTTAGGAGAAATTTTAGGACCACCTCCTGGACACTTAATATGGTATGGATAGAAGTAGCACTGAAACGTCTCCGTGACGCACTAAAGTCAAATGTAAGTTGTAAAAGCTACAATTTATTTTCTTAAAATACTGATTTTATAGCGAAGTTCAGCAGTATTAAAATTTAAAAGAAAAACTGTATTCAGATGGAAAAAGGAGAGTTCCCAGGTATGTGTGTCTTATATTTCTACTTGTCTTGGTTACACACTGGAGGATCACAGGTGGAGGTGTTGGGGTAAATATTAGGCTGTGATGGACAACTACTCTCACTTGGAATGGGGTCACCTGGGAAAAATGATGTGCCTCTGTCATTGACATTTGCAACAAGAGATAAGAATGAAATAAAGAAAGTATTATTAAAGGAGATAAGGAAGTCTCCTGGATATTACTAGGTACTTTTATGTACTTTATTTTATTAAGAAATGCTTAAAGCCATATTTAAGTCTCCTGGATTATGAATGCATCTGATAAAGGACAATCAGTAGTGTATGAAAACATTTTGCATGAAAAATTACCAAAATAAATATGATTAAATTTACCCTAAAGTTTGCCAAATCTCTTGAGTGCTGGTAGTTGATTTTCAGAGGTAACACCCCTAGAAATTCTTGCTAAAATGAGCATAAAATTCATCATTCATTTTGGCCAATCACAAATGGCTATACATTTGAATGCATTGTATCAATCTATGATGGCAGTTTGTGCAGCCAGACACTGATCTATGGATCTCAGCATTGTTGGCATAAAGGTTAGTTAAGAGTTAAAATGCATACCCAAATGCAGTGTTTTTATTGGTAGGTACACTGTGTAGGCACATCTGGGGGTGTGGAAAACACATTTTATTTTTAAATAAAATAAATCTGTATTTGAATAGAATGACTCCTCCATATAATGTGTGTCTGATATAAGTAGCAGGTGTTACAAATAGGGAAACTTAAATATACCTTTTTAAAAGCTCCTTCCCTGCCTAAAATCTTACAAATAGTTCCAAACTGGTTTCTCCACTCTGCCACTGGTGGAGACTGTGTTACAGTGTAACCACTGTACTTAGAAAGTACAATCAGTTGCAACATGCTGCTTGAGAGAGGTCACAGACAGGCCAATTTGAAACGCTTCTCTGTGCACTCACCTACATAGGACAGACCCAAACGGGTGCAAATTGTATGATTTTAGGCAGAGCTTATAAGCACTTCTTAATAAAAATAAAGTACACATGTATATTATATTCCTATTGAAATCCAGAAACCTTCCATATCCCTTTAATTATTACATTGTTATATGACAGATTAAATCCCTTTCATGTGCTATACTTCCTTCCCAAATCATATGGCCAATCTGTACCTTGATGAGACCAGAGATGCCTCCTTGGGTACAGTTCTAAGGTTCTCTAGTGGTAAAAAATGCAGTTTTTCCAAATCTACAGTGGTCCTTTTATTCGCATCCGATAATTTTATGCTAATGTTCATTATCATGACATCTACCTAAACATGTATTTAATCACATGTTGGCTTGTAGGCTACATTGATACATCGTAAGTTCAACCTTTTTAGATCTCCTTTGATGCTTCTAATATGTGGATTATTGGATCTTTCCTGTTGGCATGCCACACGCAGTGGTGGCCATTGGCCACTAGGTGGCGCGGACGACATTTCAGTGAATTTCTTGTCCGTGCAAAGCGTATTATTTGCCACTACCCTAACCCCAAAGCCCTAGGAAATTCACTGAAATGTTGGCCGTGCCACTTAGTGGCTGATGGCTGCCACTGTGTGCAGCCAGCCAACAGAAAAAGGTCTGAACCCATTTGCTCAAACCGAATGGACATGTGAGTTTATATATTAATGAGAAATGCTTCTGGCTTCTTCAGCACATGCATCTTTGTCAGAGCAGCGGGGCTAAACCTGCCTAGTCCATATCTTTTGCTTCTAGCAAATTGTAAAGGACATTTTTTTTTTTTGCACCAGAAATGAGTAATTTATGGCCTTCAAAATCTACTTCTTCTCATTATGCAATGACCTTGCAAACGAAGAGGGATTAAAGGTATATCTAAGTTTCCCTTTTTCTAATCTTAACACACACATTACATTCTATACAAACAAACTTATATTATTTAAAAATAAAACTTGTTACTTACATAGGCGCAGTGTACCTCCCAATAGAAATCCTGCATTCAGGTACATATTTTAATGCTTTATGAACCTTCAAGCCAACAGCAGCAAAATACAGTGATCTTAGAGAGCAGTGTCAGGCCCCTCCTGCTTCCTGCTGCAGAGGACTACACATCCCATGATTCCTTCCTGCACAAGCTGCTACTACAGATTGCTACAATGTATTAAAATGTATTGGCTGCCTGTGATTGGCCAAAAATTAATTATGGATGATATGCTAATTGCAGCAGAAATATCATGCAGGGTTAACTTTGAAAAGCAACTGCTTGCAAACTCAAGAGAGTTAGCAAATATCAGGGTGATATCAGGTATCATATCAGGGTTTGTTAATCTTTATTTTAGTATTTTTCTTTCATGCAAGAAAATGTTTGCAAAAACTATTAATTCTCAATCAGATGCATTCATAATCCAGGAAACTTAGATATGACGTTAAGGCTATTTATTTATTTATTTTATTATTATTATTAATAATAATAATAATAATAAATAATGATGATGATGCATTTTATGCAGTGGACATTTTCCTCCAATCCTTGTCAAGTAGGGGGGTAATTTAGTATAGAAATTAATAAATAATTAAAATCTGTACACTACTTTTGCACCGATACAGAGGGTATAGGCTGGACATAAACTTGTTTCTGTAATGTTCCTGATGAAATGCGGGAATACAGAGTTAAGTTGCGGAATAAAACCTAGGGCCCCTGAAGTCTCACATTTTCCATCATCGCCTTTAAAATAACATATTTTTTGTGTATTCTTTTTTCTATAGTGTAGAAAAACAAAATGAAAGTGAAACTGTTGGGATTCATTACTACTCATGTGAAATATAGAGGGGCAGGGAACCTTGTGAGACTTTGCACGTTCATACCCTTGCCTTGTATTACTAGTCTGCTAAACTAGTTTTACATTTAAAAAATACAAACTAATGGGCTCAATGTTTTTTTTTTTTTTTTTGTTCGATAAAACAAGCTCTTTTTTCTTCACTTAAACCTTCCATATAGTCACAACAAAGGTCTGCCCCCAGCAGCTCATGTATACAGTGTCTCTCTAGTACTACTTGTACTAGCCAATCACATTGTCTCTCAGCAGCACATGCTGTTGAGAAAGTCTGTGATTGGCTAGTACATCTAGTACCAATAGAAACACTGTGTGCATGAGCTACTTGGGTAGACAATTGTGGGGACTGTTTGGAAGTTTTCAGTAAGATATGCAAACACTTAGGTAGTTTTATTTTAATATTAAAATATCATATGCAATATCCCTTTAAATTACCACTGTAGTGATTATTTATTTTGGGAATAATTTACTTTTCATACAAGAAAACAAAGAAAAATTGAAATTTTAAAAAGTGAGCTATTCTAAATGAATGCAAGATTACATTTAAACTTGACTGTACGTTTAACCCTATCCAGTCCACCTAAAGGGTAAAAGTAATCCACTCTGCTTTGGGCTGTTGCTTCATTTCGGCCATGTCTAATTGAAGGTTAATAATATGCAATCAGCGAGTTATACCAGTATTAATTAGGAGGCAAAATCCACAGTGTAATTTCATGCATCTCATATTCCCTTATTAGAGATTTATTTCCAATGTAGATGAAAGGTAAATAGCTGCAGTATTCGGTGGCTGGTGGTCTAATGTCCTAGTATTTATCTCTCTCCTGTACACTATCATTACCTTACTTACAGCACTGTGTGCAACTGGGACATGTTAAGATTTGTCTGGAAAGAATTTTTTCCACCTAGTTGTAAGCAGAAGCAGCGAGGCAGCGGAGGGAGCGCGGGCCAAGCGTCCGGAGGACTGTGTGTTAGTATTTTGACCCAGGAGTAAAATATGCAGGTCTTTGGGTTATTGAAATGTGCCGGTGGAGATGGTATGTATAATCTTTATTTGGTATTTATGTAGATTCATATATTGTGTCGACCAAGAGAAAATTAAATTCTTACACTGCTTATATGTACTATATATATATATATATATATATATATATATATATGAGAGAGAATGCATTAGATATCAATATATTTCCTTGTGTAAGTGCCCATGCTATATTCATTATATCTGTCAAACTAAAATAATTTAATGATTGCCAAGACACTCTTCCGTTGTTCCTAATGGAAACTGTTTAGTGACCACTGGCTTATGCCATGTACTGGTGGCCAGGCCTGGCCTTAATTACCAAAACAGATTCACTACTCATTTGTCATTTTCTTAGTAAATAATTTGCAGATATTTTTTCTGTTTTTCTTGCGATAGCATTTTATAATTGTTGTTGTTGTACAGTCGTGTCTTGGCTAACATACTGGAGTGGGTTGCCATTTCATTCTCTAGTGCGCCACACATTGTTACAGACTAGAAAATAACTTGGTTTTTCTGCTCATTAACATGTGAAGACCAAATATCTCTCTCCTGTATAGTTTCCCATTGCAATATAGTTGTTTTAATACTGTATTATAGTATGTATTGGAAAATCTCATTAGTCCCGTAGGAACCACCTTGACCCTGGGATCTTTTTGACGGTTTCATGCCACCTTGTGACTTAATGATGGAAACACTACTTGCAAGTGCGATATACTTGTCTCTTGCAGATTATTTACCCACAATAAATAAGTGTAGTTGTCCCTCTGTCAGTAGATGTATTATTCTTTCTTTGGTCGAGCAGGTAATTCTATTGTGACTCATTATTTATATGTGTCTGCCTCATTGATAATTTGTATTGTTCCATTTTGGGCATCTATCAAAATATAAACTATAGAGATAATGTGATAGCAGCACAAGGAATACGGGCATCATCTAGTGCTTACGTGTAATTTATATTGAATTGGAAACAAATATACAAAAGTTAACAAAGAAAATAAGTTTAAAATGATTTAAAATTAAAAATCATACCTTGATATGTACAAACACTAAAAGTACAAAAGGAAGTGATGTCACAAAACATAAACAAGCTTTTTTTTTTTTCACAGTAAAGTCATTAATAGTATTAATGCACACAGCCTTGTATTTATTAATTATTTATCATAGTTTTATTAGGATATGCATATTTTCAAACAAAAGCTGCATTTTGAGTGTCCACTGAAAGAAGACAAAATGACGATAATAATATCACTAAAATAATAACCACTAAGCAGGGCACGCCAGTTACTTTTTACAGCGTTTCCGAATGTGTTTTATATCAAAATATTTGTATTTTCACAAAGGTAATTATGGAAGGTTCCTGGATTTTACTTGGTATATAATACATGTCTGTTGGATAATCCAAATCGGCACAGAAGATTCAATTTTAAAGCCTGTGTACATGTTATTATTTATACCAGATACCTGTGCTCTTTATCCTGAGCAACCGCTGCCCACTGTGAAAGTTACTTAATCACCTTAGATGGGTAATTGCAGAGAAGATAAGTGTTTTCAGGTATTTGTTTTTGCTGAAGATGCATAACTTTCATTGTCTAAAAATTCCTTTATTTTAATAACATCCATTCGTGATAACATTTGTCATATTTATGTATATATGCATTTATAATTTCTGCCATAAGTTGTGCGTTTGTGGTGAAAGATCTGGTCACTGGTCAGCTCCTTTCACCTTGTAGCTTAGTGACCTCCTTCCTGTACATGTCAGAATTTGTGGTTATTTACTGTTGCTTACTTCAAAATATATATAGTTGTGAGCATACGAGTTGTTGCTAACGCTTGCTGGCTCGCGCTGGCCTGCGACCTACGCAAAATTTACGTTGTAACGCAAACAAAATACAAGACGTTACAACGCCACAATACGCACACAACAAATACATAAAAAGCTTACTTACAGGAAGAGGGAGCATCCAGGACCTCGAAAACTAAAGTTACACCTCAATTTAACTCAAATTAATAGAATTTAGACTCTTCTAGCCACTTGTGCCCTTCACTGTGAGAAATATCCTGTAGTATATCAGTCTGATCTCACTCAAGAGGGATCCAGCCCTGAAATACCAGGCAATTCTACCTTGAACAGGAGAAACCCCAGACGTACATTTCACTCTCTGTGGGCCTTGATTCTCAATATTGCAAAGTCACTTATTACTTGTTTGCGATTTTTATAGTTTTTTACTGTACCACCTGTATAACACTACAGACTATGCCTTGCAAATAATAATTGAACAGGACCAATGATATGTTTATCCTTCATAAGCCACTGTGTACATTGAAAACTTGCTTACTAAGACAAATTGGCCTTCTCTCAATCTTGTTGTTGTTGTTCTGTCTTTTTTAGACTCTCCATGATCATATGGATCTCGGCACCCCAGGCACATCTTTTCTCTGTTTGTGCTTATCCTCCCCTTCTACATGTTTATGTGCACCATATAATGTAGAGATCCGCTTCTGCTTTGCACACATGGGCTCACAGTTTTCTTAGCAAGGACATTGCTATTTTGGGGGTCAGTAGGCTTTTTGACTGGCATATGAAATGAGTTTAGATGTTTATTTGGGGGTTTTGTATAAGTGTATCTTGCGGTTTTGGAGTGTGGTGAGATGAGACTGGCCTAATTCTATATCAATGTAGCATTTAAAACCTTATATTTCAACTTCAGAGTTTCAGAATTAAGCTGATGACATTCTCCGCACCCCCTATCCGGTTTCTGCTGGGTAAAAGCCAACCTGATCAGGAGGTTGTCATGATAGGAGTCATCTGCCTCCGGGCTTTATTATAATACTGAGTGTTTATTTTAACATAAAAGAATTATTGTACTTAGTCCAATGAATATTCATATGCTAGCAAACAATATACAGAATTCTGATTTAATTGCAATGACATTGATAAAGGAGAAGTGAGATCTGCTCCATAAAGATATGACTCGCAGCCTAGTGCAGAGGTTACCACATTGGTATATAAATGATTCAACGCCCGTTTTATGTATAGGATCCTGCAGCGAGGATTACAAATATGGTAGGTGAATGGGTAAAAAGTGCAAGACGCGAATATAACGCAAGGGTTAAAATTTACAGAATTGTAGAAAAAATATTTGCTGAATCCTATTACAAAAGCAACCCAAGTGGTGTATAAATGCTTTAATATTCAATATTACAAGTTAATACAAAAGAATATTATGGATAATGTCACTTTCATATACATATATAATATGTATGGTATGCTTGAGACCTCCACTGCTCCGTGCACTGGCTGCGGCAGGAGGATGCACTCTAATAAAGACATGACATTGAGGAGCCATTTGTTCCTGCATCGGTAGGAGGACTATAAACTTCATTCAACAATAAGGACTGCTGGGAAAAAAAGCTGTATCTCCAATATATCGCGACCCTATGAATTATTGGTTAAAATGGGAACATAAAAAAAACTAGCGGTATACTCCCCCATTGTAAAATAATATATATATATATATATATATATATATATATATATATATATATATATATATATATATATATATATATATATATATATATATATATATATATAATTCGCCTTGGTCAAGTATTTTCCTTACTTTAAACCTCATTCAATTCCCCCCCATAGCAAAGTTTACAGGCAAAAAGTGAGAAGTACCTTTCCCTAGCTATTCCATTCCCCCCTCTCAGTATGACTGCGAGAGATCTACTCCCTGGGATTACGGCAAGCCTGCGACGTAAAATACGTCAAGCGTTCCCATAGATTTTTCCACATCAGGAATTTATGAGTTGCTTGAGCTCCAAAACACTATTGTTTCCAAATTACTTGTTACTCGCAATTCCTAATATTACTAGTAACAATGTGTGTGCTCCAGAGCCTTTGCAACTGCTTTCCCCTTAATACCGATGGCCTCCTGCCCCATGCTCAAAGCTTATCCCCCGTTTCTCAGTCAGCCCAAGCAATGATCTACATAACCATGGGGGTCCATTGAGACCCCCATGGCAGCTAAAATATTAACCCTGATGCTGCAGGAGTCCTATAAGGACGTCCGTGGCAACTACATTTTAACCCTTGCCTCTGGGTCCATCATGGACTCCCGTGGCACCTAATTAAACCTCTCCCTCCACATCAACAAAAAAGAAGGAACAAACATGGTGGATTTCAACTTTAATCAATATATTCAAGAAAATAATCTGGTTCCATAAAACTATGAAATCCACATGCTTCAGAAGTATTGAATAATGTCTCTATCGCACCCAAGACGTTGCTCTGGCGTCTCCTTCGGCACGCTGTGATTGGCTCGCAAATATATATAAAAAATTAGGAAAAATTCTCATTTTCTCTTAAAAGGTTTTATGTATCTTTTTACTTTTATACACTTTAATTTATTAAGCGCTTATAAGCTCAGTTTTACTGCCTAAAATCAAACAAATAGTTCCTATAACAGCCAAATCTGACCTTATGTGATGTTTTTCTTGCTGATATTACTCTGATAATCACCGTAACAATGAGACCCTCACCCTGTATTGACATGTGCCATTGTGTCTGTCCGACAACCCCGGCTGGCCGTGCGTACCCGGTCTTCATGAGACCCAGCTGCTGCTTCTTTATACCCCAGAGACATAGGGGCTG